>CM076578.1:783262936-783457376 GCA_034641835.2 Pinus albicaulis
CCCCTCAATTATGCCCGGTATCATTGATGGTTATCGCCGTATAAGACCACATGATATTTCCATTCCTGCTGTTTATTTTGACGGGGCCGCTGCTGATGGCACTACTGGTTGTGGGGCGTGGATCAAGATTTCAGAACACGAACGATATCATATCTTTTGGAACGGTGGTCCAGGTTCTAATAATAAAGCTGAAATCATGGCGATGTGGGGGGGATTGCTTGTTGCTTATGACCTTCAGATTCAGGTGGTTAACATCTTTGGGGATTCCAAATTGGTGATTGGATGGATTACAAATGAATCTCATATGGATACTCCGCATCTTCAAGGATGGATCGAAAGAACTAGGCAGCTTTGGAATCGTTTGGATTGCCCACCTATCATCAATATCTATCGTGAGAACAATACTAGAGCAGGCAGGCTTTCCAAGATGGGTCTTCTGGAGGATTTCGGCTTCTTGATGGTTGCTCATTTTTTAAATGGACTTCAGACAGGCGTGTCTCACATCCCTCTTCCTTAAATTTTCTTATCTCTGTTTCTGTTGTTGTTTTGACTGCGGATGCTCATATGTCTGTGTTATATTGGAGCTAGCTGGACCGATAAGTTTTAAACCAGACCATCCGCCCTGTCTTTTTGTCAAGATTCAATTCATATTTTTGTTCACTGGGAGGACTGGACTCGCTTTAATCGTCTCTATATGGACTTATCACTTTCCACATCAAGCGAGCGTGATCTCCTAATGGCCCGTGTTTCTCTATCATCTATTATGCAGTCATATTTTCATCTGGGCATGACATTATTATATTCGGCATATTTGTTTCTCTGTTTACATGACCTCTGCAAGCGAGCAGGCTCTTTGTTGGCATGCGAGCACGTACATCTATTGCAAGCGAGAGTGGCATTATCAAGCGAGCGTGTTTCATATACTATGTGGCTGCCCATTTGCATTAATTTATCTATATGCAGCTGAATTGTTATTCACGTTTGATCAATTTTTATGTTTCGGCCTGCAATATCATAATTTTCTTATCAATTTCGCTAGCTCAGGAGCATCCTTCTTTTATACTTTCAATCAATTACTGATGCTTCTTGAGTTCAGATTTATTTTTGTAATCATATCCGGCAGTAGGAGTTATATATGAACATTTCCTATTATCATCTGTTTCTCCTTTAGATGATTATAATTTGTATCCGGGTCGGATCGTGACCCGTTCATGTGGATGCCCTCTCATTTTGCTCTGTTAAGTTATGAGCAGATTTCTATGGGGCAAATGATGGTGGATTTCTCGCTGTGTATTACTACAGTTGAGATTATATGAATATGTACTGTATATATCATTAATATATTCAACGTTTTTTTCTTTCTGAAAAAAAAAAGATGAAATCAACATAAAAGTTCAATTACTTTGAGACGGTATTAATATGGATTGCATTCTCATGAATTCTAAGGTCAGATGGAAAACGTAAGTAATTCTAGAAATGTATTTGCCTATAAAATAGTAGAAATGTATTTGACTATAAAATCCATGGTAGCACTAAATAGTGATATGGAATCATAAATTTTTGCCAAACAGAATAGCTCTTTCAAAATAGATTGAAAACCATAACCTTTGCTCACAAAGCACACGTTCCATCTTCCCCACTCGTCATGGTACCAAATATTTCTCAGATATCGTTGCTCTCTAACGCAACGCTCGTTGTGAAAGCAGGGATTATCTCTATCAGTTCTTTCTCAAGTGGAGATTATCCCTATCAGTTCTTTTTCAAGTGGAGAACATGTACTTTTTCAAGTGGAGAACATGTACGAGGCCATCACCACCAATGGAACAACGCTCCAAGAATTATTAACGCTCCTTCTATCACACCACCAAGACAATTGTCTGCTCTGAAACAACATGCCCTCAAATCATACAAAAACACTCCTCCTGAAGGGTCCCTATCAAACAAAAGTGATTGAATTTTTTCAATCACACAAATATTTTCAGCAGCAAGGCAGATCATGTTACTCAGTCAAGACCATATTCCTTAGTCAAATTCTCAAACAATTGAAACTATGCAGATGTTGAAGGAACCCTTTTTCAGCAACACAAGTATATCGTTTCAATCACACACGTGTTCTCAGCCAAATATTTTAAGCAGCGCAGCATATCACGTTTCTCAGTGCAACAACATGATAGGAGCAACATGATGTTTATATTCTCCCGGTTAGCGTGATTCCCAGCACATCACGAGGAGGCTGTATTATTACTAATTTCAGTTCGTCACTAGATTCCCATGATACCGAAATAATCACCCTCACAGTCATTACACTATCATTTTGAAAAAATCTTGTAAATGTATGTTAGCATCCCATGAGCATTAGATCAATTCGAACCAACTTGAACATCAAGGATTCATGTAATTCCTCCTCGCTATTCTGTCAACCCTTTATGAAACAAAATGGTTATTTCCACCCTTTATACAACTCTATGTTTATTGTATCTTCTGGAATCTTTGACATATCTAGTCCCATCATAAATAGGAAGGTCCATATGCTCTATTTTATTTCATCTAACTTCTTTTATTGAATCTCCACATCAATAAGGAAGCTCGCGGTTATGTCCTTAGCAATTGTACAAGTCTTCCACAATGTTAGTATTGAGTCAATAAATACTCCACCAATTGACTAACTAATTAGCAATAGGGTTTACATAATCTTCATGTATTCAAATTATAGATTTGGTTCAACATAATGTATTTTGAGGCACTTTCACTAAGTGCATTACTAGGGATCTAATGGTTGCACTAGTAATAGTGATAAGGGAAGGTAATATACCACATATTATAAGGATTATCTAAAATGACTTTGAAATGATTCTAAAGAAATTCCATCCTGGTTGTAATTTGTCAAAATAAAAGACTCTTATCTCAACTTAAGCAATGCATAATGCAGCAACCTAGTTAATTGGAATAACTCCTAGAAATATCTATGGATTGTTTATTATCACCAACTAAAAAAATTAAGCTACCTAGAAAAGGTATGTAATAAGAGGATATATAAATAAAAAATACATAAATGGTAAGCAATAAAGAATTGTTGCAATGGAATATAGTCTTAGTGAATATTAGAATTGTTTATCTAAGAAAAATAATATTACACCACTTTGGATAGGCCAAACAGTGGACGTCTTGCAAGAAAGCATTTGCTAACTAATATTAGGGCAGGTTCAAAAATCAGTTAACCTACCTAGTGTGCTTCTAGGTGATTGTATCAGTCTTAGGAGTATAGGGGTAGTCCCTTCAACTTGATCCCATGTATCCTGAGTAATAGGAAACATATCTAATAATTCTATTAATTAAAATAGAAAGAGAAAAGCAATATTACCCTAAGAATAACACATAATCCTCGAGAGAAGGACATCAATTCCAAGATAATCACCCCAATCAAGGATTATAAGTCACATTGCACACAAAGAGGAATTTCAGTGATGACTTGCCACACTACAATAATGGTTTTACCAAACACTTCTTGTAAACCCCTAGAAAACCATAACAGCACATGTTGTCTCTCGACAATAGAGATTGTTTCGCTCATACCAAACCATAATAATTCCCATAAAATACTAAAATAAATTCAAGTACAACTTTGATTTTAGAATACCACATAAAATGTCATACCTTTGATATTTAATAAGATTTGAATGAAATACTATCTCATTCAAATCAAGAAAAAATATAAGTTCTAAATAAAAGAAACTAGTTATCAACCCATATGAGTGTTGACAACCATTCTAATGGAGGATAAATGGTGCTTCACTATAGGTTCTTTCAATGTTCTCTTCTTCATGACTTTTTACTATATATCTATGGAGGGAAAATGCAAATCATTATCTTAACTAGTGAAAATGTTGATACATTTTCGAGTTTTGCAACACCTTGATGTTTGACTTGTTATTTTAGATTAAGTTATTGAGAAACACTATTAATATATGATGTTTTGTTCCTACCACATCCTCTCTTCTATATTATTTCAATGATTGATTATTACAAACATATATATTTACATAATTGCTTCAGCATTGATGTTCCTTGTTGATGGTTTACGTAGCACTCATATTATTCGCCATGGTTGTGAATGCTTAATGTTTTCTAATGATGATATAGCATTAATAGTCCTTAATATTAAACCCCTCTTAGCAATGATATGGTTGGGTATTTATATGACTTATTCAATAAAATTAATATTGATGTACCTCCTTGTTATGATGCTCTCAATTTATGATGCTATTATATGTGCATTCTTATTATTGGAATGACTAATCTATCATAGGTCAAGACACACATATAAACATAGTGAAACATGCTCAAGGGAAATAGACCATAACTCTATGAGAAGGATCACCTCATTGTAAAGCATAGGGAGCCTTGGGAAAGAGTAAAAACTTGAGAAAATGACCAATAAAGTTAACTCAGGTAAGAGGGAGAAGGGGAATGAGTTGTAATGTATTTTAAACTCAGTTTTGACTCTTTAATTTCACTTTTAAGCTCAATTTACCCTTTCATGAGATGAGAAGGGGAAAGGGGGAAGGAAAAAAGAAAAATATTGGAAATGTTATTAAACTTCTGGATGGTAACAAAAGAACTTAGAGAGGGCCAGGTAGCCTAGGAGGAATTGCTATAAGATTTTACCGATTGTGTAAGACATTTGCATTTCCATATTATGTACTTGGTTTAGGAAATTAATAGTTGCTCTAACATAATTTTAGTCGACTATGTATTTAGGCATGTACCACTAATTTTGAGGTACTAAAGATCATATTTCTCTTGCCTACTTATGATTTTTTTTTTACGTTTATGACACCATTTTTAACTGTGAATGTTTTCACTAGGGACTAGGTATTTGCACAAGATCACTCTTACTAAGTGTGATTATGTTTACTAGGTGCCAAGGTAGTAATAATACCATTTCACACCATACAATGAAGGGTTTTGGGGGTGTCATACAATAGAAATCTCTCCACCATATTGAGGTTGATCATATAGGACTTTAATTTGTGAAAAACCTACGGGAATTGTGTGATATATCTATAAATATTTCTAGTTACCATAGTTTATATACCTCATTGAACTTGATCCCCACTTGAAGGAAGATACTTTTTAAGGTAGTTGCATTAGTTTGGTTAAAAATTTACTTATGGTTGTGAATGCTCCCGTCTTGGATAACAATCAAATCATGAAGCATTAGGCCATTAACTAGTTCAACACTCAGAGTTTAGTAATCTAAGGACTAAAAGTACATGATGTCATTTTAAATTTATAATATCTTCAATCATTTATATTTTATAGTGATTAAGTGTGAAATCATTGAATTCATTATTGAGCCATAGCATGCTTTCCCTATTTTTTAATTGGTGTGCTTAAATATTCTATTGATTAGATCTACATTACTTAATTTTGCCTTAGACTTAGAAAGGGATAAAAAATGGTTACTTAAATAACACCCTCTTGCATTGTTAAAAAGTGGCATTAGAGCCCTACGTCTCAATAATTAATAGTTTTGGGGGCAGATGAAAATATTGATGAAGTTTTTTCTTGTAGTGATTGACCTATGAAACGAAAATAATGAAGTACTCAAGAGTGAAGATTGAAGTATTCATAGCATTTATTGAATTACACTAATTGATTATTGCATGCTAACTTTATTTATTTTCTGTATTTCCTTGGAATTATAATTAATATTTATTAGTTGATTAATTTAGGAGTAAAGTAAATAGTTGCAAGTATTTGTTTATTTTCTTAATTGATCTAATGTCGAGGAAGTAATTGCTTGATTGCTAGTTTTTTTAATCATAAGTGGAATTGTTTAACTCTTTATTTCCTTAGGAGTAGAATCAATGGAAGCTAGTACTTGTTCATTTAGTGTTTCATTAAATTAATAGAATTACAATGCATTTAAATCTTATGGGACATTAAATAAATTAAAATAAATGAAACATTTAAGATAACTAGTGCAATTAACCCTAGGGCTATTAGTGTATTCAAATAATTTAATCATAACCCTTCATAAATGTTTAGATATTATCAACAAGGATTATTAAACTATAATACTTTTTTTTTATAAAGCTTCATAAACAATATGGTTATTTGTTGGTTGAGAAAATGCGGTTGTTATTGTAAATATCATAATAAGTTGTGTTATAAAGCACTAGTAAACGGTATGATTATCATGATTTTCATGTTTTCAATAGGTGGTCATTGTAAATACTGCAACGATCTGTTTTATAAAGTTCCATGGGCAACATGTTTTTCTTTCAACAGTCTTGTTGGTTGTAGTTGTCATTGAACACCGAGGATGATGTTCCCCTAATGGGGAGGGTTCTGTAAAAACCCTGGTTAAAAATCCATGTAAAAAAATATAATAACAAGGTCATGGGACACATATTCCAAGCTAAGTGTTGGGAAAAACATCCTAGTGGGTGTTAATTTCAGTTTATTATGGCTAAAGGAAAATGGCAAAGGAAAAGGCTTTGGAAAGGTAAAGTGGAATTTATGGGCATTTATTTATGAAAATAATGGAAATTAGGAGAAAAGGAAGGTGAAAGGTCACATGTTGCTTGTGAGGAGGAAATTGAAAGAAAAATAATGGAAAATGAAGAAATTAGAGGCCTCATTGATAAAAAGGCTCATGAGGATCAATTCACAGAATTATTTCAGTTCAGTTTTTGTTTGGTGTGTGTTATATTCTTTCCACAACTATCCCCACGCATGAAGCAGGAAGTAAGAGGGTGGTTGACATTACCCCCATTTGTCCCAAGCACAACAGGGGGGTCACAGGGGGGGCACAACCCCCCCATCTTGGATTTTGCAGGGGGGGCGAAAACCCCCATGCACGGGGTCCAGGGCAATGCCTTGAGAAAAAAAAAAATGGACCCTATATTAGGTGGGAAGACCTACCTATGGTTTTTTGGATGGGTTTAGCACATGGCTTTGGGCATGATGGTTTTCTGTCCATGGTATTTTGTAGATCTGGTTAAGGGAACTATGGTTATGTTCTAATCTAGGGTTAATGGATTGGGCTTATGAATGCTTCAGAATGTGTATATATGTGTTGTAACATTGAAAGAAATATAATGAAAAATCAATTTGGTAGTCCCAGTTTTTGGATCTAGGGGAAAATATTTGTGTATATCAATTTTATGTTTTATGCTCTCGCTATTGTTTATTTTCTATTCTAAGAATTCATTTGCAGAAAATTTATGTTCAGGGTTAAAACCTACATTTTTGGAGGTCTCTCTCTCTCTCTCTCACTCTTGGACACTTAGATCTTTCTTGGAACACTTAAGCATTGAATCAAGAAAAGAAAATAAGGAAAGATGAAGTAAAGATCAAGCAAGGAAGAGAAGGATCAAGTGGCTACATTGAGATTATTTGCAGGTATTGAGTTGCATGTATGATTTCCTTGCTAGATTTGGCATGCATGGTTATGCATGTGTGTATTTGGTTCTCTTGATGTCATTGGCATGGATTTTTCCAGGTGTGACAATGTTCTTCAGGCTTGTCATGCCATTTTATAATAGCCATGGTGTGATGGGTTCTCATTATTTTGGTTGAGTTGAATTTTCGAATGGATTAGAAGATGAGTGAGGTGGATCTTTAAATGAAATAACACTTAGCCCAGTAATCCTTGAACTAGACTATGGATTGTGGTAAATCCAATTTTATAGTGACCCCTGAATCGGATTATGGGTTGTGGTAAAGCTAGGTATTGTGTGTTTCGATGGGCTTAGGAATCCGTGATCGGTGAATGGTGAGATATGTGGTAAATCCTAGAGGTGGTTTCCCTTAATAAGGCCTAAGAATCCTTGGTCAGTGAATGGTGGGATATACGGTAAATCCTAGAGGGTATTATCTCGATTATGGCCTAGTGATTTGTTGGAGGAGTGTCCCCTGGGTAAAATATTTTTGGGTAAATTTTGGTCAAGTTTTTTTGTAAGCATTTCACACAAATATCAAGGGGCTTTGGGGCGGGTCAGAGTCCCCTAACTATTGTAATGGGTAAAATGGAAAACCATGAGTCTCAAACAATGGTTTGAGACCATGGTATGTGCGTATTTAGAAAGATATAAATATATAATAGTCGAGTGAAGAAGAGATAGAGATGACTGTTATGATAGATAGATTGATAGATTCTTATGTTTTGATCTAAACTTTGAGTTGGTTTGGGTAGAAAGACTCCTGTTGGTTGTGTGCGTAGAGACCTAGTCTTGATCTGTGTGCAAGGACTCTGCTACTATGTGCACAGAAGGGAAATATTTTATTGATTGAAGATCTCTTAATAAAGAAGGAAATTTTGGCAAAATTTGACTTTATATGATTTTAATCGTGACTGTCTTAGATTTGTTATGCGCATTGTTTGTCTCTTATTATAGATTTGTATTTTTTATGTTAAATGCATATGTGTTTCTGTAATTGTTAGTCACATTGGTACCTTGCATTTATGTGCCAATATTGTTCTGTTTAAGTATTGGATATGAAGTATATTAATATGTCTGCGTAAAGGTTTATTTCGCAACAATCGGTGAATACAGAAGGGAAAAGTATGTTTATTACTATCTAGGTGCACACATATGCTTTACTATCTGTATGTAATTAGATCTGGTTCTGTGAAGCTGCACACAAATCATAAGGTATTATATTTGTTGGATCCACATCAAAAATCTCCCTCAGGGTGCGGAAACTTGGTTCCAACACCCCCCCATACTGCTTCGCATGAGATTTTGGTCTACTCAAGCAGATCAATGTTGAAAGGGCTAGTAGTTGGAGGGTTTTTTTGGTTGCGCGATTAATCTAAACCTAGGTCAGGACCCCTTATGCCAACAAATACTTCCGTTTTCGGGACTGAGATCATTTTGAGGGAGAGTTGATGTGGCCCGTGACAAAGAATGAACTGCAAGATTTGCTTGACAAGAAGATACATGAATTTTTGATCCAAGAAAGAAGCTCTAAATTTTCTACCAAAGATTGGGCACAAAGGTATATCTACACAGAGGTCAATGAAATTTTATTTTCTTCCTTTGCGTCTGGGTTGCAAGAGTGGTTGTCTTGGCTTGTTTAATTACAGACCTGGGCAAAGGATGATGAAATCACTAAGTGGACCCCAGAGTTGGTACAACAATTGGAGAAATCTAGCAACAAGCTCACTTGCGCGGTAGATCACTGGATCGATAGTGTTATGGGAGGATTTGTGACTAAATTCGCTATTGATCAATTTGTATCACATTCTGAAGTTGAAAGGAGATTTTTGAAGGGCCTTAGAGGTAAATTCCTGTGCTCTCTAAAATTGTGGATTAAAATGCTATTGTGTGAATAGGGTACTATGTGTAGCCATATTGAGTGAATGTCCCAAAGATGCCTGACTACACACAGTGGAAGAACTTACAGAGTATATCTAGAAGTAGGGTTTTTTTTTATCCCTCTCAAAGGTAAATATGACAGTGATGAGGAGTCTGAAATTAGTAGCTCTGGTCAATCTGTGCACTCTGAAGAAGAAGAATTGAAATATCAGGCTAGTCTTAGGTTGTTGGCCATAGTTCAGATCCCATCCACTCCACTCCAAAACTTATCTCACTCTAACAAGCCATCCACTCCACCTCCACCACCAAAGGCCTATATGGCCACTTCCATGAAGTTACCTAATTTTCGTGTTATCAGGACCGAAGATGTAGACCAATTTTGGTTTGTTACAGGAATTGTATGGAAAACACAATAGATCAATAATGATAATGTTAAGAAATAACAACTGGCTACTACATTTCAAGAACATGCACTAGAGTGGTACATAAGGTATGAAGCGATGAATGCTAATGCAAAAATTGAGAATCTGAAGGTTGCATTGAAGGAAAAATTAAAAAAGCCTGAGTGATATGCTCAATGTGTGACTGAGTTAAAGGAAATCCTCCAAGAAGCGAATGAATATGTATGGGAGGTGGACCAACGATTGAAGTGCACCATCAGAGATGGAGGATTTACTATTAATGATATGCAGCAATAAGAATGGTTCATTTCCATGTTGCTACCACATCTGTGCTAGTCCTTAAATCAACAAAAGATTGTGACATAGGCTGAAGCTCTGGAGATTTCAATGAAATTAGAAGCCTCACCTGTTCGAGTTGTGCAGGCTGGGGCTTAGCAGATTCAAAACCAACTAGTTGCACTACACTTATAAATACAAAGCTTGCACCAAGAGAAGGGGAAGGATGTATGTGCAGGTGTATGGTGTATACATTGTAAAGTTGAAGGGCATCATAAAGGTCAGTGTCTTGTATACAATTACTATCTAACAGCCAAAGGACCAAGCCCAATTAAGAGCATGAAAGGACCAAGTGTGTAATATTCCCAAATGGGAAAAGCAAGAATATAGTGCATAAAATGAAAGCAGCAACCAATAATTAACACATGACATCATATCAACCAGCATTGTACTAGTGCAAGGCCTTGAATAACAACCCCATCTCTTCAACGAGACAATGGGCTCCAATGTTGGTGAGACACATGACTTATAGACACCTTCGTCATTATCTCTCCAGGGTACATACTCCACCTGGGTGTTCATAAAGTATGACCTTCCTGGACTATTCTTCTCTTGAGTAGCTAGCCCTTAAAGAATATCGGTCCCCGACTACTCTTATCTTGAATGCCCAAACACATTCTCAAAGAGTATAGAATGCCAGATGATTACCCAATCCTCCATTCTATCTTCCCAAGACCAGAATGATGTGTCTATCTCTCCCTCCTAGGGAGGACCTATTCCACAAGGGAATGTACTCATCCTTATACAAAGAATGTACCTAAGCTCATCCTTAGGAATTACCAAGTTTCTTCCAAGTAAGAAACTTACCATCAGCCTCCCTCTTAACCAAGGACCTCCAACAGCAATGGTGAGACACCCAGCTTCTCATGAAGAATTCATGTCCTTTATGTCATGGATTTTGGTATTTGAGGAATCTCCATCTTTTAGCTTCATTTGGTACAGATCATCCATCACTTCCATCTTGAGTCTTGTCAGTTATCAGAGTGATTCACCAGACTTCCTTATCTGGTCCATTATTGTGCCATGCTGCTTTCCTTTGAATCATCTCTTGGGATCATACATCCCTTCTCATGATTAGCAGCCCTGCACAAAATCATCCAGATAAACATTTACATATGAAACCTTATAGAACAAAAGTTACCTCAGTGATGATCTTTCACCATGATATCTTCTTATAAGCATCGACATCCTTTATACAGATTGACACATCTCCTAATGATATTTTTTTCCAAGGGTATTCTTCTCTACCAGACTTCTGTCAGAGTCTACATATCTCTCCAAGAGATCTCCTAGTCACATCTTCTTGGCCTCCGGGTGATAACAACCTCTTGACATGGTTGCATTTCATGATCTCTTCCTTTCTTCACATTCTTGACTCCCAGGAACATACAACTTTCCTATTTTCTCATTCATATACAACCACCTCATATTCCATGAGGGCATATTATGTTGATTTCATATTTCCGTGCATTGAGAGATACTCCTCCATAGATCATACTTCTAAATACAGAGGTATATTACCTGCAACCATATGACATGATTTTATAGCATCTAATATTAGCATGTATGTCTGCATACCTCATACCCATATTCCTTGATTCATCATGTAACAGCTTCTTTGACCTTCTTCAACAATATCCCATAATTCTTTCTCCATGATGACCCTAGATCTGATGACTATTATACTTTAAGTAGAGAGGTTTTCCAGAAGATTTTTCCCAAGAGTTCCTTCCATGCTTCTTAATGTACATGCTATTGTACAATTTTACAACTAATTAGAGATCACTTATAGAGGAAGATGATCTCAATCATAATAGAGATCTCTTGCTTCCTCCCTCTTAGATATTTTAGCGTCCGGTTCTTCTCTTTCATAAGTGGCATGGGTTTCTTCCTTTCTCCTCTTGTCCTTTCTAGATTTAGGACAATCTCTTTTATAATTTCCAAGCTCATCACATCCAAAGCATCGCACGTTGTTCATATTTCTTCTTTTATTCTGAGGGCCAATTTTTCCAAATCTTCCTTTCTTCATGTATGAAGCTACAAAGGCATGATTCTCTTCACTTGGTTCTATATCAGATTTGGAATTTAGTCTTGTTTCATCTATTTTACATAGAGACCATAAATCTTGGAATGGAGTGGCTTCTTTCTTTCCATATAAACTGGAAGTGAAGCTTCCCCATTCTTCCAGTAGAGCATTCAACACCACTGTTGTCATCTCAGTGTCAGACATCACTTCTCCTAGTTCCTGCAGTTGATCTCTCATTTCAGAAATCCTCATAAAGTATGGGGTGATTCATGCTTCCCTTGATAATTTCATTTTGTATAGTTCTTGTCTCAGAGATATTACTTCTCCAACAGTACTCACAGAGAATAGCTCTACCAATTTCTCATATATTTATTTTGCAGTCTTCAGTTTTGATACATAGGGAATGAGAGAGTTTTTGATGGATTATATGAGAATCCTTTGGGCTCTAATTTCTCCCTCCATATACTTAGCATGGGCTGAAGTATCCTCTTTTGGAGGTTGAACAGTAGATCCTTCGATATAATCCATTACTTCATCTTCAATTAAGTTTAAGTTTGTTCTTTTCTTCCATGCACTGAAATTTGAGGATCCAACCAGCTTGTTGGTTTCTTTACAAAAAGGCATCTTGATAGATAGTGTCATTAATACTTACTTGAGTGGATGAATTTCTCTTTTGGCAGCTTTCTTGATGGTAAAGGATGTCTTCTTGAATGTGAATCTTTGATGACAAAGATTACTTACTTGAATGAATTGATATAGCTAGAGAGCCTTCCTTGCAGACTGATTTGATCCTTCAACCCAAACTTTGATCTTTGCTTCTTGTAGTGTTTACTTTGTCAAGCAGCCCTTGCATTCAGTACCTTATCTCTGATACCATGTTGAGAAGTTGGAGGGCTTAAGGTTAATACAAATTCTCTTCTTGATAATTAATTTTGAATGTACTTATGTCTTCGTATGTTAGGTTAAGTTAATCTTTCATCAAGTCAATTATCAAAACACAAGACACAAAGATTAAGAATTCTTCTTATCAATATTCTAATGACAAGTATCATGACCCAGACTTAGACTTTCTTCCAGAACCTTGAACTTCAGCTTGTGTCTGCATCTATTTGATTTTCTTGGACAGTGAGAAGGTAAATCTAAGATTTACCTTTCTCACTATTACTCCTGCTTCTTCTTATGATCACTATCTATTTATTTGTCTTCCACACAGAATACTATCTTCGTGTATATATATTTATGCTGCCTTTTTTATAGTGTCAGCAATATATATGTGTACATTGTCTCCTTTGAGATATCCGAAACTCCCTTATTGTCTCCGTATCTATATATTTTTATGTTTCCTCTGTTGTAGTGTTGACTTTTTTGTGGTGACCGCAGATTATGCTTGTGATGTCTGTTATCTTATATATGTTTATCGAAACTTATGCTTGTGATGTCCGCTATTTTATATATATTGACCGAACCTTATGCTTGTGATGTCTGTTATCTATAATATTTCCTTACTGTGATGTCTGTTATCCGCATACAAATCATATGTATTAGAAATTTTTTATTAATGTAATCCGCATTGCCTTATAGGTACAGTCCGTTGTTATTCACCGATATGATCTATATTATCGAGAGCGTACTTTTTTTTTTCTTTAGAGACCATCGAATTTTGTTCCTTGATATATATATATATATAGACAGATATTATTCTTGAAGCCAACCATAACCATAGCTTTGAGGCCGACTCATCCAGCAACTTGAAGGCCGACTTGTAGCACATAAAAGGGTTGACTTCCAGCGATGGTGAGGGTTGTTACATGCTATTCTTCAACAAGGTTTATTGACAAGGTCTTCAATATGCATGACTCTAATTATGCTTATAAACAGAATACAAACCCTAAATGAACATCAAGAAGAAGTTCATTAACCTAAGATAATATCTTGCTCATGAAACCCATGAAGCAAGTGAAACAAATATATATCTTATTATCTTTTTCTTCTTCTTTATAAAATACATAATTACATAGTCAACATGAAGACCAACCTAGTTACATTTTTCAACAATATTAAGCATAAATCTAGTTGGAGATGATACAATGATATAAAAATACTGATATAGGCCCCAATAGAGTCTAAACATACAGATCTGTGCAATAGATCAACTTTCCAAGACAACCCAAGAGGGTTTCCAGAAAATGCACACAATGTGCGAATGTAAGCTGCAGCCCTAGGGATGAAGATATGCTGCAACAATAGAAATGAGAAGATATGGATGAAGCTGATGTAGAAACCTGCAACCCTTCTCCAATAGATCCTCCGAATGAAAGAATGGCTCTTCCTCTGAAGAAATCACTTCCCAAAACAACCACTGCAACTACCCCTACAACTCCTCCCTAAAATAACGCAGATCTAGATTGAAACTACACTATAGGGGATAATTACTCCTTATCCTACTGCTAAATGTGTCAATAAAGCTCAAGGGGCTTCTTTACAAGCCTTCTAATGGATGGAAAGGTTCCTCCACTGCAAAACTAGCTCTGAAGACACCCAATCTAATTCTCCACTGCTGCTCCCTACAACAAAAGACAATACTGATGAAGAAAGCTGTAGCTTTTCCTTGAGCCTGAGTGTGGAAATGTAGTGAAATAATCCTCCAAGAGGCCTCTGAAGGAAATAGGTGGGATTCTCGCTCGATAACACCTAGTGCTAAATAGCACGGCAAGCTCAACTAAACAGCTGAAGAATGCAATAAGTCTAAACAGGCCACATACAAAATAATAATCCAAAATCATGACCCCATATGGTTTCCATCCTCTTCCTTATATAATTTATGAGCTTCCTTGCCCTTTTCCCCACTCAATTAGGTTATTTCCTCCATGCAATCTATCTCCCTCCAAAACAGTGTTATTCCTCATTAAATTTCCACTCCTCCATAACAGTGTTGTTGATTTGGTCAAATTTGACCTATTCCACATGTTTCATCCCCTGTTCACACTCAAAGGTGCTTTATTTGGCTTCTTAGAGGGTCCCCTTTCACACTTGAAGTTATTTTATTGTTTCTAAGGATATTTATGGGTCTCCCTACCCATTTATTCACCTACCTAGTGACAAAACAATATATAATATTCCATTTAGCTAAAAGCTAAATTTTAGGAATATTACAAAGTGGCACTCCTACATTATGGTGCGTGATTTATCAAGCAACTGGTATGCACACAAAAAACTTATGCCTGAGGATTGGAAAATATATCCCTAAGCTTAAGCAACATTTCTGCAAATTTTCCGATCGATGGGACATGATGAACAGAACTGCCGCAACTTCAACTTGATGATTGACTGATTTGGCTTATATAGGATACAGTCAGAAGGACGAGAACCAGGGTCACCTGCATCTCCATCTGGACATAGTGGATGCCCAGGTAGAATCTGAGGAAGAGGAGGAGCTGGTCGAGGAAGGGGAAAACTCATCTGTTATAAATGTGGAGATGTTGGTCATTACGCGCGTGATTTTCCAAATCCAACACAGAAATCCTATAGGTATTGTAGACAATTTGATCATGTTAATGAAGATTTCCCTGTATTATTTGCGAGGAGGTAGAAAATAAACCAATACACCCACTCAAAATATTCATATGGTAAGAGATGAGCTACGCAAAGAAGAACTAAGTGTGAATATTGTCACTAGAAGTGGTGCAACAATTGGTGAAGATAAAGTAAAAAAACCTGATACTGATCTTTGGATCCGAAAGGCACCTGAAAAGAAGGAAGGATTCAAATTACAGAGGGAAAAGGAGACTTTTTTAGAAGCGAAGAATGATTTCATAGAGATGGGCACATCAACATCTAAAGCATCAAGCAAGCCTATGGACGTGGTTAAAGGGGATGCAGAGTTAAAGCCTTTCCTGCAGGATTGTATTAAATTGTTGCACAATAAGAAGGAAGTTGAAAAACTCCAAGCATTAATAGACCACTGCACAGAGAAGGAACAACCCTTGATAGAGCAGAAGGATATCAATAAGATTTATAAGAATAAAATAAGAACAGGATGGGAAATGCACTTAACTGCTCATATCAATGCATACGAAATGGATCAAGTTATCTTGGATGTATAATCTGATGCGAATGTCTTACCAAATCAGACTTGGAAATGAGTGGGAGAACCAAAGTTGGAATGTTCCACTATTCATCTGTCCATGGTGAATCAGCAAAATATTATCCCATTAGAAAGACTCTCATAGGTAGTCATGGATATTGAAGGAGTTCGAGTACTTGTAGACTTTGAATTTATCTAGATTGTTGATGATACCAACCCATATCCTGCATTGTTAGGTCTGGATTGGGCTATCGATACGGAAAAAATCATTTACCTCGAGCGCAAAAGTATGGTGTTTGAAAGTAATGGAACCTGAGTTGTGGTCCCTTTGGACCCTACAGAAGGAGAAATATACACTGAGTCGGTGCGTGCAAACGATGATGTTGACCATATTTATAAGTTAATTTCACCAGGCGAAGGCTGGATCAACCCAACAATAGATGGTCGGCTTAATTGGGAAAAGGATAGCTCATGATTTTTAGATTCAGATGAGAAGATGGAAAACTAGAAAAACCGTTTGCACGAAGTATCTACGTTGTGCTGCAATCGGGTGACAAAATATCTTCGGTGCATCTCCTCAGAGGTACGATATTTGCCTTATTATGATGGTATGATTAATGTTAATTTATTTTTAGAAGAACTTGAAAAAATTGTTTGAGAAGCACAATGGTTTCATGCACTTGATATAAATCTATGCTCGACCCCAACACGTTGGTGGGAGATGCACAAGGGTAACTTGGATAACTAGGGAGAATGTACCCACATTATGTGCTTGTGATTTGATCATCTGAATACCAGAATAGGAGAAACATATTTCATACAAGCTGATCTGCGAAAAAATATGGCTAGATAGACTGAAGTATGGGGCAAAGAGCTAAAACTAGAATGGGTGCATATATTCATCCACACTTTGGGGAAGGTGCCTACAGACTGGTACCTCGAAAATAAGATGTGACGAGGAACTACTGAAGGGACTGCACTAATAAAAAATTTTATCCTAACCTTTAGTTTTGAAAGTGGGTTCAAATGCCTTGATGAGGCATTGTAAGATATTTGGGAAGTCATCTTTAGCAGCACAAAGCCTTTGGTGGAACACGCCTTTCCATCAAGGGACACGTAGATGAGAGATATTATGGACTGTTGAAATTTTTCAATCAAAGATAACGAAGAAGACCACAAAAACATTATTATTCCCTAGTTTGAAGGACAACTCACAGTTGTTGGGTCTATGGTTGAGTTATATTATGTAACTAAGCCTGTGAAGATTAGACAAGTCAATATTGGCTCAGAGGAACAACCAAAATTAGCTAAGATAGGGGAATATTGGGATGATGATATGGTAGGAAAGGTCATCGAGCTATTGATTGAATTCCAATAGTTTTTTCCTACTAAATTTTCGGAACTAAAGGGGATTATAGGAGACCTAGGAATAGTGAAGATCACCTTGAAACCAGACGCGCAACCTGTGAAGCAGCGACTGTATAGGTTGAATCCCAAATACAAGCAAAAGGTCAAAGAGGAGTTGGAGAAAATGGTGGTTGCGGGGATCATTTAACGAGAAGAAGAGTCTGATTCGGTAAGCCATATGGTGGTTCAAGACAAGAATACGAAGGGAGAAATAAGGATTTGTGTAGATCTACACAAATTGAACGATGCTTGCATGCATGACCCGTTCCCAACTCCATTATATGATGAAATATTGGACAATGTGGGAGGGTAGGAGGCCTACTCATTCATGGATGGATTCTCTGGATACCATCAGATAAGGATCACACTAGAGGATAGAAGTAAAACAACCTTTTGCGAAAAAGTAGGGATCCTTTCAATACATAGTCATGCCATTCGATCTGAATAATGTGTCAACTATATTCTCACGCATATTAGTACCTACGTTCAAGGAATATATCCACAAATTCTTAGAAGTATACTTATATGACTGGATTTTATTTGGATTATTAAATAAACATGTGTCGAGCCTGCGAATGATGTTGGATACTTTTCGGAACTATCAGATCTCGCTCAATGTGAAGAAGTGTATATTATGCATCCTTTTCAGGATCTTGCTCGGTCATATTGTTTGTCAGCAACGATTGATGGTGGATCTAGAAAATATTGTTGTGATTGTTAAAATGGAGGTTCTCACAAATGTAAATCAATTGCACTCAATTTTGGGGCACACAGGGTATTACCAGAAGTTTATTGCACTGATTACTATGCCAATGGAGAAGTTGCTAAAAAAATATGCCTCATTTTGTTGGGACGTGGACTGCCAGAAGAGCTTTGAATTGCTTAAGGAGAATATGGTTGTTGTGCCCATATTGGTTTTTCGAGATTGGACAAAGGAATTCCATGTACATGTTGATGCATCTTGCATTGTGTTAGGAGCAGTATTAGCACAGCCTGGAGCAGGGGATATTGGCCACCCTATTGCATTTGTGAGTAGGAAATTTTCAAGTGTGGATCGCAACTACTCAACCACAGAGAGGGAAGGATTAGCCATGGTCTACACGCTGCAGAAATTTTGCCACTATATGTTGGGAGGACATTTTAAGATGTTTACTGATCACTCTGCTTTAAAGTACCTGGTAAACAAGCTTGTGTTGGGAGGGGGGAGGGGGGGAGATCTGTAGATGGTTGTTATTATTTCAGGAGTATGACTTTGAAGTAATTGTGAAACCAGGAAGACTGAATGTTGGGCCAGATCATTTGTCGCGCATTGAAAATGGAGAAGAAGCTCCTAACTTGGAAGAAGGACTACCCAACGCGCAACTATTTTCCATTAAGGTAGTAGAATATCACTTCGTTGATATCATTCATTTCCTGACTACTAGAAGTGCGCCCATGGAATATACGATCAAATAGAAGAAAGAGTTGGTCACGCACACACCTGATTTTACCTTGATTGTTGGCCAACTATAAAAAATGGAGGCAGATGAAATCTTGAGGAGATATGTGTTGGAATTTGCAAGACAGGATATCCTAGCAGAATCTCATGGACGAATTGCAGGAGGTCATTATGCAGGGAAAGCAACCAAAAAGAAGATATTACAGGCTAGTTTGTGGTGGCCCACCGTGCACAATGACACACATGCATATTGTCGCGCTTGTGATGTATGTTAGTAGATGAGGAAACCATCACGTAGGGATGAAATTACACTGCACCCACAAATGAATTTGCAAGTTTTTGAAAAATGGGTTGTTGACTTCGTTGGACCCATCACCCCTCCACTAGGAAAGAAGACAGGTGTGCACTATATAATCACTGCGACGGACTATGTGACCCGATAGGCCGAGGTTGTGCTTATGAAATACTGCAATGAAAAAATAGCTATGCACTTCATTTTTGAAAATATCTTGACACGTTTTGGGTGTCCTAAGATCTTGATGAGCGACCAAGGAACCCACTTTGTGAATGAAACAAATCAAGCTTTGACCAAAGAATTCTAGGTATATCATTAGAAGAGTGTGCCATATCACCCTTAGGAAAATGGTGCAGTGGAAAATTTTAATAAGATATTGGAGAACACACTCACTAATATTTGAAATGCTAATCGAAATGATTGGGATGTGCACATGCCTACATTTCTATGGGCATACAGGACCACATGCAAGAAATTGACAGGGAAAACACCTTTCAGACTGGTGTATGGGCACGAGGCTATTATGCCAATGGAGTATATTGTCCCAAATTTGCACATTGCAGAAACCACTAAGATGGTTGAGAAGGATAGTCTGGAAGAAGGATTTCATAGTTGGTTGTGCTAGAAGAGGAACGATTCATTGCAGGTTTGCATCAGTAGGTCCAAAAGGAGCGCGAAAAGGCTTGGCATGACAAGCACATTAGACATAATATTTTTAAGGAAGATGATTTGGTTTTGTTAAATGACAACAAGTTTTTGCGCCACCCAGGGAAGTTCAAAATGCATTGGCTTAGACCTTATGTGGTTACGAAGACCACAGAAGGAGGTGTGGTCCAGTTGGCCACTTTAAGAGGTAACGACATTCCCAGGTATGTAAATGGAGTTGGCTGAAACCTTATAGGGATATCCCTATACCTACACGTGCCAAATGAATATATATATGGATGAGTTTCTTAGCACCCTAGATAGTTGTGATAGGGTTCAGGACCGTAAAATAGTCTGTCAAGTGTTGGGAAATCTGGTCTACACAACAAGGACAACAGATGTGAAAACAGGTGTGATAGCCATGTAGATGTTGTGCTAGGAGGGTGAACAAGTCGCAGAGGTGCTGAAAAATAGCTGTTGGAATAGTAAATATGGATAAGACAACTTTATTACCATTTGGAGGAGCAACTAAACTGAATTTAATGAGGATATTATGTCAGATTTGGAGCCGTTTTAGAATTTATGGGGCTACATTAATGAACATCAGATCGTTTAGGTCATGCCAATGCTATAAATATAACAAGAAGGGTCACATTAGTTCCCTTTGATTTCCATGTGATTTATGCTCTTTTTTATCTGTGAGTTTCCTAAAGCTTATATCTGGGATCAACCCATTGTTCTACAAAGAGCTGCATAACTAAGGGTTGGGTTATCTCATTCCACCAAGTACGACTGCCACTGAGCCCACACCCTTTGTGGCGTCAGTTGAAGAGACCCCTATGTTGGTCACTGAAGCCCCTGTACCTGCATCCCAGCCATGGAAATCTAAGGAGGGGCATTCCTCAGGGTCTCGAAAGTCTCTGCACTAGAAGAACCCAAAGCCTCATTTAACCACTGCTCAACTCATTGCTGCTCCCTAAAGACATGCCATTTGATGGGGAGATGTTTGCGAAGGTCCACTTGTTGAAGATGGAAGACTAGGACCTGACCGGCCAGTAGAAGTTCCCTAAGCTCACTCTCGCAATTTAATTGGAGCTATTTCCCTATGACGAGGGTGTGATTAGGGTTGAGCCAAAGCCCTGGGTGTTGGGTCTGTAGAAGTAAGGTTGTTAAATTTGTTGAATGTCCTACAATTTGGACGCAGTGCAGTGAATGACATTCGTGTGTGCCAGCTGCTCGCCCTGGTGCATGATGACTACTTATGGCTCAGAGAGTGCATTCCTATTGATGTCGATCTAATACATCCAATAACCAACCTACCCAGTTAGGGGGTAGACCTTGTGGTGGCCTTTGGAGGAAAAGGCTAAGAGAACAAATTGGCAAAGAAGGTTAAAAAATATTACAAGGTATCACACAACACTCAGGGATTCCTTGTCAGTGAAATCAATGGCCCCATAATGCAATTCTTCACAATAATCCTAGCCTACTAGGTGATGCATAAGTGTCGGCCAAAGGAAGTCCCAACCCACGTAATTTCGTTAGTTGGGCAGTGCGAGAAAGGAGTGCAGTATTACTGGGCTCAGTACCTGTGCACCGAGTTCTTGGAGAATATGCATGAGCTGCAGGAGAAGGGAAAACACTTCTATTACACATAGTTGCTACCTTTTATTTCGCTCATTGGTTGGAAGATGCCAGTTGAGGCTCAGTTCCCATATATCGAGCCAGATTTGTGCGAAGCCATGCGCTATGTGATAGTGTGGAACTCCAAGGTTCCTTCCCACATCACAGAGAACAAAATATTATGGGTTTTGTTTGACTCTGAATTATTTCAAGTTGTGCAATACAAGTTGCACTTATCACCAACATTGTACGAGAAGTACAAACACATTGTCAATTATAAAGCCACTTTTCGCAACATCCACATATGCGCAAAAGGGGATGTTGAGGGCATTTGGTATGAATTACCCTATATGGTCATGGAGGACGATCTTGTGCATGTGATGACGAATTGGCCCACCTTATGGTTAGAAGCAATCCATACTAGTGTGGCATCCTCTTCGAGGATTTTCAAAACCCTGACGAAGCTGTGCACAACAAAGGATAAGGATCAATAGCAGGATACATGCAAGGATATGCAACATGATCTGCAAGAGAATGTTGTAGAGATAGTGGCCAAACCCACCACAACTATTGACCTGGAGAAGGAGGCAGAGGAGAAATATTGTGACAGTATCAGTGCACCTACGACGTAGAGAGAAAACGGAACTAATAGAGGATCTCAGGCCTCCCTGGGCCCGTTCAAAAAGAGGAAGGGATCTAAGACTCGATAGGGATAGAGACCCAGACCCTCACAGAAGAGGACCTCAACGAGATTGAGAACACGGTCAAGGCTACAACTGAGGACCTCTCGAATGATATGGAAGCACAATACAAATTGGTCCTCATAGACGTACAACTAGGTCTTCAGGAGCTGAAGATACAAGCAAGCGTGATTCAAGAGAGAATGAAGCAAGTGAGCCTGCAACAAGCAAACATACCTACATCTAGCCTCAGAAAAGCGAGCATGCAACCCATCAGCACAATGTTTCAATCTCCCTAGACAGTCGGATGATTCAGATTCTGGTACTTATAGGTACAGTAGAGCAACTTGACTTGTGCACCAATGTGCAAGCTTACATAGAGGTTGGCATCAACTTGGCGATGCTTCCCGGAGGAAAAATCCATGCCATACACATAATGATAATGGATGATTTGTAGTAGTGAGAGGTCCATGCCTTCAAAGTGGCCACGGAGTCTCTACAACAAGCAATGATTATGCAGAAGGAGCAACAAAATGCAAAGGAGGCATGCCGAGTGACTGAGGATCAACACGTTGCGCTGGAAGCAATGATTTATCAACTCTGTGGTGACCTGCCAAAGGTCACAGTACCTACCAAAGTCACACCAATAGTTAAGCTCGAAATTCTGGTAGTTGTTCTCAAGGCATCACGCTCGGATATCATGATCCATTAGGGGAATTTTGAGGTCTAAAATGGGCCTCCTAAGGAAAATGTACAATCAAAATTCACTTTATGAGAACCAATCACATTTTAGGGGATGACATCATCCCTAATGGTTGAGGTGGCATTGCTTGAGTTAAAGGTACTTACTTGTCACATTCTCAATGGTGGATAAAAATTAATTGTTAACCATGGTAATGCTCTAAGTACTTTTAAAGTCATAAAGTAAAGTACTCATAATAAATGTCATTTCACACTTTTTGAATAAAATATTATTATTGTCATTTCATATTTCTTGAAAGACATAAAATAATATATTACCATGATTATATTATATTATTTTTATATAGTATATTAATTACATGTTATTATACAACTTAAATAATACAAATTTTAATTAATAGCATATAATATAATTAAGAATATATGAATTTATATTTATATTTTATTTTAAGTTATTTAAGTACAAAGGAAAAATGCATTAATTTTTCAATGATAATGACTTTTTCTTGAAAAACTCATTCTTATTTATAGTCAATTCAATGTATTTTTTTTATTAATTTTATTTTGGTACAACTTTTGAATTGAATTTAACAATGGTTACATGGATTGTGGTGCAAAAAGTGAATCGCAAATTCATAAATATTATTTTATTGGTTTAGCTATTATTTTATTATTTCCTTAGGAGGCCCATTTTAGACCTCAAAATTCCCCTAATGATCTACGCGGAACTTGAGAAAAATATTGTTGATTTCTAGATGAAGTTGCAGTCAGAAACACCTCCTGAAGTACTTGCACAACGTGCTGCAATAGCCCAAGAATCTACTGTGAACATTACTGTTGTTGTGAATGCTAGTAACCAGTTGCTTGAAGAATCAATGCATCTTTGGATTTTAGTTCAAAACGACCTCGTCATCTGGAAACTCAAGGTGGAGCTCAGGGCTAAAGAACAACAATTTGATGACATTTGGTTCATGGCGCTGACCTTGTGCCTACCCAAAGATTACCCTGTTTGCAAGAGATTCACGCCATCCAAGAAGAGATTGAGACATTACGCCGACGATAGCATCTATTAGAAGAAAAAATGAAGTCGTGGGCAGATGAGTCCATGCACCTTTTGCAACACATTGATACAGCCCTCAAAAACTAGTAGCAAGCATAGTGAAGCATCAACGTGGCTATTGAAGGTCCCACCACGTATAAATCGGTCAAATACGTGCAAATTTTGGTAGCATAAATCATATAAGTCATTCTACCATTTCAGAGTTCGGTACAGGTGATCAAATCTAAGATGCAAGAAGGCGAACTAAAGTGACTCAGGATGTGTTACTATACTGTGTTGGGGGCCTGTTGGAGCAGAGTCCCCTGGGTAAAGAATTTTTGGGTAAATTTTGGTCAACTTTTTTTTGTAAGCATTGCGCTCAGTTATCAAGGGGCTTTGGGGTAGGTCAAAGTCCCTTAACTATTGTAATGGGTAAAATAGAAAACCATAAGTCTCAAACCATGGTTTGAGACCATGGTATGTGCGAATTTAGAAATATATAAATATGTAATAGTCGATTGAAGAAGAGATAGAGATGAATGTTATGATAGATAGATCGATACATGCTTATGTTTTAATCTGAATTTTGAATCAATACGGGTAGAAAGGCTCCTGTTGGTTGTGTGCGTGAAGACCTAGTCCTGAGATGTGTGCACAAACTCTATTGTTGTGTGTGCAAAAGGGAAATATTGTATTGATTTAATATCTCTTAATAAAGAAGGAAATTTTGATGAACTCTCACTTTATATGATTTTAATCGTGACTATCTTAGATTTTTTATGTCCATTATTGTTAGTTATTATAGATCTAGATGTGTTCTTTTGAGTGCATATGCATTTTTGTAATTATTAGTCACATTGGTACCTTGCATATATGCGCGAATATTATTCTGTTTAAGTATTGGATTTGAAGTATATTAATTTGTCTAAGGGTTTATTCTATAACAATCAGTGAATACGCAAGGGATAGTTCTTTTTATTACTATCTAGGCGCACACATCTGCTTTACTATATGTCTTTAATTAGGTCTCATTCTATGAATTTTTGCACAAGGAAGTAGGTATTATATTTTTTTGATCCACATAAAAAATATCCCTTAGGGTGTGGAAACCTAGTTCCAACACCCACCCCCCATACTTCTTCAGGTGAGACTTTGGTTTGCGCAAGTAGATGACTGCTGAAAGGGCCACCAGTTGGAAGGTTTTGTTAGTTGCATGATTAATCTGAACCTGGGTCAAGACCCCTTAAGCCAACATGATCCCTAGATCAGACTATGGATTCTGGTAAAGCCTAGACACTAGGAGACAATAAAATTCCTCATGGTATAGGTGGAGAAATCTGGTGGCATCCATGCTTGTTTATGGCCTACTGATCCGGTAAGGATTGCGATAAATCCTTGTTATATTGATGAGGATGAGGTGGTTTAGCCTTGGGAAGCACTAGTTGATTTGTTTGGTTTTAAGTCCCATATTCATGCTTTGAATGTGGCAAAAGGGTGATTGGATGAAGAGATATTTGGTTCGGCCAATCTATGGTCGGGTGGAACGTGGAAGTCCCAAATCTGGTTGGCTTTTGCATTCATTAATAAGAGTTCCTTTCCTTGGTATTTTATGTGAAAATGTACTAGTTCATATGTGGTATTTATAGTTTTTGTATCCTTATTATTTCTATTGTTTATATGTTGGTTATGAGTATGTTTTATGACAACGATGATGTATATATCTCATCATGATTTGATTAATAAATGAATGAACAATGAACATATGACCTAATAGATGATAATGCAGATAATCTGATAAGGCATCAATGCTTCTTAGTGATTCTTAGATAAGTATGAGACCCTTATGCTCATATCTATTATTATGAGCTGTAGAATGTAGAATTGTGATATGTTTGATGAAATGTCTGTCATGGCTAGTTGATGCAGGAATTTTGGGTTAAATCAGAATTCTAGCATATAAACATAGATTTCTTCACCCAGCATGAAAATTCTCAACTCTTCATTAAACATAACAACAGATGCTACTCAAAATATGCATAAAGAGAAAGAGAGCCATACAATAAAAAAATATTGATATTCAGACATAAAAACTCTTAGGCCAAATATTACATTGGGCGGCCTCTTGGCTCTCGGCCCTTCAAACCATCTTTCTGATTCTCTGCACTCCTCACTTCACACTCTCTGTTGTCTCACCCTCATAAGCTACATATTTATACATAAAAATAATTTGTTCCACTCCATAATTTTCTCCTCATAAATCTCAACTTAAAATCTAATTTAGATTAATCTTATTTTGGACCCAACTAAGTCTCGTTTATGGAATTTCTCATCCCTAGATTATCTACCTAAATTAACTCCACTCATATCCTTATTTATTTAAGGGATATTTACAAAAAATACTCACATTTATAATTTCTCTCCTAATTATTAAAATTAAGCAATTTAATTAATAAAATAATTAAAATTTCTCACCCCCCTTATTACATAATTAAATAATGAAAATTTGGCTCTGATGCTCCTGCATCAAACTCCCCAAGTAGAGAAGTTTTCATAGAATCCTGTCTATGAGGTCCGTCGCTTTTCTGTAATACTGCGACAACCACAAGTCCTGATGACTTTCTCCCTCCAGGATTCCATACTCTGTTATGTCACTGGTCCTTCGAAGTATCAACTCGATTTGATAACTCATCGTCCACTCTATCGATCGGATTCCATCGGCTTCTCCAACACTTTCTTTCGCCAATTCCTCAGAGTAATTCCTCTATGTCGAACTCTATTGTCTCCAACTAGGTTGAATTCTCAACTTTCTGCAATGGAAAATAATCAAGAATTCTTTCTTGACTACAACTAGCAACAACTCTCTCGTCGGCCAGTGTTGTACCTGAATTCACCAACAAACTGTTAGTTTTAAAAAGGTAAGACCTTTCAGTCTTTTTTGATGCTTCAGGCATCAATATCTCATTATCAATTTTCTGGACTTCAATAGATTCTGTTCCAAACTGCTGGATGCTACCATCTTTATCCTGCTGGTTCACTATTTCCTTTATGTCCCTACAGACATAACTCCCTTGCTTCTTCTGATCTTCCATCTCAAAGCCAAATAACTTCTGCTCGATTTCTATGATTTTGACATCATATCTATTAATGTCGTTTTCTATACCTACAGTTACATCATTATTTGAAAATTTATAACATTAATTCAACTCCATAAATGTTAAAAACATTTCATCTCTATCATGCATAGTAACTGTAATTTTGTATGGATCAGGTTCTGCAAGTTTTTCTTCACCATCAGGTTCCTTCAGCCACCGTTCCAAAAACTCGATTTCCATATGAAATATTTTCAGCACTTCATCACTACCTTCACTCTTTCTCTGGAAATCTTCCTGAGTTGTCTTGGTTTCAACACCATTACATTGTAAACTTTCATCAGCAATTTCATTAAACAAATACATTTGTTTACCTTCTTGGAATTTTTCTTCAACATTTCCATTTTGTTCCTATTCCATAACAGCTTTGACTTGCTATCTTACCCCAAATAAGAATTCATTTATGATTTCTTCATATTGTAACCAATCAACACTTTCCTTCTCTGAAAGGAATTCTCTACCAGACTTTACCTCAAGAGTTTAATTCTCCTTTGTGACAGTTCCATCAGATTACTCACCATCTTTTTCACATCCTGCAAACATACATAAACTTTGAGAAAAAATGTAAGGCTTCATGGCCTAATATGTTTCTCTCACCAACACATCTTCAGATGCTTCTGAACTATCCCAATAGTTCATGAGATCTTCCTCACTGATCTCTTCACCCAGAATTTCACCCTGTTTTGGGCCACAAATGGAAACATCCATTTCTAACTCAGCCTCTCTGAGTTCTTCACAACTCAACATCTGCTCGAGCTTCCTTAGCTCTTCTGCCAATTGTATGTTTACCTAATTCTCCCTTTTTTCATGTAGCTTCTGCCACTTTACCTTCTTTCTCATGGTCCAACCATGTGTCTGGTTTTTCACATTTTCCTGCAACAACTCCATTAACAATTCAAGGTGAATTTTTATCTCAACCTTCTCCCGCTTGTACTCTTCATCCGTCAACTGTTCACATATGCCACTTACCTTGGCATTTTCCTTCTTCTCCCCTTTATTATATTCTTCATCAAATATTCAGAAATGACTATCAACATTCATGTTCCCCTTCTTTGTGAACTGCATCTGTTCACATGTGGACTTCATTTAATCCACTTCTCAACAATCCTTCACACTTTCCATTCATCAAAATGCAAGTTCTCCTCCTGTGCTTGGCTTCTCTTGGTTATCTGTCTTGGAACCAGTCTTTGGTAACCCTCTTTCTTCACTTTGCTGCAAACAATACTTTAGCAACGCATGTGTTACAGTGACCAATTCTTTGGGTGTTGAGCTCCACTGATCATGCGCCCCATTACATTCAGACTCTTGACTTAGCTTACGACTCTTTGACTTCATACTTACACTAATTTTTCATCTTGGATGAGAATACTCAATCTTAACTCAAACTATCCAAAATTTCATTTGACTCTAACATCTGTTTTCACTTCAAGACTCGACCCAATAATTATGGCAATGGATGTTTTGGCTTAATTTAAGTTATACAATCCTCCAACAAACATACACCCCTAATACATTTTTAGGATGTAAAATATTCATTCTCTTTCATACTTCATTCTTATGAAAAATCATCAGTTGCCCTTATCATTTCACATGATACTGAAGTCTTTAGTTGAAATGAAATTTAGGTTTTACAAGATTTATTTTAAGGTGAAAATAAATAAACCACTTCAACGTTCAAGAATACCTTCCTGAATTATCATACCTCATGCTCCTGTTAAGGCTATTAATAAAGCTTCCTCTCTGCAGTCTCAATTTTATGGTTTCCACTCTTCTGTGCCATCATTGTCACTATAAATACTCACATACCCATAAGCTCATCATCTTAATGCAAACATTTCCCTGCACTTTTATGCACCATGCAACATCAATTCACATCTCTTTACCTGTGTCCAGAGAACAAGCAACCTCTTCGATGTACAACCCGTACATTGTGTTCATCCTGAATATCACCTCCTTAAATGTCATCACATGATGGTAAAAACAAAAGTTTACAACATCAAGAAATTATATTTTCAAACACCAATCAAAAGAATTCTTCTTTTCCCAGCTACAGGCTTTGGTCCAAAATGACTTAACCAAAACTGTGAAGAATCCACATTATGCATAATAAATCACCACACTATGCATAATAAACCTCCTCATATAAACATGCATGTTTTCCCTTCATATCACCCAGGATTAGTACATTTTCCCCTTCATTTTCCATTCATTTATACTTCCACATTTGCAACATTTTCACTTTAATTTTGAACCACATGTTGACATATCTGCAAAAATACTTATTTATATTTTGGTTAAGAAAACCCAAAATGTCAACACATAACCTGCTCAGTCATACCTTTTCCCTTGACTCATAATTCCGCTGCACCACTCGCCCAATTCATATTTTCTACCATTTCACATATATAAAACCGATTTTCCAAGCTTCCAATGCAATCTCACTTGCTGAACCGTTAACACACGTAGGTATTTAATCCTAGGTCACACTGGCCGCAAGTTACAATTTCTTTTGTAACTTTGTTATTGAACTATACAAACATCAACTCATTACAAAAGTCGATGTAAGCATCAAGGAAATCATTACTATATGTCACAATGCAAATGTAACAACATATTTTTGTACGTTAATGGAATTACCACATGGGACAACGTATCTGGAAAAAAATGTTGTATTATTGTAGTCGCTGCCAACATGAGCCATTCACACAAGCATATCAACATAATTTCAACCAAGAAATACAACTTCAATGAATTCCCAAGCTTTCTTTCATGATCACACTATTCTCAATTTACATGACCAAAAAAAACAATACATTTCCACCTTCACACGTTATAATTTTGTACCTTTTTTTCCTCGTAAAATAATTGGTTGCTCTAATCCAATTGTTCGCCTTTTACTCTTATAACAAAACTTCTGCAGCTTCTATTCTTGCGTCTTTAAAGAAAATACGCATTATGTAAATCATCTAATAAAGAGATTTATTTTTTATTTTTTTAATGACCTTTAACACAGTTCCACCACGCCAAGAAACTTTAAGCAAAGCTTCTTTCTCAAGTTCTGTCAAAAGCTTTTAGGGAATAATTGTCCTTCCAGAAGGCGACTTATCTTCCACACAGTATGAAAAAATCAATACCACTTCAAATTGTTCGACTTAGCACTCAACTTCATCGATTCCCATTTGTGCCTCCATAGCTTCCATAGATCTGTATTTTAATGTCTTATGCAGACTCAAACAAATTTTTAAACTTTACACTACTTACCTCATACCCCAGGTCATTACCATATGCCACAGCCTTCATCGCTCTGTGTCCAAACCATGCTTCGCTTTGACGGTCAATAGCATGCAGAAGGTGGTCACGGTTTTCACTTCCTTTCAAACTCGATCACAAAACTCAACTCATCCCTGAATGCTTCACTAACAAAAATTCAATGCTTCACTCTGTTTCTTCTACTATGAACTCCTGACAAGGTTTTAAATCCTTCAATTTATTTGCACTAATAGGGAAATCCTCCATCGCTTACACGAGCACACCCTTTCACAACACTTACCACACAACTGTATTTACAACCAATGGAATATTGAATACCCAGTGAGGAACCTCATAAAAAAAATAGATCACGCTTGCACTAATCATGGTTTCTCCTCTATAGTAGCTCTAGCTTCAATCCTCTAGAAAATGGCTTCAATCCTCATGACCTTGAGAAAATGACCTTTAGCAATCCTCACTGCCTCCAATTATTTAGTGGGTAGCATGCATTGGCATCATAGGAAGAACGCAACCTTGGGCAGAGTAAAACATTGCCAGCAAATCTCACCACTCCAGCTCAACGCTTTCACAATTTATCACCTTATTGTTCCTTGAAGCAATATACCACCGTTCTACCACCGATCGACCTTGACATCGATCTTCCACACCAACGCTTATCTATACTCCTCACTCTTCCATTGAGAAACTCCACACCACACATGGTAGCACATCCACACTTGGTCAATGCATAAATCAACACTGCCCAGGCTTTACCTTCAACATTGCACTTATTTCCATGAGATTCCACCATGAAAATTTTATAGCAGGGATTCTAGTTCCCAAGAAACTTCGCAGTTCAACGCCATTGGAAATCTCAACCATGGAGACTCAATTCAACCACGGTAGCATAGCACTCTTTAAAAGATGCAGCATAGAAAAATGGTGTTCGATCGTCGCCATCACATGTGTGCACTGCACAGACTTCAGCCCCACTAGTGCCTCACACCCTAGCCATCGAGCGATTTAAAGACGCGACACTCTTCAATGAACATTAAAAAACTAAAGCAAAAAAAATAATACTTTCTCGCTTATTTCCCTCAGCCCAGGAGGGGCCGAGGTCCAGGCCCTTATGGCTTTGATACCAAATGATGCAGGAATTCTGGGTTAAATCAAAATTCTAGCATATAAACATAGAGTTCTTCACCCAGCATGAAAATTCTCAATTCTTCATTAAACATAACAACGGATGCTTCTCAAAACATGCATAAAGAGAAAGGGAGCCATACAGTAAAAAAAAACACTGATATTAAGACAGAAAAACTCTTAGGAAAAATATTACATTGGGTGGCCTCTGGGCTCTCGGCCCTTCAAACCATCTTTCTGATTCTCTTCACTCCTCACTTCACACTCTCCGTTGTCTCACCCTCATAAGCTACATATTTATACATAAAAATAATTTGTTTCACTCCATAATTTTCTCCTCATAAATCTCAACTTAAAATATAATTTAGATTAATCTTATTTTGGACCCAACTAAGTCCCGTTTATGGAATTTCTCATCCCTAAATTATCTACCTAAATTAACTCCACTCATATCCTTATTTATTTAAGGGATATTTACAAAAAATCCTCACATTTATAATTTCTCTCCTAGTTATTAAAATTAAGCAATTTAATTAATAAAATAATTAAAATTTCTCACCCCCCTTATTACATAATTAAATAATGAAAATTTGGCTCTGATGCTCTTGCATCACTAGTAGGGGTCCAGTCAAGTATTTGTTCAAGTATTTTCATTTGTATCATTTTTTTATGTTACTTTTCATTTCTGGAAGTTTCATGGAATTTTGGGTAGTGAATGAGTCCTATCCATAGAAATTAACCTTAAATATTGCATTCGCTAGATTAACATTGGCAGAAAAAGGCTACAGTCGCATTCAGACAGGATCATGAGAGCGACTGGGGCTCTCAGTCACATGAAGGCCCTGGAAATGGAGCGAATGGGGGTTTAATTCCTTAAAATGTTGATTTCCCTTAGGGTTTGGTCACCTAGAAGGGTGGGTTAGCTCGTAGAGGTTATGTAGGATGTGTAGAAGGTTAGATTGGTTGTGTTGTGTTAGTTCCATTTCCTTAATTGTACATGGGGATTTGAATCATATCATAGTAGCCTTTTGTCACATGTTTACCCCAATTGGCCAGTTACTTTGGTAGATGTGGGAGGAGGGTGTTACACATTTCCAGCCAATGGAATATTCCTCCACCTCTGGGTTGTAAGCCTAGCTATCTCAATGCTATATCAGTCTTGTCGCTCCTTTTATATCTAATTATCACTTCCGGAGTATGGCCTCCGGGACACACCTCTAAACAAATCTTGCTCCTGATTGGTGCACAACATGGAAGTTCCATGAAATCCTGTGCTAATTCATCTCAACACTTCTGTACAACATTATTCCTTCAACCTCCATGATATTATTATGGGCTGAGTTGTTAAATTGGTTCATTCTCGGCAAATAACATAGCTACTGGGCCATGTGTCTGTCATCATGACTAAGACTTACATCATCTCATTCTCTTCTACAAGTGATCCCTTTTTACTTTAGGTATTTGACCCCAAGGATGTGCTAGAGGGTGGGCACCACTCCTAGCCAATATTAGAACTCGTCAGGCTTATGTGTTTTCCAACGCATCTCGTCTAATGTCATCTATAACACCCTCTTCCCACATATACCCAAGTAACCAACCAACAGGGGTAAACATGCAATGATAGGATACTATATTGAGATTCACCCTCGTAGTTGACCTTAGGGAAGTGAAATCGGTGGAAAAACAACATAAAAACCTTGTACAACAACAACAAAACCCCCAGGAGGTAACCCAACCTTTCAGGCCTCTTACCCCTAGGTCACACTGAAATTTTGACCTCTTTGAGTCATAGTCATAGGCACAAGATTGCATGTCTGCATCTAGGAGGCTATATCCATAAGCATAACACTACATGCCAGTGGCCAAGGACCTAATTACTCAGTTTTGTGCTAGCGTCCCCGGGATTTTAGCCACCTTTTCAAGCCCAGAAGCCAATTCTCTGACCAACAGTTCATGAAAATTTCATAGATGACAAATAACAACACAAGAATGATACAGAAGAAATCACATCATTAAGAACTTATATGGACCCCTCCTAGCCATAACAAGCATTTTTTCAAACATGTCACAAAGATGAAAGCTACAGGTATAAACAACAGAACTGAGCATATGGGTTTCATACTTATCTGAGAATCACTAAGAATCATTGATCCCCTACATCATTAGCTTCCATACAATCCATTTGACCATAGATACATTTTCCATTCATTTACAAGTAAAAATATGGATAGATTCATACATCATCACTAATAAAATACATGCTTATAACTAGCATAATAGCAACAATAATACCATGGATACAAGAGAAAAAGAATCCACATACTAACTAGTAATTATACATCAAATACCAAAGGAATGACCTTCTCATTAATGAGTGTAAGAACCAGCTGGAGATTTGAATTCCACGTTCCACCCGACCATAGATTGGATGATCCAAATATCTATTTAGCTAATCACCCCTGTGCCATATTCCAAGCATGAATGTGGGACTCAAATTGAAAGAACTAACTAGGGAATCCTGAGGCTAAACCACCTCACCCTCATCAAATATAAATCAAGCTTTACATTGATCTACACCTGATCATTAGGCCAACATAAGCATGGATATCACCAGATTCTCTCCACCTACACCATGAGGAATTTTCATGTCTACTATTCTCTCAAGATTTACCACAACCCACAGTGAAAATTAAGGGTCACTAGGCTTTAAACTGAGACATACTCTCTAGGCTTACCATATATCTTTAAAACCGATATTCCTAGGCCTGAATGGAGAGAAAACCACCTCTTAGGATTTACCGCAATCCAAACCTAGATCACTAGGCCCTAAACCAAGGCAACACATGAACTGACTCTTTAATCATTCGGAGATCCACATCACTCAACTTTGAATCCATCCAAAAATATAGCTAAAACTAAACATGAGAAATCCACAACACCATGGCTATCTGAAAATGGAAAGCATAGGTTAAAAACATTATCACACCTGGAAAAAACCCATGCCAAGCAAGGAAAATTTTAGGGGCTAATATGCGCAAGTGGGCTAATATTCCATGCTTTTTCAAAAAAAAAGATTCGCCAATTTCCATTTTTCTAAAAATGAATTCACCCAAATTTTATAGTATAAAATTATTTTACCTTAAAAATAACCAATATTATATATTGTATAATATAAAATAATTAGAAATCTAAACATTTTTACAAAATTATCATCAAACATTTAAAAATTTGGATATTAGGGACCAGTAAGATTCGCCAAGGTTGCTAAACTTTAAGATAGACTTAAATCCTTAAAATTTTACCTGATGCCAAGACATAAAAGAACCACATGCAATACCATGCATGTCAGATCTAGCAAGGAAATCATACATGAAAATAAATACCTACAAAGAATCATGATGTAGATGCTTTATTCATGCTCCTCCTTTCTTCCTTCCTCCTTCTTCCCTCTTTCTTGCCTTTCTTGCTTCAATGCCAAAATGCTCCAAGAAATTGTAAGTGTCCAAGAGTGAAAGAGAGAGAGAGAGAGAGAGAGAGAATAATGAGAGCACTCCAAAAATGCACTGAAAAAAAGGTTGAACCAGCAAAATCTTGCCAACTCATCCTCAAAAGAATTTTTATCAATGAGGCCTCTAATTTCTTCAATTTCCATTACTTTCCTTAATTTTCCTCCTCACATGAAACCTGCGACCTTTCACCTTCCTTTTCACCTATTTTCCATTATTTCCATAAATAAAATGTCAATTAATTCCTCATGCATTTCCAAAGTCTTTTCCATTTCCTTTGCTAATTTCCTTTAGCCATAATAACTGAAATGAACACCCACTAGGATTCTTTTCCCAACATTCAGCTTGGAATAAGTGTCCCATCAACCATGGTCTTATATTTTTTACATGTATTTTTAACCAGGGTTGTTACAAAACCCTCCCCCTTGGGGAAACACTGTCCTCTGTGTTCAATGACACCTACAACCAAAAAAAAAAAAACATACTGCCTATGGAGCTTTATCACCTAGCTTCTTGTAGTATTTACAATGACCACTGTTGAAAACATGAAAAACATATTGTTTACTGGAGCTTTATAACACATCTCATTATGGTATTTACAATAACAACCACATTTGAATATACACATATAAACTTATGCACATTTTATCAACCAACAATATAAAGATACAATTCCTACATCCACAACAAGGGAATCCAAAGGCTCACACTTCCACCCTCAAAGAAATACCAGGAATTGTCTCCTTCATAAGAAGTACAGAATCCACTATCAAATTCAAAGCTTCATCCAATGTCCAATGCTATAATCATGCGCCATTATACCCTCAATGAACGATTACCGACTCATTTTTCCAGTGAACACTCCCAAGGTGCATATGATTCTATCTATCAATGCTAATAACCAAAAAAAATCCATCATCAACCTTACCTTCTCCGCTAAATATTCCCTCAGGAAATATGATAATTCCCTTCCATGCAGTCACTCACCTTCCTGGTTCCCCAACAGCCCCTATCTCAGGCGATCCATCGCTTGGCAAGGCTTCCTCACATCGGAAGATAAAATAACCAAGGCATATACCTTCCTCACAACCATTATACCGGTCATAATATGCTCATGCAAATAAAAGGACACTATTGGGTAACAGTGTCTCACAATGGCCCTACTCTTGCATGTTCCAATTCCTTTTTCTGTAGCTGCTACTTGTTACAGTTTGTTTCAACCACCCAACTGGGTGTTACATCCTTTCCTATACCAAGCACATAATTTCCATTAGATTCAAAATAAATTGAAATAAATTCAAATCATACCTCATTGGTAGGCCGTCAATAAGGTACACTTGCAATTCTATTTACTTCCTGTCACACAAGTCAAACTAGTTGTTTAGTCAAATCATCATGTGTAAACATATCACATCTAGTTATCTCAAAATGAAAACATCATAATTAAAATCACGAATCACATGAAATCACCATAAACCATAATCATAAATCACATGTAACCATCATAATCTATAATCATAGACCAAATTCATATTAAAATGAAATAAAATACTAATACCTATCCTTCATCAGTCCTTACTTCTTCCTTTGTTCTTTCTGTACACACACTAGATCAGTTTCCATTGCCAAAAATCACCCAATTCCTTTTATTATCTTCAATCACATACACATACACATAGTGTACATAACAACATGTACAACCACATATGACAACTAACACCTTGCAATACACGAACCCACACCAGCATACAACAAATACACCTACACCCTATGTACAATACAACACAATGAATACGCCTACACCGGCATACAACACATACAACTACACCCGGTGTACACTACAATACAATACATATGTCTACACCGACATACAACAGAAGCACCTACACCAGGTGTACAATACAACACAATTCATAGACATATACAGAGTGCAACACAATGAATACACGTGTCACAATGCCACGACTACACCATGCACATACATAGTACCACATGCCCGCAACATAGCATGTACAACATGCACACAATACCACATGTATACTAGTACCATATGCACAACATTTACATTGTACCACCTATACACAACACTGCCTACACAACGTGTGCACTGCATCATATGTACATGGCACCACATGCACAGTGTGTGTAGAATGCAAAATGTACACTGCACCACCTATACAATGTGTACACAATACCATATCTACACAGCATCACATGCATGACATATACATGACACCACATATACACAACGTCGTATGCACGACATGTACACGACACCACCTGCACACAACACCACATGTACAACATGTACACATCACCACATGCACACAACACTATATGTACATAGCACCATATGTACAACATGCACACAACACCATATGTACATAGCATTGCATATAAAACATGTAAATAGCACCATATATACACATAACCACATATCCAACATGCGCACAACACCATATGCACAAAACACCACATATCCAACATGTACATAGTATGATATGTACACAACATTGCATATCCAACATATACATAGTACCATCTATACCTAGCACTACATATACAATATACACACAACACCATATATACAACAAGCATACAACATCATATGTACACAATACTACATATGTTACATGTACACATCACCATAAGTACAATCACTAAATATACCACATGCACAACATATACACAACAATAGTAATTCACGTCCATAGAACACACACTGACTCCACAAGGAAACCTTGATTCTAGTTTCTTTCTTCTATCCATGCTTATCCTATCATGTCACAGATTACACTACTTTCACTTCGCTAATGCATCCCTCAGCATTACCTGTATATAACATATACATTGGTATAATACAAGCATATAATATGAATTCAAGTCCACATGATACTAACCTCATAGATTTGTTAGGGTTACTCTTCCCACTTGATTCCTCATAAGACCATAAAAATTTTGATGTCATTCACCTGCATAAGAAATCATTCCTCCCCAATAATGATCCTTGAAAATCATGTCAGACAGTGACATAGATACATAGATACATACATATATATAATCATTAGCATAAAGAAATCATGATCCTCTTAGAAAAAAACATACATACACACATATATACATATAAAAATTAGAATTAAACAATCATGATCCATGATGACCCTATCATACACGACGCACATACATACATACATGTATACATATGTAAACATCAACAAACTCATGATCACAACACAATTTCTAGATATCATAAAGGTCTAGGTTAATAGAACTTCCTTTATTCGTGCACAACATGCACAACATTAAGAGCAAAAATTCCCAACATAGCCAAGGTATCTAACACCACAAATACATTAAATTTACCTTTTGTGTTACCTTTATTGTGATTTTTCTACCACCATCCATTTACCACAATGAACCCAACCAATCCAACTGACTGTAATATTATTACCTTCTGCTACGCTTACTCATGCATCAAGCTTAATCCATGCCTTACATCACCTATTGGGTACCACCCAACTCTCCCTGAACTCCATTAACTTTCCTATTTCCCAACCAATTCCCAAGAATCTCAAACAAAAGGCAATAACAAGAAAAAAACAAGAAGAAAACCAATAGCAATATGACACCACAACGAAATTGGAAAGGCCTTGCACTATACATAAAAAAAGTTGCAAAGAAAGTGCAAACAAATCATAAAGGATTGAAAGAATAAGACTATAAAAAAGCACCATGACTCAATCCTCATGGGTTCCCAATGCTTCTAAGGGAAATCTCAACTTGAGCCGTGTCGAATATTTCATGGTCGTCTCTTTTTCCATGCAATCCCCTACATCATACTGCCATAAACACATAACTGTCAACACATAAATAAATATAACAATATACCAATTATCTTGCCTTGTTGTGCCAAACATGTTGCTTTGTATCTGAAAACATACATATATCAGCGCTAAAGGGCCTCCAATCCCTTGATGAATCTAGCCATAACTAGAAACCAATTGATATACCTATCAAATACATGTTCATTACTATAGAACATATCTGCATATTTTTAGGAAAAATCAAGGTTAAGAATACTTCTTGTATGCTAAGCACATTCTTTTGAAATTTATGTTTTCCAAACATAGCCAAAGGGATTCTTACGGAATTCCTTTCATTTACCATTTACCTTGCTACCATCAAGTCTTACTATGTACTGTCATATCACCCCTATATTAGTTATATATACACATAAACAATTACCTTGTCATGCTAATACCAAGAATGTTTCCCTGCAACTATTCACACATGTCAATCACATGTTCCAAATATCAAGACGTCATATCTATTAACTAAAATTAGCCTCTACGAATACTAACAACCATGTTATAATCAACCAATAGTCAAGATCATAATACGACAATTATCACCTAATTTCAGTCAAGTACATATCAACTATCTCAACACGTTAGTACGACCATATCAAAACAATATCATGTCTTCATGCAACCTTATAGACACATACTCATATCATGCGATTAATCAAACATTCAACAATAAATAGACGACATAACAGGCACCAACACTCAAACACCAAATAGACGACATAATCAAACATTCAAGTACAAAGTAGATGACATAAACTAGATCATACCTTAATGTATCTCAGGGGAGGTTACCTTGTCTATGCAATCAATCTAGATTAGCATGATATACTTCACAACATATCAACTCAATCATAAATAAGGTCATGATATCCATAACACTAACTAGTTAATATGTTCACATCATAGTCTCATAAACAAATGTATTTCTTGCATAATAATCACATATGCACAGTTAGTCTAGATTAGTATGCCATAATATCATAACATATTAACTCATACTTGAATGTCATTACCATAACCATCTGCATAGGCCAATCCAAATTAGAATGATACATATAACATCAATATATTAATGCTATAACCCTAATCATCAAGTTTACTAACATATAACAACAATAAGTTAACATATAACATGATCATCAACAACACATAACATAATCATCGAGCTAGCTACAAGTTAACATATAACATGCTCATCAACAACATATGACATAATCATCGAGATAAATACAAGTTAACATATACCATATTCATCAACAACATATAATATAGTCATCACATTACTACCATGCTTGAATAAAAAACACATGTACATATGATCACATTATTTAACTAACATCTATCATGTATGTGACCATAACATCAATAGAATGGAAGGCATACACATAACCATAATTCATATAAATAAAATAATCAACTAGAATTTATCATAAATGTAACCGCAACAACCATAGACTGACAAACATGTACATAACCCTAATTCTTATAACAGCCATTAACCAACATACCTGCATGCGAAACATACCAACTTGTATGACGATTTGCTCTTACCCCAAAGTCCATTATTGCAACTTCATTTTAATGATATGCATCTCCTACTCTATATTAGCCAACACATTAGCAATGATACCATACCAATATCATCATGATGACCTAATTTCATACAATGACCTTATGCAGAACAAATTTCACCCTGAAAATGCATGCACATAACAACATATAGACGCCGACATGCATAACAAATGAATATACAACCATACACTCATGACGACACATCCCACAATTAAACTTCACATGGCGATATCACTACATCCATAATCAACACCATGCAAATGCAACAAGCACATAGACTACAAGCATACTAAATGCATATGAAACCAACATAAGGCATGACCAACACACCACGCTCTGAAACCACTGTGTAACACCCTCTTCCCACATCTACCCAAGTAAACAACCAACCAGGGTAAACATGCGACAAGAGGCTACTATAATGAGATTCAACCTCCTAAGTGACCTTAAGGAAATGGAACCAACATAAACACAACATACAGACCTCATGCAACAACAACAACACCCCCAAGAGGTAACCCAACCTTTCAGGCCTCTTCCCCCTGGGTTACACTAATATTTTGACCTCTTTGAGCCATAGCCACAGGCACAGGCTTGCATGCATGCATCTAGGAGGTTATAACTACAGGCATAACACTGCATGTCAACGGTGAGGGCCCCAATTACTCAGTTTTGTTCCAGTGTCCCCATGATTTGAGCCATCTTTTGAGGCCCAGAACCTAGTGCTCTGTCCATAACTTCATGAAAATTCCAGAGATGATAAATAACAACATGAAAATGATACATAAGCAATCACATCATTAAGAACTCATCTGGACCCCTCCTAGCCATGAAAATAATTTTGTTAAACATGAAAGCTATAGGTATAAACAAAATAACTAAGCATAGGGATCTCATACTTATCTGAGAATCACTAAGAAGTATTACTCCCCTACATCATCATCTGCCATACAATATATTTTACCATAGATACATTGTGCATTCATTTACAAGTAAAAATATGGATAGAGCCATACATCATCATTGATAAAATACATGCTTATAACCAACATAATAAAAACATAATGCCATGGATACAACAACAATAGAATCCAGATACTAACCAATGCAATTATACATCAAATACCAAAGGAATGAGACTCTCATTAATGAGTGTAAAAACCAACCAAAGATGGTACTTCCATGTTCCACCCAACCATATATTGGTTGAGCCAAATATCTCTTCATCCAATAACCCTTGTTCCATATTCTAAGCATGAATGTGAGAATTAAACCAAAAGATCCAAATAGGGCATCCCGAGGCTAAACCACTTCACCATCATCAAATAGAAATCAAGATTTACCATGATCTACACCCGATCACTAGGACAACACAAGCATGGATATCACTGTATTCTCTCCACCTAAACCATGAGGAATTTTCCCGTCTCCTAGTCTCTCAAGCTTTACCAAAACCCACAATCTGAATCAAGGGTCACTAGGGCCTAAAATGATACATACTCTCTAGTATTTACCAGATATCTGAAACCCATGATTCCTAGGCCTGAATGGAGATAAAACCACCTCTCATTATTTACTGTAATCCAAACCCAAATCACTAGGCCCTAAATCAAGGCAACACATGAACCGGTTCTTTAATAATTCAGAGGTCCACCTCACACAACTTTGAATCCATCCTGAAATTTAACTAAACCAAAACATAAGAACTCCACAACACCATGGCTATTGAGAAATGGAAAGGTTAGGCTGAAAAAATTGTCACACCTAGAAGAAACCCATGCTAAGAAAGAAAATAATCACATGCAATACCATGCATGAGAGATATAGCAAGGAAATCATACATGAAAATCAATACCTACAAATAATCTTGTTGTAGATGCTTGATTCCTGCTCCTCCTTTTTCCGGCTTTCTTTCTTTTCTTGCTCAAATGCTAAAATCCTCTAAGAAACTCTAAGTGTCCAACAGTGTGAGAGAGAGAGAGAGAGAGAGAATTGATTAGGATTTCATAATTTTTTCTCAAAATTCAAAGTTACAGAATTGGGTTGAAACTAGGATGGTTGCATAGACCTTGTCTTCCATATTCCGATGTCGTAAACAGTTCGAAAAATGAATGTCGTATGAGGGAGATATCGTGTTCTGATCAAAATTCCAAACAAGTAAAATTGCGATAGGTTTGACTGGGATGCGTAGTCAGTGGGGTGGAGGTATAGTCAGCAAAAAGGGGAATATTCTAAGTAATATTCCTTTCCTCAGAACCAACCCCAGGATGACAATTTTCGCTTCTTTATTGGTCGAATGGTTGTACATTTATGTTTTGTGGGCCAATCAAAGGGTGACACGTGGCAAGCCCTGAGGCCACCATGTGTCCTCGAAATGGCATATCAAAATTATTCAAGGGCCACAGGAATCAAACCCTGGACCACTAGTAGGGCACGCACATGTCTCCACTGCCTGAGCTACACGTAGTTCTTAACATTCATATGTCACGACTTTGTGTTATGGTTTAAAACATTGGAGTATGTGGGTTGGGGACCGTCGGTGGTCCCAACCCGCCAGCAATCCCCGAGTGTTGTTCACATTGCAAACATTTAAACAAAACCGTCGCAGCAAGTGTAACCTCCGACAATCTCTGCAGCATTAAATTTTAAGTTTTCACATGCCATTTTTACAGTGTTAAGTCTCCACGCGGTTGCAATGGTCAACGCTAACCGATAACAAACTAACTCGTGGTTCAAGTTTAAAACTGTAGTTGCAACGTGGTTACACCTAACTGTCGGGAAATATAATAGTTTAGGGGTGCGCATGTGGCCAACGCCCAGCTGTTAACTTAAATGTTGTAGTTAAATCCGACGGTAGCTTTGGAAGTGTGCTATTTTGGGTGGAATCAACTAATTTAACTCCAGATAAGTGGAGTCCTCCACTTTTAGCGGAGTTTTTCTAGGTGTAACTGGGAAAAAGAATAGGAGACTTAATTTTCTCCCATTCTGAGTGAATGAATGGTCATTTTTTACTAATTGGAGCATTATGGAGCCATTGGTGCAGAGAAAACAGCCATTAGAGCACTATAACTACATGTATTTGCAAAATTTTGAGAATAATGAAAGATGGACATGCCATTGGGAGCTGGACTAGAACATGTAGCCTAGGAGGGGTGAATTGCTTCATCATGACTGCTGTGCCAATTATACATGATGACTTATTTCTCTGTTTTACATTGTTGTTCAGTGTTATTTGTGCTTATTTCATGCTTCTAATTCACTAAAAATCATCTACATTTCATGGACAAAAACCTCAATCCTTAAGCAAACTAATGAGACAAGTATGCACATGTTTATAAACTAAAAAGACCATTAGCATAGCAAAACTAATACAGCCATTTCAGATCAGATTGGTATCAGAGCTAGAGTTTATTCTCAGGTGTTGTTTAGTGCAAATAATTGTTTAATTGTTTGCAAGTTTTAGATGCTTACTAGGCTCAAGATCAAAAGAGGAGAAGGCAAATTGGTGGAAGCAGAAGGGTCTCAAGAAGAGCCAAAGAAAAGGAGAGAAATATTGCCACAATCTCCACCACCTATTTCACCTACTAAGGAAGCAGAAGCTACATTAAGTATGCCTCATGAGGAAGGAGAAATCCATGAATAAGTTGATCCCAAAGAGGAAGAATGAGTGATCAGGAAATCATTTCTTGACATGATTGAGATGGTTAGAATCCTTTATCAAGAAAGGAATGAGAGACTGGAAGGAGAAGGACCCAAATTTCACAAGGAAGGACAAGGATATTTAGGAGGTCACAATGATGAATATTAGTCAAAGAAGGGAAATGGAGGAAATGGAGGCAATGGAGAGCCATCATCCTCACCCTCATCATCATCATCCTCTATTTCTTCTTCAGTACGTCAGCGACACAAGTCAAAGGACACTTGATGTTAATTTTGAATCACAAATGTTTAATGGTGAAGTCAATGCAGAAAAGCTTGATAATTGGATTAGGCAATTGGAGTTCTATTTGAGAATCCATAACCTTCAAGATGATGATACCAAAATACAATTAGCTTCATTGAGAATGGAAGGTGCAACACTTGTTTTGTGGGAAGCTAAGACAAAGGAGGAGATCAAAAAACATGGTAAGATTATTCTATCATGATTAGATTTCATTACTGCTATAAAACAACGGTTTAATACATTAGCTCATAACACTGTTATTGATGAAATAGGTAACCGCACTGTTACCTACTTTTTTTTGGTAGCATAAAAAGCACCCGATTTTGAAAAGTGGTGATGCAGAATCACCTTTTTTTTTAGCACATTTTTGACACTCTAATATTTTTATTTATGAAGTATGAATATTTGTTTTAAAATGTTAGTGATTTTCATGCTAATTTTGAAACGTATTGATGCAGCATCAACTTTTTCTTTTTAGAGCGATGATTTTCATGCTAATTTTGAAACGTATTGATGCAGCATCAACCTTATTTTTTTAGAGTGGTGATTTTCATGTTGGTAATAAAACACAAAACTTAGATATATATATATATATATATAAACAATAAAAAAAACCAATAAAAATGTAAAAAAAACAAAATTAACTCGTAAAAATAAAAAATTTAAACAAAAATAAATAAATAAAACAAAAAAAAACAAAAAATATTCGAAAATTATATCAAAAGAAATGACAAAATTTTAAAAAAAAAAAACACATAATTTAAAGAAAAAAAAAATTTAACAAAAAAAAAAAACATCAAAAACATTTTTTTCTAAGTTATTAAAAAATCCATATAATTAAAAAAAAAATTTAAATAGAAAATTTAAAAATAATTTAAATTACAAAATTAAAATTTAGATAAAAAAAATAAAATACAAAAAAGAAAAAATTAAATTTAAAATAATAATAATAAGAAGAAGAAAACAAAAATACAAATTTTAAAATTAACAAAAAAAGACAAATTTAAAAAATAAACAAAATTTAAAATTGAAAAAGAAAATTATAATAAAAAAAACTATCATTAAAAAACAAAAAAAAATGAAAAAAACCACATGCAAATAATCAAAAAACAAATATCTTTAAATTTACTGTTTTTTTTAAATGAAACAATTTATAAATTTTAAAAATGAAAAACCAAATAAACTAAAAGGTTAAAAAAATAAAAAAAATAAATTAAAATTTAATAAATTTAATGAATAAATTTTTAATTTTAAAAAATAATTAATTTAAAATATTGAATTTAAAAACAAAATTAAAAAAATTAAAAATTAAAAAAAAATTAAAAAATTAAAACAAATTAAATTTAAAATAAAAAAATTTGAATTAAAAAAAATAATTTTAAATTTTTTGAATTTAAAAAAATAATAATCAAATTAAAAAATAATAATTAAAAATTAAAAAAAAATAAAAAATAAAAAGAATTTTTTGATATTGGTGGCGCCACCAGTCGGCCTCCCGCCCAGGTGGCGGCGGAGGCTGGGAATCGCCCTGAGGCCGATTCCGGGAATCTCCCTCCCGCGGCGGGAGGCCGATTCCGGGAATTGCCCTCCCGCGGCAGGAGGCCGATTCCGGGAATCGGCCTCTCGCCGTGGTAGGGCGATTCCCGAAATCAACCTTAGGGCGATTCCCGGAATCGGGCTCAGGGTGATTCCCAGAATCGGCCTCAAGGTGATTCCCAGAATCAGCCTCCCGTCGCGGGAGGGCGATTTTTGGAATCGGCGAGAATCGCCCTCCTGCGATGAGAGGCCAATTTCGAGAATCGCCCTCCCACGGCAGGAGGCCGATTCCGGGAATTGACCTCTCGCCGTGGGAGGGCGATTCCCGGAATCGCCCTCCTGCCCCGGAATTGGCCTCTCGCCGTGGGAGGGCGATTCCCTGAATCGGCCTCAGGGCGATTCCCGGAATCGGCCTCCCACCGCGGGAGGGTGATTCCCAGAATCGGCCTCCCGCCGCGAGAGGGCGATTCCCAGAATCGGCCTCCCGCCTAGCGGCTGGCCTCCGCTGTCACTTGGGCGGGAGGCCGATTGGCGGCGTCACCACAATCAAAAATTTCTTTTTCCTTTTTTTTTTTTTAATATATATTTTTTTTAATTTTTTTTTTAATTCAAAAAATTTATTTATTTATTTATTTAATTTAATTTTTATATTTGAAATTTATTTATTTTTATTTTTATTTTATTCATTTCCTTTTTTTTTAATTTTTTTTTTCTAAATTTTGTTAATAATTTTTATTAAATTTTGTATTTTTTTTTATTTAATTGATTTTTTTTTTTTTTTTTTTTTTTTTTTATTGTTATTAAATTTTATGTTTAGTTTTTTCATTTAAATTTTTAAAATTTAGTAAACTTTGTATTTTTTATTTATTTATTTGAATTTAATATTTTTTTTAAATTTTTTGTTCTTTTATTATTATTTTTTTAATTACATAAAATTTTTATATTTTTTTTATTTCAATTAAAATTGTGTGTTTAAAATTAGATTTTTTTTTAAAGTTAAACTTAATATTTTCAAATTATTTTTTTATTTTATTTTATTCTTTATTTAATATATATTTTTTAATTTATTTTTCCAATTTTTCAATTTTTATTGATTTTTAAAGTTTTTTAACTTTTTATTTTAACAATGTTTTTTTTTTCTTTATATTTAAAATTTGATTTTTATTTCAAAATTTATTTGTTTATTCATTTATTTATTAAAATTTAATATTTTTTTTTAAATTTAATTTGTTATTTTAATATTAACATTTTTTTTAATTTAGTAAAATCTAATATATATATTTTTAAAATCTATTTGTTAATTTAATATATATTTTTTTAAATTTAATATTTTTATTGTATTTTTTTTCATTTTTTATTTTTAATTAATTTTTCATTTTTTTACTTTTGATTTCAATGATTTTTTTTTTTTTTAATTTTATGTTAAAGTTTTAAATTTTTTTAAATTTAATATATTTCTTTAAATTCTTATTTTTATTTTTAATTTTTTTTTTTAGTTTAATAAACATTTTCTTTTTCTTTTTTATAATTTCTTTCTTTTTTTAACTTGTTTGTCTTTTTAATTTAATATTTTTATTTTGTTTTTATTTTTATTTTTATTTTTTTATTTTTTCTAAATTACGCTATTTCTATTATAAACATAGAAGTACAAAACTGCCACGGTTCAGCTGAGGAAGCCTGAAACCGGGCTTGATGTCCACTGTCTGTCTAGCTATAGCGCTGCCCATTAACGGGAAACCAGCTCTTTTATCAGAGTTGCCACCGCCCAGGAACTGGGAAACCGGTGCAAAGTCACTTACATACGGATTGACAAAACTAAAAAGAGCCAAAAAATACATGCAGCTTTGTCTGCTGTGAGTGACCATTGAAAACATAAATTTATCAAAAATTCTAGCACATAAATCATACTGAGAATTGTTCCTGGAGCATTTAGTCGGAGTCCGGATTCTCTTCCTCGATTCTGCAGCCATAGTGTTCTTCCGAATCCTCTTCAGCGTTCTTGTCAGCATCTTCACCTGACGGGCCAGCTTCCATCTGCAAGTGCGCCTGTCCCGGATGAGCAGGGACAGAGGCAAGAGGAATTCCAAGGGGGTGCGCGCTAGGACCGGGTGCAGGGCCAGAGGGGGGCTCGAAGTGAGGCTTGGAAGGAGAGTGCACAGGGTTAAGCGGCTGAAAAGGAGGGAGAGTGGTCTCTTCGCGAAGAGAAATCGTGATGAGGGCAGTAATGGAAGGCCGATCGAAGGTGCAATCGAAACGCAGCTCCGCTTGTTGCGTTGATTGCCTTAGAAAATGACTGCCAGGGCGAGAAGGGGAGGCGGAAGCCTGAAGCAGGGGAGGAGACAGAGTATTCAGAGCAGGAGCACGAGGCGGGTGCGAGGGCTGAGGAGGCGCCGGGGCAACGCTCTCATGGAGACGGCCAGCAAGATCAACATAAAGGGGGATGGGACGCCTTTCAGCATGATCCATGGAGTAGTCGACATCAGAATTGGAGGGTCGTTCACTCATGGACCTGCCTCGAGAGGCCCCTTTCCTGCAAGACATTCTTTGCCTGAGCCTGGGCATACTGAAATTCCGAGAGGAATCCGACCAGTTACCAGAAGGAGCTGCAGGAATAGAGTTAATTTGACCAACAATAACAGGAGAAGTATGAGAATTGAACAGAACAGGGCAGAAGTTACTATTTGAGAAATGATGGCCGGGAAGCGTATCCAAACAACATTGCAAAGAGCGCCTGCAACCTGTAGCTATGCGAGCCCCATCTATTGCACAGCCGCCTGGGCAATGAGAGCGCAAAGGTGACAAAGGGCGGTGAGCAGAGCCAAAGCAATCGGAAGAATGCGAGCAGTGGTGCTCCATTTGAAGTCTGGTGCGGCGAGCAGGACGGATCAAATGACGGCGAGGAGGAGTTATTATCCAGCGCTTTGGATTAATGAACTTGGCATTAATAACACCATAGGGGGCCATGTGGCCACCCCAGGTGAACCTCCTTGGTTTTTGAACCAGGCCTGGAGGCCTCTTAACCCGAGATGTCATCCGCATCCGGAATTTTTATTTTTATTTTTTTATTTCTAAATATTTTGAAATTTTAATCTTTAATTTTTTATTTTTTTCCTTAAATTTTAGGTTTTTTTAATGTTTGAATTAAAATTTTTATTTTGTTTTTATTTTTATTTTTTTATTCCTGTATATTTTTAAATTTTAAGCTTGTAAATGTTTTTACTTAAAAAAAAAAAAAAAAAAAAAAAAAAATTCTTAAATTTTAGGTTTTTTTTAATATTTGAATTTTAAAAATTAAAAAATGTTATTTCTATTTTTAAAAATGTCAAAAATATGACAATTTTTTTTTTTTTGTTATTCCAGCGTCAACTGGTTTTGTTTTGAGGGTGTTTTTTCAATCCTTTTTTTCAAGAAGCAATTTTGTTTTTAGCATAATTTTATAAAATGTTGAAATTTGACCTTCAAAAAAAACCAATTGTGTTCTGGAATACACTTTTTTTGTTTTTGGAGTGTTTTTTCATGTTTTTTGAGTCTTTTTGGGCTAGAGTTCCCGTTTTGAGGTCAAGTTACCTATTTCATCGGTAATAGTGTTTCATATGCAGAAAACCATAATGAACTGGAAAAACTTTAGTCAATTGAAGGGACAAAATGTGCAAGAATACACCCAAGAATTTAGGAGAAGAGCTCTCTTATTAGGGGTAGATTTTCAGAGCCAAGATACTTTTCTCAAGTACATAGGAGGCTTACATAGCTAACTAAAACATACTATTCTCATGTTTAAATCCACAAGTCTAGATGAAGTATGTGTTCAAGCCACACCTCTAGAAGCTAGAGGTAAAAACATTTATGAAGAGGGTAGAGAGAAACCTTTTAAGGGTAAAGCCAAAGAAAAGAACTCAAAAGGTAAAAGTAAAAAGAATGCATCTGTTAAGAAATATGGAGAAAAATTAGTTTGTAAACATTGTTTAAAAGAAGGCCATGATTAAACTCAGTGTTGGAAATTACATCCTGAAATGAGGCCAAAGAAACCCAATAACAAAGGGAAACGGAAAATTGCTGCTACAAATCAACATGATTTAGGAGATGATTCAGGTGATGAATCTAAGATTACAGCGATGGGATTGAAGAACTTGAGGGGAAAATAAATTGAAATTAAACCCAATACTAGTACATCAAACTGTCACATACATGCTCCAAATGAAGAATAAAGAATATAATTGTTTCATGTGAGGGTCATATCCAAACATACCAAGATTGACACATTGTTAGACAGTGGGTCACAAGCAAAATTAATCTCTGAAGACTTGGTCAGGAAACTTAACCTTGAGACCATACCACATACAAAACCATATCCGTTGAGTGAGATTTATAAGGATGCAAATCTATAGGTTTCAAAGAAATGTATATTGTGGTTTGCAATCACTACAAATTTTGTTGACACAGTTGAATTAGATGTGGTTCCACTTGACATAACAGGTATTGTGTTCAATATTCCTTACTTGTATGACAAGAAAGCAATATTCCATCACCATGAGAACTAATATAATTTATTCAAATATGGCAAGGAGTTCATTTTTAGAGCACATAGCAAGAAGACAAACATTTCTATGATAAATGCTAGACACGTAAAGAGGTTGTTGAATTCAAGTAAGAAATTTTTTCTTCTTATGATTAAGCCTAATGCTGATTTTAATCATGAATCATTTGAGGAATGTGATCCTAAGTTGAAATCATATTTATATGAGGTATTTAATGCACATCTTGAGATGTTTCAAGAGCCAACATGATTTCCTCCAAAAAGAGAGATTGAACATGAGATTCAGTTGCAGCAAGATTGTCTCTTCCAAATATCGGTATGTATCGCATGTTGATAATGGAGAATGCTGAAATAAAGAGGCAAATCAAAGAGATGTTGGACAAAGGAATCATAAGTTCAAGCACCTCACCATGCGATTCACCCATAGTCTTGATACCAAAGAAAGATGGGACTTGGCACATGTGTGTATATTTTCGAGCTTTGAACAAGACTACGATAAAGAATCATTACCCACTCCCATGAATAGATGATTTTCTTGATCAGATGAAAGAAGCAAATTTTTTCACTAAGTTAGATTTACGAAGTGGATATCATCAAGTAAGAATTGCAGAAAGTGATATATGGAAAACTGCATTCAAAACCAAACAAGGACTCTTTGAGTGGCTAGTTATGCCATTTGGTTTGTGTAATGCACTGGAAACTTTCATGCGTAATGAAGAGATCTCTGGATTATCCACAATGTGATCAAACAACAGTCGACGTTTCAAATCCCAACAAGGATCCATCTTCAGGACAAGATGATGAATAAAAAGTGAAAAAAGGGGACGCAGAGGACAAGGTTTATATAAAGTGAAAATAAGAGTAGAGGAAAAGCCAACAGACTAAGTAATATTTTGTTATTTTCTTAATTTTAATTTAATAAGTTTTATTATATTGTTATAATTACTTTAACAATAAATTTATTTATTATTATTTTAATAATAATAATTATTAATAACTTTTATGGTAAGTGATCTAAAGTTTAAAAAAAAATTAATAATAAATTTATTATTTTTAATAAAAATATGCTATATTAAATAATGATAATAATTAATAAACTATATGGTAAGTGTTCTAGAGTTTATTAAAAATATTAATAATTAATAAATTATATGGTAAGTGATCTAGAGGTTTAAAAAAAAAATTAAACTAAAATTTTTAAAAATTCTTATATTAAAATTCTAACTGAATTTTGTATATATATTTTTTATTTTTTATTTATTTTTAACTTACTTAAATTAAAAATATAATTAAATTCTAATTTTAATTTTTAGGATTAATTAATTAATAAAATTAATTCAATAAAAATGAATAATGGCTTACTTTAATTAAATTTTATTAATTATAAATGAATGTAAATCAATTTGGCTATTATTTATAATTATTATAAGTTAATTTTATTAATAATTATTGATTCAATTATAATTCAATTCTAACTAATCTAATATTAGATGTGATTAATAAATATAATTTATTTGTATTATTAATCTTATTAAAAACTTAAGATACTAATAATAATTACTAATTTATTAATTTTTATTAATAGAAAATAAAAATTAATTAATAAGGATAATTATTAAAAGTAAATAATCTAATTAGATGCTCGCAAATATCAAACCCTAAAAAACATAATTGGAGGAGAGGCAAACTTGTGATACAGTACTTGGGTAGAAGCCAAGTTCTAGGAGCACATCTGCCGAATTAGAGGCCATCAACTGTCACTGATCTTGAATCCTCCATCCCTATTAATGTTATGTGGCTGCTTCAAAATCTTGAGTGCTTCTCTAATTTTTCTTCTTTGATAGTGTTCCTCCTTGGAGATGATCTTAGCATCCTCCAGACATAGGTGATGTCTAGTTTTTGAGGAGTGCTCAGCAAGGGCCGAAGTGCGACATCGTTCATGTTTAATATCGACACCATGCTCCTTAAGACGCTTTTGAAGAGAGGGCCCAGTTTCACCAATGTAACTCTTCCTGCACGAACAATAAATCTTGTAAACACCTTTAAGATGTTCATGACTAATGTTATCCTTAACTGACCACATTTTTTTCCTAATGGTTCCTACTGCTGAAAATTGCGCGAAAATGTCATTCCTTCTCAACATCTTGGCGATCTTATCCGTAACACTCTTAATGTATGGTAGAAAAACCCTACCACACCTTTCTTGAGGTCCTTGGTACTTTTTGGATAAGACCAAACCTTCAACTATTTTTATGGCCTTTCTGATTTCTCTTTCTCTATATCCTATACCCATGAAAACAGATGTTAGGTGAGCGATTTCATCTCCTAGATGCTCCTCATCGGATATCCTCATAGATATTATAGCAAGAGTATTAAGGACACCAAATTTCTAAGCCAGATGATGGTAAGACTCAACATGAAGGTAGCTGTCAGTATGATTTTTATTCCTAAACACCTGATGCCCCAATGTTCCATTGTCCTTTCTGGTAACAAGGACATCCAAAAAAGGAATGCTCTTGTTTTCTTCAATATTCATAGTAAACTTAATCTAAGAGGAAATTGAGTTGAGATGATTAAAGAACCTATCGAGACTCTCCCTACCATGTGTCCATTTTATGTTGGTGTCATCCACAAATATTTTCCACCAAGCTAGACTTAAGGGAAAATAATCAAGGGATTTCTTCTTGAAGTGCTCCATAAACAATTTGACGACAATAGGTGAGAGTGGCAACCCCATTGCGACACCCGATACTTGCTCATAGAATTCACCTTAGAAGCTGAAGAAGGTGGATCGTAAACAAATCTCAGCTAGTTTGGTTGTTTCTAGATCCCTAACCTCCTTAATAACCTATAATGCTTCATCTAATGGAATTTTGGTAAACAATGAAACCACATCAAAGCTCACCAAGATGTCGGTCTCCTCCACCCTTTCTTCCTTAATCATCTTAACGAACTCAGCATGAAGCTAGCTGTCAGTATGGGTTTTATTCCTAAACACTTGATGCCTCAATTTTCCATCATCCTTTATGGTAACAAGGACATCCAAAAAAGGAATGCTCTTGTTTTCTTCAATCTCCAACTTGGTGGAAAATATTTGTGGACAACACCAACATAAAATGGATGCATGGTAGGGAGAGTTTCAATAGATTATTTAATCATCTCAACTCAATTTCCTATGAGATTAAGTTTACTATGGAGATTGAAGAAAACAAGAGCATTCCTTTTTTGAATGTACTTGTTACTAGAAAGGATGATGGAACATTAGGGCATCAGGTGTTTAGGAAGAAAACCCATACTGACAGCTACCTTCATGCTGAGTCTTACCACCATCCGGCTTAGAAATTTGGTGTCCTGAATACTCTTGTTGTAAGAGCTATGAGGATATCCAATGAGGAGCATCTAGGAAATGAAATCGATCACCTGACATCTATTTTCATGGGTATAGGATATAGAGAAAGAGAAATAAAAAAGGCCATAAAAAGAGCTGAAGGTTTGATCTTGTCCAAAAAGCACCAAGGACCTCAAGAAAGGTGTGGTAGGGTTTTTCTACCATATATTAAGGGTGTTACAGATAATATTTCCAAGGTGTTGAGAAGGAATGACATTTTTTCACAATTTCTAGCAGGAGGAACCATTACGCAAAAAATGCGGTCAGTTAAGGATAGCATTTGCGGGATTCCAAGTTCATTGGGAATTTTTGGTCAAATCTATGGAGAATGATGGACACAATGTTGAAGAAGAGTATTGTTTTTCATCCACAAATAGATGGACAAACCAAGGTGGTGAACAGAAATGTTGTGCATCTATTGTGAGGATATTGCAGAAAAAATCCTAAGTTGTGGGATGAACAACTGCATTACATTCAGCACGCTTACAACTGGGCAAAGCACTCTTCTACACAAAAATCACCTTTTGAAGTATGCTTTGGGTATTTTCCAAAATATCCATTAGACTTCATCTTTGGGAAGGATGTTGCAATTGATGGCCATAGTGATATTGAGAAGGCTCGAAATTTCATTGAGAAAATTCAGATTATACATCAATAAGTTTAGGAACAACTAGAGAAAATTCAAAGAAAATACAAAGAGAGGCATGACAAACATAGATTTGACCACAAGTTTCAAGAGGGAGATGAGGTATGGTTTCACATTAGCAAAGAAATGATGCAAAGGGAAGGTAAAAAGTTCAAACCCATTCGTTATGGTCCATTCAATATCATAAAACAAGTTGGTAACAATGCATTTCAACTTGACTTGCCTTCTTATATGCAAATGTATTCAGTTTTTAATGTTGAAAACTTAAGTTTGTATGAGCCACCTTTGATCGATGATCAAGGAAGTGATGTTCAGCTACATTCTATTGAATATTTCTCGCCAGAAGTTTTGGATGAGCTCAAAGAAGATACAATTCTTGACAGGAAGACAAGAGCATCCAAGAGGGGAAGTGTTGACTACCTTCGACTTGGGCTCAAAGGCACTAAGCCAAGCAAACAAAAATAGATGGAGGTTAGAAAGGTGAGGGATTTTTACCCTCATATACTAAACAGGTAATCAATTATTTTGGGGTCCAAAAGCTTCCCAATGGGGAGGAGTGATCAGGAGTTCATAAATATTGCTCAAAATTCAAAGTTACAGGACTAGGTTGAATCTAGGATGTTTGTGTAAATCTCGTCTTCCTGATTCCGGTGCTATGAATGATTCGAAAAAACGATTTCGTATGAGGGAGATATCGCATTTTGATTGAAATGCCAAATAGGTAAAATTGCGACATGTTTGACTGGGATGCACAGTCAGCAGGGTGGAGGTATAGTCAGCAAAAAGGGGAATATTTTGAGGAATATTCCTTTCCTTGGAACCAACCCCAGGATGAAAATTGTCACTTCTTTATTGATCGACTAGTTGTACATTTTTTTTTTGGGGAAAATCAAAGGGTGACATGTGGCCAGCCTTGAGGCCACCACGTGTCCCCGAAATGGCATATCAAAATTATTGAGGGTCTGTAGGAATCGAACCTTGGACCATCGTTAAGGAACGCACAGGTCTCCATCACCCAAGCTACACGTAGTTCTTAACATTCATATTTTGTGGCTATGTGTTATGGTTTAAAACATTGGAGTATGGGGGTTGGGGACCATCAGCGGTCCCAACCCGCTAGCGGTCGTCGCATGCTATTTACATTGCAAACATTTAAATGCAACTGTCGCAGTAGGTGTAACCTCTGACAATCTCCACAGCATTAAATTTTGTGTTGTCACAGTGTTAAGTCTTCGCATGGTTGCAATGGTCAGCGCTAAACGATAACAAACTAACCCGTGGTTCAAGTTGAAAACTATAGTTGCAACGTGGTTTATGCCTAACCGTCATGATATATAATATTTTGGGGGTGTGCATGTGGCCACCGCCCAACTGTTAACTTAAATTTTGTAGTTAAATCCAGAAGTAGCTTTGGAAGTGCGCTATATTGGGTGGAATCCACTAATTTAACTCCAGATAAGTGGAGTCCTCCACTTTTAGTGGAGTTTTTCTAGGTGTAACTGGGCAAAAGAGTAGGAGACTTAATTTTTTTCCATTCTGAGTGAATGAAGAGTCATTTTTGACTAATTGGAGCATTCTGGAGCCATTGGAGTAGAGAAAAAAACCATTAGAGCACTATAACTACATGTATTTGAAACATTTTGAGCATACTAAAAGATGGACATGTCATTGGGAGCTAGACCAGCAGATGTAGCCTAGGAGGGGTGAACTGCTTCATCATGCATGTTGTGTAAATTATATGTGGCGACTTATTTCTCTGTTTTACATTGTTTTTCAGTGTTATTTGCGCTTATTTCATGTTTCTAATTCACCAAAAATCCTCTACATTTCATGGAAAAAAACCTGAATCCTTAAGAAAACTAATGAGACAAGTATGCACCCCTGGATGCAGGTGACAGAATAGACATGAGTGACAATCACATCCCACTCCACCTGGATAACAGAGATCTCCCACGCAAAGCTTCATCTGCTGTAGATCCAAATACTGTTAGCCTCTCGCACGAAACTCGCAGAACCAGAAAAGATGATGAGAGGACGGGTACTGCATCACCATGCCCTGAGCATCACCTCACATCTATCAGCATTAATTTCCATCATGATTAACTAGTATCATTGCCATACCCCTTCCCCCGAGCCTACTCAGGTTCTCAATCATAGCACGTAGATACGTGCAAATCCCACTCATAGTTATCCTCATGGCTCTCATCCCTGCCCCTTTATATAGCTAAGATACCTTCCCCTCTCATTACTCAACCTGTTACCTTGGCCTTTCGCCCCCCTCACTCTAGTCTTGCTTCTCACTGACTTCAATCAGCTGCGAAGCATCACAAGCATGGAGCTACACAGTCTCCTTTGTATTTTTTCTCTCCCTCCTGCACATCTACCCCCCAAATATTTCTTCCCCTTTTCCCTTGTGTGTTACTTCTTCTCTTTAACTACTCTCCCCGGTCCAGTTGCGCAATGGCTCCTAAACTTCGCCAACTTACTATCTGCGGAGGTCAGAGAGCAGCTTTCCTGGGACGTTATCATTGTGGAGAGGATAATCGTCTCGAGTCGATTGATGGCTCCTCCTCCAGCAACTTTGCGCTCTAGAGTCCTGATCCTGAGCAACATGCAGAAGCCTCCTAGTGTGCTACGCAAAGAGGAGGTCGTGGTTCGGGGAAGTCAACCACCTCTCCCCAGACACACTCCTAGAAACGCAATTTTGTCGCTCTAACGGCTCCAGAGAAGGAAGATGACGACAGGGACATCTGGGTCATGGACTCTGATGGCGTACTATGGCAGATGTGGAGGCAGCTACTGCGCAGGCTCCTTCTTATCCTATTGAAGAGGAGAAACCCAACAATGATGATGAAGATGATAAGTAAAGTCTGTGCAGCTGCACAGTTCTCTTCTGTTTTTTGTCATGCTCATCCTTAGGACCTTTCTGCTATCATTTACTTTGTGTTTCTTAGATATGTCAACACTACTATGCATAATTCATTTCTCGATTCTAAGTTTTGTCTGGGCTGGTTTCCTCCCTCGAGGCAGCCCAGAAACAGTGTAACAAAGGCTAGGATTGGTTAAGCACAACTTGTCAACCCAGCCTATAGCATATGTAACTTTATGTTTTCGAAATTAATAGAATAACCAACCTTACCAAAAAAAAAATGAGACAAGTATGCACATGTTTATAAATTGAAAGACCCTTAGCACAACAAAAATAATACAGCCATTTCATATCAAGAATAGTGAGAGAGCTCCAAAAATGCACTGAAAAAAGGTTGAACCAAAAAATTATTCCCAACTGGTCCTTATAAGCCTTTTTTTATCAATGAGGCGTCTAATTTGTTCAATTTCCATTATTTTCCTTCATTTTCCTCCTCACATGCAACATGTGACCTTTCACCTTCTGTTTCTCCTATTTTCCATTATTTTCATAAATAAAATTTCAGTTAATGCCTCATGCCTTTCCAAAGCCTTTTCCATTACCTTTGCCAATTTCTGTTAACCATAATAACTGAAATGAATGCCCACTATGATATTTTCTCAACATTCAGCTTGGAATAAGTGTCCCATCAGCCGTGGTCTTACATTTTTTACATCAATTTTTAACGAGGGTTGTTACATCATCCCTATCGATTATTTGTGTGTCACAATTTAAACTCTCGAGATAAAAGCTCCAGGCCATGTTAGTGTATTTCGTCCTATCATGATAAGGGAAAATCTAGGTATGCCAATACCAAGCCTCTATGACTAGGGCTCCATCTCATTGAACGATAAGGTTATTCGATTTTTTTTGGTAATTTAATTCATGGTTAAATTACTTCATTAATTTTCAACCAAGGTTCATGTGCTTGTGAAGTGCATGTGCACAATATATGCTAGGATTTCTATTTTTGATTTTAAGAGAATAAATCGAGATAAAATGTAAATGCAAGCAAAGTAACTAATATCATTCCTATGCACATGTTTTTTCTGTTAGTGCAAGGAGTCACTCTTTGACTGCAAAAGGAGTAAGCCTTACACATCATAGTTCATTTCAAATTTAAAGGTTTTGAGTGGTGGAATGGCTTCTCAAAGACTTTGAAATGATTTTTATTCTTTAAGACTTTCATGCATTTGGAAAGATGTGGAAAGTATAAATTGTATAGGTAAATTGGTAGTATAGGGAGCAAAGTGTAACAAATGAAAGGATATGGATAGCTAGTACTTACTCTAAGAAATATTCATATCCTAAATGAGTCACACAACTATAATGATGGCTCTTTACAAAAACTTTGTTTTATGTAAAGTAAACAACATTCAGAGGTTCATGCATAAATTATTTTATAAATTTTTCATTAAATCTTCACTAACATGTTCTACACAACATTTACATGATTTGCAGGAAACTAAACAACAGATAATTTACTATTATACCCTCTAACAGTTTCTTACTCACACCTTAATAGTTGTTGCAAGTCATAAATTAGAAGAAGTAAACAATGAAGGAAACAAACCATACATTAGATAGTTCTTGAATCACAAAATCCTCCAACATGAATTGCAAAAATGATTTTTCTTTAATATATTAAGTCTTCAGGTAGACCAACATCCAACCCTGAAATGGTATATATAGAAAGAGAGGAACCATCTCCATCTCTTCTAAAAATAAGGAAACACTATTCCTAACATTATAGAGGTGTCATAGGACATTAAAGCTATATCCCATCGAAATCTAACTGAAAATACAGATGTATATGAAATAAGAAAAGATAATTTTGGTTGAACTGTTGAGTATGCTGACATGTTGCCCCTTTTTCTACTAATTTGTCTCCTCATGTATTTGGTTCTTAAATAAACATGTGTATTCATTAAATATGACCTTAAACAACCTCATCACCACTTATCACCATCACATGTTATATCCATTTCGTTATGAGTCCTTATGTTTCCTAAGCTGGCTCAGAAATTTTGTTGATAGTTTTCAAAATTCATTTAAAACAAGCACTACCGGAAATTATGGTAAAACCCTATAACTGCACAAAAACTATAATTTTATTAGAATTTATAGTAGTGATATGTTTCTTTTTAAAAAAAGCACAACAAACACTTGAAAAATATGTGTAGACTTATACATTTCAAAATTTGAGTTGTTGTTCAAAATTTCACTTGATAAGAAAAAAGGTGTTTTATCAAGAAACATTTTAACCTTTCTTCCATATGGGCTGTAGCTTTAGCACGCCCATCCAAGTTTGATTTGCTGTCAATGACTGATTTAGATATTGTGGTCCTTGTGGATACTTCTTTGACAATGGTGTTTTTCTCCTTTGGACCTTTTTGGATATTTCTTCCTTTTGAGGGTTATGTTTGTTGATCTGAAGGGGCTTTGATTTTTTCTTTCTTCTTTGACTCCTTAGTTTTTATTCCTTTAGATTTTCCTGATACATCAATGACATCTGTCAGCAAAATTGGATTATGCAGAGCCTAAGATTTGAGCCTGAACATTTTTTGTCTCTGGTGTGTCTTTTTCTGGTACCAGCAATAGGTTTGGTATCCTTTTTCTTTCTATTGCTACTGATATCATACCCTACATCTTTAAGGATATCTTCATCAGACTTAGTGGGCTGATACTCTTTCTGCACTTTCTATTGAATGTCTGCTTCCAGAATTTTTGGTAGCACCTATGCTTTAAATTTTTCTGCAGTTGCAAACCTTCCTCTTCGAGCTCTGGTATAAAAATTAGGAAAAGGAGAAATGGGAGGCAACATTTTCATGGTTTAGGTTTATTGATTGATGAGCTCTCTCCTTTCTCCAACTTCCTCTCAACCTTGGTTGAAGGAGTCTTTTATTTTATGCTCTTAGCCTTATGGATATTATCCTTCTTAGCCTTTCTCTTTTTTATTTTTGCATGTTGAGGGTGTTGTTGTGAAGCTAGAGACAGTTGAGCTGGAGGTGTAGGTGCAGGTTGGTCTGCCCTGTAAAACAGAAAATGGTCCCATGATTGATTTATTTTCCTTCGTTCTTCCTCAACTAACACTTTAATGAGAGTTTGATGATACAAGATGTATTCTGAAGTAGTTGTGTGTCTTTGAATCTTGGCTGACATATTTTTCAGGCTCTTCAGAAAAAATAATGGCAAGTTGAGGGTCTTCATACCTGCAATATGAAATAGAAATCTCATATGATAAAGAAAAACCACAGTGTATCTCCTCTCACAAGTGAGGTAAATTTTGATGAGATTAACAGCTTCAGCCCATTCATTTTTAAGGAAACTGCTAGTAATTCCTTTGGCCTAGTTGGGGTCTCTTTGTCCATTTTTTAGGAAACTGCTGAGGTCTCCTCCAGAGATGAATTGGCCTTTAAAGCACCTTTCTCCTTCCTGTGGAAGATTGAATGCCTCGGAAATTGAATATGTTGATACTTGCAATGTAAGACCATAGATGGTTGCTTCCTGTCCAGTGAAAGAATGTGAAAACTCCTGAGATACTCCTAAGTGAGAGCTTCCTAGTATTGAACATAGATGATACCACCCTACCTGAACAAACAACCTTCTCACATTCAAATTTGCATCCACTAGGTCAGCTCCTTATGGTTCAATTATTTTTAGCTTTCCTCCTCTTTTAGTCATCTTTAGTAACTAATAAGCTTGTCGGTTGAAATATGATAGGTGGCAAGGCTAGAAGAGCTCACCTAATAGGTGTTGTTGTGTCTTATATGAGATATTATATGAAATCTAAGACTCCCTTATTAAGCATCATGTCCCTAGAAAATCTCATTCAGCAATAGCTAAACTCAAACTGGTAGTTATCCTTCCTTCTCGGTGGTTTAAAATAGCTACATTGGTTCACCCTCCCATGCAACATATTTTCATTATGGTAAGTATCCTGGACCGTAGCATGCACCATGTAATAGTCATTATGATCTTTAGTTGGCTGCGTCGCTTCAGATGGCCTGCTACAGGTGGTTGGAGATGAGCAGATCTATGACTAGCAGTCACCTCCACTGAACCTTTATGACTAGCCTAAATTTCTAGCAGCGTCTATGCATGATCAACCAAATGGTAATTTCATTAAACCTATGGATCCACGATCTATTCCAACACATAAAATGTACTTTGAAATATGAATGAGTTGACTCAACTAACAGACATGACGGAACAACAGTTGGTTGTGTTAACTATGGATTGATACCTAGATGCTACACGAATAACCATGACTCTAACTTAACAGTAATGACCATAAACCCTACCTATCATGTGACCTAAATCATGATAAAAGATTTAAAACATATTTTAAAACAAGAACACGTGTCTTGACACAAAGAGGAGGTGTTTTTTTTTTAACAGGGGAAGTTACTAGAATTTCCAGTAGCATCGGATTAAATATAAACATACACAAATAGAATTAAAAAAAACTATCTGAAAAGGCTAAAACAGACGCTACCAGAAATTTCGGTAGCCTTCAATTTTTCTTGAAATTTACAAAGTTTCATCCTAAAAAAAAAAAATTCAAAATAGACTCATGACAGAGAAAAGAAATGTGCTAACATTGGCTCCACTGGAGATAGATCTCTCCCTTCGAGGTTCTAAGAATATTTTGCAGTTTCAGTGCTTGTCATTGGGCTATGGAGTTTTTTTATGAAACACACTGGTATTTACAGTGGAATTAGGCCACCAACAGCCTTAGTAAACAAATTTCTTGAGAAAGTGCCCATTAAATGGGCCTCCAAAAGTCAACATGTTGCAACTCAAAAGTATTTTTCTACAAAATATTGGATATTCTGAAAGGACCAAGCCATAAAGCATCAAATCTGGAATGCTTACCTCTATCTTGATGTTGTGCATCCCATTTCAACACCAGATCTCCAATCTAAAAATATTCTTTTTTAATTCCTTTATCAATAAATTGCTTTACAACTTGCTAATTGTTTCTCACCAAATAATATTGATGTTCTCACTTTTGCTACACTTCTATGATCTGATAAATTCTCTCAGTCATGTCATTTGGCTCAGCTTCGTGATCTTGTAGAAATTTAGCTACAGAAATGGCTAATTCGACTCGAAAAATAACATCAGTTCCATAAACAATATGAAAAGGTGTTGTATTAATAGACTTTTTTTATTATCAACCTGTTAGCCCATAAAGAAAACTTCATCTTTGAGTCCGAGGATTTCTTGTTTTGCTCCAATAGCTTGGTGATGATTCTTATCAAACTTTTGTTTTATGATTCAGCTAAACCATTCCCTTGTGGATAGTAAGTTTAGAATGAGTGAGATTAATACTATAATCTTCATAGAAATTTACCAATGGTGTAGCTTTAAAAACAACTTCATTATCTGATACTAACCTTGATGGAAATCTAAATCTGGTTATGATTCCCTCCAGAAAATTAATGATAACTTTATGAGTAGCATTCCTGGTAGGTATTGCTTCAATCCATTTGGTGAAGTAATCAGTTGCAACAAGAATCGAACGATGTTGTCCACTTGAAGGTGGATGGATTTCTCCAATGAAATCTAAGCCCCATTATTGAAAAGGTGCAGAAACAACTATGGGCTCGAGAAGAAAAGACTTCAAATGTTTCTTACCAGTGAACTTCTGACTTTTTTCACATGCTCTCACCTCAGCACATACATCAAAAACAAGATAGGCCAAAAATAGCTAGCTCTTAGTATTCTATATGTAGTATTTCTCCAATAATTATGACCTCCACACACACTACTATGCATGTCAAAAATAAATTTCTTGGAATCATCTGGGTCAATGCATCTAAACAAAACTCCTGTAGTATCTTTCCAATATAAAAAATTATCTTTGATGTAGAGTTTAACAGTTTTCAACTTCAAATATCTCACTCTTCTTTTATCAAAATTTGGAGGAGGTTTAAAATGTTGCAGAAAATAAATGATATCTTTTTACCAGCTAACATCAACTGCCATGTTGTCAATAGGTTCAGAAATTTTCCATTCTATATTGTCATCCATGAAATCAAGCCCAAAACTTTACAATTTTCTTCAGCTAGTAGTTTGGCTAATCCTTGATCTTTGATTAGTTTAGTAGGATTTATCTCTAAATCAAATTCAAGAAATTTAGTCACCCACTTACTTCTCTTTCCATCAATATCAGGCTGAACTAATATCTCTCTAACAACAGAAGAATGTACATAGGAAATAAATTGAGCATGGAGAATATAAACTCTAAAATATTTCAGAGCTTTCACTAATGCATAAGCATGCTTTTCCAACATTTCATACTTCAATTCTGCATCTCTAAGAGCTCTGCTGAAAAATGCTATAGGAGCTTCCTTATTTTTTGAATATTTTTGTAACAAAATAGCAGCAATAGTGTCTTGAGAGGAAAATGAGAAGATCAAGAAAGGTTTTGAGTATTCAGGGCTTACCAACTAAGGTTCTTCAATGATAGCTTTTTTCTTCATCTCAAATGAATTTTTGGCTTCAAATGTCTACTTGATTTCCTTGTCCTTCTTCAGCCTGCAAGTAATGTGCTTCACCACTTCAACAAAATTTTGAATGAACCTTCTTAAGAAATTGATCTTACCAACAAAATATTGAATCTCTTTCTTGGATCTTAGAAGATTTAATTCCTGAATTGCAATCACTCTTTTAGGATCAATTTTTACTCCATCTTTAGAAACTATGTGACCCAAAATCTTACCTTCTTTGAGAGAAAAATGAGACTTCTTTGGATTAAACGATATACAATATTTTCTGCATTTGAAAAATGCTTATATCAAGTGTTGAAGGTGTTCTTGATTTGAAGCTGAAAAAAAAAATTAATATCATCCAAATAAATGACCAAGAATTTTTCCTTTTCTCCAATGAATGCAAAGTCCATATCACGCTGAAAAGTAGCTCCAACATTCATAAGCTCAAATGGCATCTTTACATACATGAATTTTCCCTAGGGAGTAGTGAATTTTGTCTTATCTCAGCATTTTGGCCAAAAAAAACCTTGATTATACCCAGAGAACCCATCTAACATGGAAATTTTGTCGGACCCAGTTACCTTTTGAAGAATATACTCCATCTTTGGCAATGGATAATTATATTTCTTGGAGCATTTGTTAAGATTCCTAGAATCTACACATAGTCTGACTTCACCACTCTTCTTTCTTACTGGAACTAGATTAGCAACCCAATCTAAGTATCTCAATGGAATGATGATTTTGGCATACAAAATTTTCTTCACTTCCTTCTCCATCAGCGGTAACAATAGTGGATTGATTTGTCTTAATTTCTACCATAAAGGCTTAGTACCATCTTTAAATGGTATCCTATTCCTAATGATAGTTGTGTCATATGTCTTAATATCCTCATATTTCCAGGAAAAAACATCAATAAATTCACAAAATAGCTTGTGGTATTCAATCTTTCTTTCTTCTAATAAAGCTTTTGACAACTTAACATACCCCAATTCTTTTTATGTTCCCAAATTTAAATCTTCCAATTATGCTTCTATTTCAGCTAATTGTGGTTTAACTAAAACATCATTGTGATCAAAGAGCTTCTCAAGTGGGATTAACCCCTTGGGAATATGATTGGTAGGCAATTGAATGATAGGCTGGTCAACAATTTGTTTTTTCAGATTTTTGGTGTCTTGCAAATTAGCATCATTATTCATGAGATCTTCATCCCAATCAATGTTTAGGACAAAAAATTATTCATCAGCTTCAATGATATCCCGATCATCCTCAAAAACTTTCCAATGCTTGAAATTATCAGGAATTATAGGTCTAAATCTAACTTCCACTTCATATTTCATCTTCATAGGTATTGGAATCTTGAATGAGTTTGCTGAAATAGATAGTGAAACAACCAAAATATTACTTTCTCTTGGAACAAAATAAATGTTAAAGGCCAAGAATGAGTCTTCTACAATGCTTCACACTTCATTCCAGTAATGTATGAGTCTGGGATGCTTAGTTTGATAAACATTTCCGATTTTCTGAATAATAAGTTCAGCATCTCCAAAAAAACAAAATTATAAAATATTCATGTATTTTTCTATTTTAAAGCCAATCAACAGAGCTTCATATTCATCCACATTTTTAGTTGCTTCAAATTCAAGTTTGAAAGAAAAATTAGAGCTCTCTTTCAAAGTGGAAATGAGAACTATTCCTGCACCAGATCCTTCTTTAGAACATGAACCATCAAAATATAGTTTCCACATCTTAGAACCCTCATGACTGATCTATTTTTTAGCAGGATTCAAAAGTTGAATTATCCATATGTAAAATTCTTGAACCAATGTTAGTTGTTATAGCATAAATTGTATGATTATTGGGGTATTTTTTGTCACTAATGACATATGACAGCTGAGCTTCTCTATAAATTCTTCTTTTTTCTCGACCAAAAACAATGACAGTATCATAATTGAAATCCATTTGCAAAGTTCCTCCCAACCTTCTAATCCATGACCTAGAAAGTAACATGAAAAATATAGGAGAAATGTTAGTTACAACAATATCCATCACCATCCCTCTCATGGATAATTGAAAAATTATTACTGCAAGGTCTTTGATGACACAAAGGCATTTGACTTTCTGAGAATCAAAAGAGTAGAGATCTTGGTATTCTCTAGTTACTTCAAGAACTAGTTCATCCATGACTACCTTGGGCATTAAATTATGTGAGGCTCCGGAGTCCATTAGGAAATTATGCAAGATTTTATCATGAATATTTAGAGATATATAAAAGGGAGAAGTAGATTCATCTCTATCTTCTACCAAAGGACCTAAAATAATAGTGGGCTTGTCACCTTGAAAGTTAACAAAATCATAGGTTACTTTGGTAGGTGGAGGCTCAAGAGCTTTCATAAAAGTATTTTTGAAATCATAATTCTTTATGAGTTATACAATAGAAACATGAATCTTTATCTTATGTATTTCATTCTCAAATTTGAAAACAAGGGGAAGTTTGTGAGAAATTTTTACCTTAGGTGAAGGAGGATTAACTGCTACCAAAATTTCCAGTTTTCTTAGTTCAAAAACTTGCTTTTCTGTTTGAATTTTAACTTCATCCTTATTTTTCTTGGGTTGTGCAACAAGATTTGAATTGTCATCAATATTATTTGATATAATATTGTATCTACTTTGATGATCAGCTGCAATCATGGAATGATTAGTTTAATTTAGAACTCTCTTCATTATTTTGAGTATATGACATGAAACCTTCACACTCTGCTTGTGTAAGATGGATCAACCCTTCTTTGTCTCTCAAACAATTGATATAAACACCTTTCTCTAACCCTTCATCTTCAAATATAACATTCTGCAAATTGGGCTACACTTTTTGATCATTAGCATCTCTTCTTTCTCCCTGCAAAATTTGAGGAACATTAGGTCTTCTAAATATATGCCTATTAGGCCGATCAAATGAAATATTTATAGTAGTATTTGGTCTTGCTTCCATCTTCAGCTTGGACATTTCAGTGGTCAATGACTTAACCATCTTGGTCAACTGATCTAGCTTAGGATCTATGTCAGAAGTTCATGAAGATGAAACTTCAACTTTTTTCTTTCTTTTTTCTCTGTTAATCCCTCCTCTAATCCTATCAGCTGCTAACACATTAGATTCTACCTCTATTGCATTGTTTTACATTTGTGTTACTGTTTTATATCTTATTTCTCTCAATAATAAACAAAAATCAGGATCAAAGGCACCAACATAAGTTATTTTGGTTGAAGCTTCAGTAGGCTTGATTTCAGTAGGAATTTTGATATACATCTTATTGAATCTCTTAGAAAAATCAGGAACTAATTCTCCTTCTTTTCTTTTTATTGCACCAAATTCAGTGATATAATATAGAAAATATTTCTTATCACCCCATTTCCTTAAAAATGCATCATCTAGGGTTTCAATTCTAGTGATGCTACTAGTTGTCAGAGATTTGAACCATTTCCTAACATCACCTTCAATACTCTGAACAAAAACTCTCATCTAGGCATCTTCATGCTCAATATTTAGATTATCAGCATATGCATAGAAATAAGAAAGGATTTCTTCAGTTGTTACCTCTCCCTCACCACTAAATTTAGGCATATACTTGACATAATCTCCTGCAGGTAATGCATTCATAGGTCGAGGTAAAACCAAAGGGGCATACCTTGCAGCAACAATTTTATCTATTCGGTTAGGAGGTGGGTTTGGACCTACCATGGTGTGAGTTTTTGGGATTTGTGGAAAAATAACTGGTAGATTGTAAACAACAGATGATGAAGCATCAAATTTTGATGTAGAGACTGATTTTTGGCTTGAAAACAAGGGAGGTACAAGATTTTCTGAAAAATCAAGGGATAGAGTTTGTAGGACTTCTTTAGGGACAACTTTTGAGAAAACAGTAGCATAGGTAGCAAAATTTTGTTTACCCTTTTTCTTTATTATATTTTCAGGGTCAGGGACTAGGATTCTCAAAGGGGAATATGGGTTAGCCCTGTTTATAGCCCTTCTAGGAGCCATAACTTCAACAATGGAGTCACCAAGCATAAATAAATCTAAGAAGACATCTGGACCTATACACCTCAGAACCAGACTTATAACTTTGTCATTCACCCAGGAATGAACTTCAATTCGCCTCCTCGGCAATGGTGCCAAATATGTTAGCGCAAGGAGTCACTCCTTGAATACAAAAGGAGTAAGCCTTACACATCATAGTTCATTTCAAATTTAAATGTTTTGAGTGTTGGGATGGCTTCTCAAAGAGTTTGAAATGATTTTTATTCTTTAATACTTTCATGCATTTGGCAAGCTATGGAAAGTATAAATTGTATGGGTAAATTGGTAGGATAGGGAGAAAAGTGTAACAAATGAAAGGAGATGGATAATTGGTACTTACTCTAAGAAATATTCATATCCTAAATCAGTCACACAACTATAATGATGCCTCTTTACACAAACTCTGTTTTATGTAAAGTAAACAACATTCAGAGAGTAGAGTTCATGCATAAATTATTCCATAAATATTTCATGAAATCTTCGCTAACATGTTCTACACAACATTAATATGATTTGCGGGAAACTAAACAAAAGATGATTTAGTATTAGATTCTCTAATAGTTTCTTACTCACACCTTAATAGATTTTTCAACTCATAAATGAGAAGAAGTAAAAATTGAAGGAAACACACCATACATTAGATAGTCCTTGAATCAAAAAATCCTCCAACATGAAGTGCAAAAAGGAGTTTTCTTTATTATATTAAGTCTTCAGGTAGACCAATATCCAACCCTAAAATGGTATTTACAAATGGTATATATAGAAAGAGAGGCACCAACTCCATCTCTCCTAAAAAAAGGAAACACTATTCCTAACAATACATAGGCATCATAGGAAATTAAAGATATATCCCATTGAAATCTAACTGAAAGGACAGATGTATATGAAAGAAGAGAAGAGATTTTGGGATGAACTGATGAGCATACTAACATGCTGCCCCAATTATCTGCTGTTTAGTTTCTTGCAAATCATATAAATGTTGTGTAGGACATGTTAGTGAAGATTTCATGAAATATTTATGAAATACTTTATGCATGAACTCTACTCTTTTAATGTTGTTTAATTTACATAAAACATATTTTTTGTAAATAGCCATCATTATAGTTGTGTGACTAATATAGGATATGAATATTTCTTAGAGTAAGTACTAGCTATCAATCTCCTTTCATTTGTTACACTCTACTCCCTATACTACCAATTTACCCATAAAATTTATACTTGCCACAACTTGCCAAATGCATGAAAGTATTAAAGAATAAAAATCATTTCAAACTCTTTGAGAAGCTATCCCACCACTCAAAACCTTTAAATTTGAAATGAACTATGATGTGTAAGTCATACTCCTTTTTTAGTCAAGGAGTGACTCTTTGCACAAACACTTTCCATGAAAATTACTATTTTGAAATAAAATTAAACTACAATGTGAAATCAATTGCAAATTTTAGCTATCAAACTGAATTGAAACTTAATATATTGCAACAAGAATTAAAAATTATTCTACTTGAACTAAATTGGGAAAAAATATTCTAATGAACATAATTAAAATCTAATTCTACTTGCAACAAAATTGGAATTCTATTATAAATACTCTTGGAAATCAAAAACTCTGTTATATTCAATAGATAAGGAAATCCTAGTCTAAATGCTTCAGAAAATAAATGAAAAATTAAAATAAAGACTTAGAAGGATTACTAATGTGCCCAGTGTATAAATTACACCAATGGATTCAATCGATCATGCAATGTACTAAAACAAGATATTGAATCCTTCTACAATATTTACGGAATATAAATCACGATCGCTCAGTCACATGCAAGTAAGAGAAAGAAGTAAATCAATCGAATAACACAAGATTTTCCTGGGGAAAGCGACTGCTCAAAACCCCTCCATATTTATTGTATAATCAACCAAGGAATTGTGAAACAATACAATGCATGTGTGCTCATGTAACCTCATACACTCTACCAATTGCCACACATTTATCTAGGAAAAATTGGACCAATACATAGCCAATTTTCTACCCACCTTCAACCTACCTTGCTCACACAATCCCTAGGAAAAATAATTCTTATTAAATAGGAATTAAAACCTTCCTTGACTGGCCAATACATCATGGGCTTCATGTGGCTTTATAACTGCACCTATGCAGTTCACTAAAAATACAACTGATAGTTTACTTGCCTTTAACCTTTGTCTCAACTGAGTCGTCATCAGAATTGACATGCATGCAAATATTAATATTGAATCATTAGTTACTTGGTAGATCACTACTTGTGAATTAAATCTATTTTAATTCACTTGATATTCCAGTAGCTCATCAATTAGTTAGAACTAGTTAAACTGATTTTAACTCAATTAATTTGAGTTAACTGATTGCACTCACACCACACTAGTGCTACAACTGCAACTCAACCTTGTAAATAATATAATCACTCTACATGCCTACTCTTTGACCCTCAACTCAAAATTCTTGAGATAACTAAGTCTATCACACTTAATTAAATATTAAAAGTTTTTATGAGATAATATTACAATTTATTTAAAAATTGGATGCCCACATTAGCACTAATGTGTCACTGAACTCCTCACTCATGTGTGACTTGGAATCCCACACTAGTATGTGGTGCATTTTCTTGTTTAATTTCAACACTTCTTCCCAACAAGAAAGGGATTATCTACTACCCCGATCTTGCCTCTGTGGTATTCTAATTTGATCATCGCAAGCACCTTTGTCAAGATATTTGCATCCCGATCCTAAGTGGGAATGTACTACAACAACATAATGTGCCTCTAAACACAATCTCTGAGATAGTGGTACCAAATTTCAATATGCTTAGACCTGTCATGGAATATTGGATTAAACGAGAGTTTTATGCAACTTTGGTTATCACAATGTACCAAAGTCAGATCCATCTGATGACCAAACAAACCAACAATATCTTCCTCATCCAGATGGCCTTGCATGTAGCCTAACTAGCTACCAAGTACTCTGCCTCAGTTGAACTAATTGAAACCGATCTCTGCTTCCTGTTGTACCAAGAAACTATTGTTGATCCTATGTTGAATATACCCCCTGATGTGCTCTTCCTCTCTGATGGACTACCTGCCCAATCTGCATCGGTGAAACTTTGAAGCTTCACTTCCTTTGTCCATCTGTACCATAATCCATACACTGTAGTGCCCCTGAGATATCTCAACACATTCTTCCCCGCCTTCAAAAAGAGCTTGTAGTCTTAACCATAGCTTGACTAAGTTGGTTAACTACGTAGCATATGTTTGGTCGTGTGTTCAAAAAATACATAAGTGAACCCACAAGCTTGCTGCAAACAGTAGCATCCACTACCTCACCTAAAGGAGCATCCTCCTTCCTCCAGTTTCCTGCAATAGGAGTCTCCATGGGTTCGTTACCTTCCATGTGGAACTTCCTCGGAATCTACTTGGCATACTTGCCCTGAGATACAAATATCTCCCCATCTCTTTGCCATATTTCCAAGTGAAGGAAATAGTGCAAGAGCCCCATGTCCTTCATCTCAAACTCTCTTGCAAGATCCTCTTTGCAAGAATTTATAAGCTTCTCATCACTTTTCAATATAAGATCATCAATATAAAGTAAAATAATTAAAATCTTACTATTAGCCACAATATGATATAGGTTCACATCTACTTCAATATTTTTGAAGCCCAACCCAGTGAAATATCTGTTGATGTTGGTGTACCAAGCACGAGGTGCTTACTTCAGCCCATACAATGCTCTCTTGAGTCTGCAAACATGTGACTCCCTGTCAAAGGTCTCAAAACCTTTTGGCTGCTCAATGTACACTTATTCCTCAATAACACCATTGAGAAAGGTTGGCTTTACATCCATCTGATATATCTTCCACCCCATCTGCGTTGAGAGTGAAAGGATGGATCTAATCGATGAGTACCTTGCAACCAGTGTAGAAGTCTCATCATATTCAACCCCCTCTAATTGTGAGAATGATCCTCTGGCCACAGATATAGCATTGTATTTCTCCACACTCCCATCTGCTTCTTTCTTCACCTTGTAGATCCACCTGGATCCAACCACTGACTTCCCTACCGTCCTTGGGACCACTTCCCATGCTTTCTTTCTAATAATGGAGTCATACTCATCAACCATGGCATCAACCCATGTTGGATGCTGCACCACTTCCTCAAAAGAGGATGGTTCTGTCACAATACACTCACTCATAAGAGCCATGTATCCAATATACCTATCTGAAATTAGGAGAATTTTGAAGTCTAAAATGGGCCTCCTAAGAAAAATGTACAACCAAAATAAACTTTATGAGAACCAATAAGATTCAAAATGATGTCAACCATGGGGGATGATTCACCATTTTTGGAGTAAAAAATTAAAAATAATAAAAAATAATAAAATAATAAACCTTCTTTTCAACTCGTATTTTCAACTTATCTCCCTAAGGGTTTACTCAAATTTCGAGTGAGAGTACTCGTTGGATGCAAAATTTAGTTCCTCATGCAATCACGCCTTTTCATGTATTTCTCATTTTTCATGTAGCATGGTCCATCAAAAGTATGCAACATGGGTACTCCTTCGATGAGAAATTAAATTTTTTATCCAACGAGTATTCTTGCTCGAAATTTGAGTAAAACCTTAGGGAGATAAGTTCAAAATACGAGTTGAAAAAGTAAATTTTTCATTTTTCGCTCTAAAATTTGATGATGTAATCAAATATTATTTTATTATTTCCACTATTATTTTATAATTTCCTTAGGAGGCCCATTTTAGACCTCAAAATTCCCCTAATGGGACCTTCTCTGCCTACATTGTGTTGTAGGTGCACCTACATGCTCTGTCACATCTAGCATCAATATTTCAGCATCTCTGGTGTGCTTCCTACCATTTCTGGTGGATGGCTCTACATGAGTGGTTTATTCCACTCCATGATCCTCTGCTTTTGGCTGATCCACATCCTGAGGTTCATCCTTTAGAACTAAGAGTTTCTCATCTGCATGAAATTCAAGCTCCCTCTTAAGGGACAATCACATGGCTTTCTCCTCATCAAATTTAACATCTCTGCCGACAACTGTCATCTTGTTAGTTGGAAAATACACCCGATAGTTGTGGGGAGCATCAATGTACCCCACAAATATCCCAACCTCTATTGTTGGTTCTAGCTTCTTCCTAGCATCTTTGGTCACATGGAAATAGATAGATGAGCCAAAATTTTTAAAATATGAAACATCATTAGGGGAATTTTGAGGTCTAAAATGGGCCTCCTAAGGAAAATGTACAATCAAAATTCACTTTATGAGAACCAATCACATTTTAGGGGATGAAATCATCCCTAATGGTTGAGGTAGCATTGCTTGAGTTAAAGGTACTTACTTGTCACATTCTCAATGGTGGATAAAAACTAATGGTTAACCATGGTAGTGCTCTAAGTACTTTTAAATTCAAAGTAAAGTACTCATAATAAATGTCATTTCACACTTTTTGAATAGAAATATATTATTTTCATTTCATATTTCTTGAAAGAAACAATGCATATCCCTATACATTTATTATATTATATTATATTATATTATATTACTTTTTATATAGTATATTAATTACATCTTATTATACAATTTAAATAATAAAATTTTTAATTAATAGCATATAATATAATTAAGAATTTATAAATTTATATTTATATTTTATTTTAAGTTATTTAAGTACAAAGGAAAAATTCATTAATTGTTTAATGATAATGAATTTTTCTTGAGAAATTCATTCTTATTTATAGTCACATCAATACAATTTTTTTATTAATTTTATTTTGGTACAACTTTTGAATTGAATTTAACTATGGTTACATGGATTGTGGTGTAAAAAGTGAATTGAAAATTCATAAATATTATTTTATTGGTTTAGCTATTATTTTATTATTTCCTTAGGAGGCCCATTTTAGACCTTAAAATTCCCCTAATCTAGTTTCTTACTTGAAAAGGCCTCCTCTTGTGTACTTATTCTAAGTATCCGATGAGGACTACAATTTTGCAAAAATATTGTTGTGTTGTGTGCCTCTGCCCATAGATGCAATAATAGGCCCTAATCATGTAACATAGCTCATGTTGCTCCCACAATTATTCTGTTCTTTATTTCTGCAACCCCATTTTGTTGTGGGTTATGAGGTGAAATCAATTCTCTCTTAATTCCTTCTTGGGCGGAGAAGTTATTGAATTCATTAGATATATACTCACCACCATTGTCGCTCCTTAGAGCCTTCACCTTATTCCCTGTATCTTTCTCTACCAGGGCTTTGAACTAAACAAAATTGGAGAACATTTGATCTTTCTTCTGGAGAAAGAAGATCCAACACTTTCTAGAAAAATCATCAACAAAAATCACATAATACCTGTGCTTTGTTGTGGAAGATGTTGAGAATGGTCCACACACATCTGAGTAAAATCTCTCAGGGATTGTCTTTGCTCGGTTCTCCTTCTCATAAAAAGTGGCTTTAGTATACTTCCCCATGGAACATCCATTGCATGTGTCTATCTGCGCAAAAGTACCCTTTGGAAGACCTATAGAAATCTTTTGCATGATCCTCAAAGCACTGTGGTGTAGATGGCTCGATCTCTTGTGCCATAACTCACCTGTATCCTTGCTCACCACTTCCCCTGCCTTACTTCTCAATGTTCCGCAACCATTTACATCAAGTTTGTAGAGGTTCTTCACACGAACCCCAATATTATTTACTTTTCCTATGGATTTGTCACGAAGGAACGCCTTTCCTTCACTGAAAACCACATCATATCCAAGATCCTCCAACATAGCAACTGAAACTAAATTATTTTTCAAGGCTGGTACATGCATGACATCTTTTAATATTAAAGGTTTACCTGAATGTCTCAGGAAAGTAACTGTACCAATCCTGGTAGCGCTATACCTCTCGTCATCACCCATCTCGATGTGCATCTGAAGATCCTTCTCCTCCAAGCTACTAAAGATTTCTTTGTTTTCCATCATGTGGAAATATGCTCCACTATCCAAGTACCACATAGATCCCATCACAGTTGATGCCATGCATGCGATGAGATAGAAGTCCAACTCAAAATGTGAGGCCAAAGCTTCACCCGCTGCAGCTCCCAAAGCCTTCTTGTTGTTCTTCTCTTTTGTGTACAATTTGTGGCATAGAGTCCATGATCATGACAATGAAAATATTTCACCTTTGACATGTCATGCTTCTTGCCTTCTTTGTCAGTCTTAGATTTTGAATGGGACTTCTTCCCCTTCCCCTTCTTTGCCTTACCATCCAAGGCACAATTTTCCTCATCATTAGTCTTGGATGAGGACCCATCCCTGGTATTTCGCTGAAACTCTTCTTGTACCAAATCTGACCATAGTCGCTCCCAATCTGGTAACTTCTCCCTCCCATTCACAGATTCCTAGTAGCTATGCCAGCCCTTGGGAAAGCCTAGAAGTGCTAGGCTCACTAATTCATCATTAGCTACAGTAATACCAACACTCCCAAGATCATATCGACATTGAGTGAACTTGGTCAAGTATTTATGGGTTGTGTCTCCCTTCTCCATTTTCATTTTCCTGAGCTTGTCCTTGAGTGCCAATTTTTGTGGTCACTGTTGCTTTAAAATGGATCTGTTAAGGCCTTCCACATAGAATATGGTGCTTCCTTTCCATGGAGACTTGAGACAATTTGATCTAGAACTCCCTCTAACAAGATCCTCCTCACCTTTACTACCTTCTTCTGACATGCATCAAGAAGTTGCGCATCTGCTATTGCGGGCTTGGGAATATCATTATGTATGAATTCCTTCAACCCAATGTCCTCCAACATTGCCTCCATCCTGTCCTTCCATGTAATATAATTTGAACTGCCCTCAAGTGCATATTCGAGTCTCAAGCCATTGAAAGACATCATGATCTGCTTCTAGCTCCAAATAAAGTATCTACAAATTTGAATATTATTCAACAAAAACTCATTTTCTTCTCCACTATTGTGATTCCTGGCGCTCTGATACCATGTAGAAATTACACCAATGGATTCAATCCAATCATGCAATGTACTAAAACAAGATATTGAATCCTTATACAATATTTGCAGAATATAAATCATGATGCTCAATCACATGCAAGTAAGAGAAAGAATTAAATCAATCGCACAACACAAGATTTTCCTAAGGAAATAAAATGCTCAAAATCCCTCCATATTTATTGTATAATAAACCAAGGAATCATGAAACAATACAATGCATTTGTGCTCACCACAACCTCATACACTCTACCAATTGTCTCACACTGATATAGGAAAAATTGGACCAATACATAGATAATTTACTGCCACCTTCAGCCTACCTTGCTCACGCAATCCCTAGAAAAATAATTCCTATTAAATAGGAATTCCAACCTTCCTTGACTGCACAATCCATCATGGGCTTCCTGTGGCTTTATAACTACACCTGGGCAGTTCGTAAAAAATACAATTGATAGTTTACCTCCCTTTAACCTTTGTCTCAACTAGGTCGTCATCAGAATTGACATGCATGCAACTATTAATAGTGAATCATCAGTTACTTGGTAGATCACTACTTGTGAATTAAATCTATTTTAATTCACTTAATATTCCACTAGCTCATAAATCGGTTAGAACTAGTTAACATGATTTTATCTCAATTAATTTGAGTTAACTAATTTCACTCACACCACACTAGTGCTACAACTGCAACTGGACCCTATAAATAATAGAATCACTCTACATGCCTACTCTTTGACCCTCAACTCGAAATTCTTGAGCTAACTAATTATATCACACTTAGTTAACTATTACAAGTTTTTATGAGATAAGATTACAATTTATTTTCCAATTTATTTAAAACTTGGACACCCACACTAGCACTAATGTGTCACTGAATTCCTCACTCATGTGTGACCTGGAATTCCACACTAGTATGTGGTGCATTTTCTTTTTGAATTTCAACACACAGTTGTGATTGGAATCGATTTGTCCATTACCCATGAAATTTAAAGTAAACAACTGAAATATGCAAACCATAAAAGGAAATATTTTTGTCCTTTATGAGTGCTTTGCCTATTCAAAACTAGTGAATTTTAAATCACAACAAGCTTGGTATTATTTAAGAAAATACCATTGAAAACATTTACTGATAGCGATGAAAAAAATACTATTCATGAATTCAATTGAAAACTAACATAATAAAAAACTAATTTAACTCACAACTCTTTAGGGGGACCTCCTATTGAGCATACACATGCATCAATTATCAAACAATTTACTTGCGCAATGATCCCCAAAGAAACACATTATCTTCTATTAAATTTTAAAGCCTTTAATAGAAAATAATTACAAACTTTAAAAGAGAATAATGATGATGTATTTTTATTCACTTCATGGATTTTTATCATACTCTGTGGAATAACAGTCTTAAGAATGATAAGTTGAGAAGCAAGTTTCACTTTGAAAACTAAGAGATTAAATTGAAATCGAAACATTTCTTCTCATGATTTGCTATAGGACAGAAAATCATGACAAGATTTAGATTTGATACATCATAACCTTCAATTCCAAATTCTTCTCATCCAATTCCAAACTTGCTTGATGGTGCCATTATCCTCCTTCAAAATTTTTGCACAATTGGATTATTATAACCAGAGTTGACTTCTACTTTGACCATTAGATTTCTTGAATGGGGTGAGTTTCCAAATTTGTGTGACAGGTGGATGTCCATGTGCTGAGAATTTTCCATCTACCTATGTCCTTTATTTATCTTCAAATGTGTTGGAACCTGTCTAGCCATGCATGTAGCTACAGAATATTTGGTTAGTTATGGAATGAGTGCAATTCGATAGCTTATAGGGATGTTTTGGTTAAATCTCATAATATATATATATATATATATATATATATATATATATATATATATATATATATATATATAAACCATGAATAATTGATACCTTTTATGATGTCTGAGCATAACTGAGGTGACCTTCATCTTGAAAATGTATCAAAAATATCATGAAAAGGATCAAGAATAAAGGAAAAAGGTTATCGAAAAGAATAAAATTCAGGGATTCAACATTCCCCTACATTTGGGGTTTTTCAAGTCATTGTGCATCAAAAATTCAAAATATCTGGAGTACTTTTTTTACTAAACCATCTATGAAGCTTGGAATTCACAATGCAAATTAGTTGTAACACCTTCTTTCCACGTCTACCCATGTAATGGACCAATATAATTAAACATGCGATGAGAGGCTACTAAAATGAGATTCAACCTCCTAGGTGACCTTAAGGAAGTGGAACCAAAAGAAACACAACATACAGACCTTGTAGAACAAAAACAACACCCCCATGAGGTTACCAAACAATTCAGGCTTCTTACGCCTAGGTCACACTAACTTTTTGACCTCTTTGAGCCATAGAATTAGGAACAGGCTTGAAAGCCAGCGTCAAGGATGCTATAGACGTAGGCATAACACTACATGCCAACATCCAGGGCCCCAATTCCTCAATTCTGTGCCAGCGTCCCTGAAATTTGAACCACATTTTCAGGCCCATAACCTAGTTCTTTGTGCATAAATTCATGACAATTTTAGATATGATAAATAACAATAGGAAAATGATACAGAAGAAATCACATCAATAAGAACTCATCTAGACCCCTCCTAGCCATGACAAGAATTTTTTCAAACATGTCACAAACATTGAAAATACATGTGTAAAAAATAGATATGAGCATAGGGGTCTCATACTTATATGAGAATCGCTAAGAAGCATTGCTCCATTACATCATTAGCTGCAATACAATCTATTTGACCATAGATGTATTGTGCATTCATTTACAAGTAAAAAAATTGATAAATCCATACATCATCACTGATAAAGTGCATGCTTATAACCATCATAATAACAACAAAAATATCATGGATACAATAGCAATAGAATGCACATATAAACCAGTAAATTTATACATCAAATACAAAATGAATGAGCTCTTCATTAATGAGTAAAACCAACTAGACGTGGGACTTCCACGTTCTACCTGACCATATATTTGCTGAGCCAAATTTTTCTTCAGTCAATCACCCTTGTGCCATATTCTAAGCATGAATGTGGGACTCAAACCAAATGAACCAACCAGGGCATCCTGAGGCTAAACCAACTCACCCTCATCAATAAAAATCAGGCTTTACCCTGATCTACACCTTATCACTAGGCCAACACAAGCATGGACAACACAAGCATGGATAACACTAGATTCTCTCTGTCTAAACCATGAGGAATTTTCCTGTCTCCTAGTCTCTCAGGATTTACGACAACCCATAGTCTGAATGAGGGGTCACTAGGACCTTAACTGAGACATACTCTCCAGGCTTTACTGTATATCCCAAACCCATGATTCCTAGGCCTGATGGAGAGCAAACCACCTCTGAGGCTTTACCAGAATCCAAAACCGAATCACTAAGCCCTAAACCAAGGAAACAAATAAATTGGTTATGTCTCATATAATTTAGAGATCCACCTCACTCAGCTTCGAATCCATTTGACAATCCAGCTAAACCAAAACACGAGAACTTCACAACACCTTGGCTATCAGGAAATGGCAAGGCTATGCTGAAAACACTGTCACACCTAGAAAAAACCCATGCCAAGATAGAAAAGAATCACATGCAATATCATTCATGCTAGATCTAGCAAGGAAATCATACATGCAAATTGATACCTACAAAGAATCCTTTTGTAGCTTCTACTCCTCCTTGCTTGCTTCCTCCCTCTTCATACTTTCTTTTTCCCTTCTTGGTCCAATGCCAAAGTGATCTAAGAAAACTCTAAGTATCCAAGAGTGTGAGGAAAAGCTTGAGTTAAAATCTTTCCAACTGATCCTCAGAAGCATTTTTATTGATGAGGCCTCTATTTTCTTCATTTTCCATTATTTTCCTTCATTTTCATCCTCACATGAAACCTATGACATTTCACCTTCCTTTTCTCATAATTTCCATTATTTTCATAAATAAATGTGCCAAAAATTCCATTTTGGCTTTCCAAAGCCTTTGTCATTACCTTTTCCAATTTTATTTAGCCATGATAACCGAAACAAACACCCACTAGGATGTTTTTCCCACCATTTAGCTTGGAATATGTGTCCCATCAACCATGGTTAATATGTTTTCCTTTATTAACTTTTATTACATGGAATTTTCACCAAGGCTATTACAGAGCCCTCCCCCTTGGGGGAACATCATCCTTGGTGTTCAATGACACCTACAAACCAAAAAACCGATGAAAATAAAACATACTTCTTATGGATATTTATAAAAAATCTCGTTGAAATATTTACAATGATCAACCTACTAAAAACATGACAACATACTGCATACTGGAGCTTTATAACACAACTCATTACGGTATTTACAATAATATACACAGATACACATATAAAATTTTTATCAACTAGCAAATAAAAGGATACGATGCATGTATCAACAACAAGGGAATCCAAAGGCTCGCACCTCCAACCTCTAAGTAATACCAAGATTCACCTCCTTCCCAGGAAGTCCAACATCCAATGCCAAATTCAAAGCCACATCCAATGTCCAACGCTATAATCTTGCACTAATTTTCCTCTTAGTGAAAAATTATCATCTCATTGTTCGAGGGAACACTCCTAATGTGCATCTGATTCCATTTGGCAATGCTAATGATGAAAAAAAAACCATCCCAGTCCTTCCCTTCTCTGATACACATTTCCTGGGGCAATCTAGTGATCCCTTTTCATGCAGTCACTCACCTTCCACGTTCCCTAACATCCCTTATCTTAGGAGATCCATCCCTTGGCAAGGACTCCTTGCATCAGAAGTTCAAACACCCAAGGCATATACCTACCTCAAAACCCTCATACTGATCATAGCATGCTCATGGAAATCAATGGATGTTATTGGGTACCAGTGTCCCACAATGTCCCTACTCCTGAAATGCTTTATCGACATATTGCTTCCTGTTTCAATTCCTTTTGTTGCTGCTACTAATTCCAGCATTTATTTTCAACCACCCAACTAGTAATTTCCATTCTTCCTGTACCAAGCACATAAATACCATTAGATAACTTCAAATCATACATTATTGGTAGATCCTCAATAAGGCACACTTGCACTTCTATTTTCTTCCTGTCACACAAAGTCAAACTAGTTGTTTGATCAACTCATCATATATAAACATATCACATCTGGTTAGCCCAAAAGACAACCATCATAGGTCAAAATCATGAATCACATGCAATCATCATAAACCATAATTGTAAATCACATGTAACCGTCATAAGTCAAATTCGTAGATCACATGCATAATAGAACTGAAATAAAATATCGATACTTAACCTTCATCGGTCCTTACTTCTTCCTTTATTCTTTCTGTATACACATCAGATCAGTTGCATCACCCGACAAGCATCCAGTGCCTTCTCTTCAAAAATGTACACATACACATACTATAAAACACATACATCCACACAAGGTGTAAAAAACCACATAATACATACACCCACACCCGGTGTACAACACAACACAATACATACGCCTACATTTGGTGCACAACACAAAACAATACATACACCTACATCTGATGTAAAACACAACACAATACATACACATACACATACATTTGGTGTACAACAAAGCACATAGACCTACACATACATCCATTGTAGAACACAACACAATACATATATGTACACATAGTACAACACAACGAATACACATGTCATGATGCCACGACTGCAAAATGCACATATATAATATTTCATTCCTGAAACACAACATGTAGGACATGCACACAATACCACATGTATACTAGTACCATATGCACAACATGTACATACTACCACATGTACACAACACCACCTACACAACGTGTCCACAAAATCACATGTACACAGCACCACCTGCACAATGTGTACACAACGGAAAATGTAAATTGCACCATTTGTACAATGTGTACACAATACCACATGCACGACATTTACATGGCACCACATGTAGATAGCACTACATGCATGACGTGTACACGACACCATATACACACAACACCACATGTGCAGCATGTACACAACACCACATGCACACAACAGCACATGTACAACCATGCACACAGCACCACATGTACAATCATGCACACAACACCATATATACATCACTACATATACAACATGTACATAGCACCATATGTACACAACACCACATATCCAACATGTGCACAAAACCATATGCACACAACACCTCATATACGACATGCACACATCATGATATGTAAACAACACCACATATCCAAGATGTACATAGCACCATTTATACCTAGCACTCCTTATGCAATATACACACAACACCATATATATAACATACATACAAAATCATATGTACAAAATACTACATATGTTACATGTACACATCACCATAAGTACAATAACTGAATATACAACATGCACAACATATACACAATAGTGGTATTGCACATCCATAGACCACACACTAACCCCAAAAGCAACCTTTCTTCTAGTATCTCTCCACCATTTATGCTCATCTTAGCATGAAGCAATGCACACTGCTTTCGTTTCGATGGTGTATCTCTCAAAATTACCTGTCCATAACATAAAAATAGGCATGGCACAAGTATATAATACCAATTCATGTCCACATGATATTGACCTTATAGATTTTTCAAGGCTACTCTTCCACTTGATTCCTCATATCGAGGAACCTCTTCATGTCATTCACCTGCATAAGAAATCATTCATCCATAAGAATGATCCCTAACGACCATGTCAGACAATGACATGGATACATAGATACATACATATAATCATTGGCATAAAAAAATCATCATCCTGTTAGAAAACAACATACATACACACATATATACATATAAACATTTAGCATCAAATAACCATGATCCATAATGGCCCTTCCAGACATGACATACATATATAAACACCAGCATAATCATGATCACATCATAATTACCAGGTAGCATAAGATTAATGTTAAGAGAACTTCCTTTATCCGTACACAATATGCACAATGTTGAGAACAACAGCTCCCAACATATACAAGGCTATATCACCTTATATCCATTCACTTTACCTATGTTGGGAAAAATACTGAGAGGGGGGGGTGAATCAGTATTTACTGCATAATCAAATCTTTTTACTTTTTCATTCCTTAAAACCCATACGCTACTTTCCTTCAGTAAACTAGCGTATATACGCGGATCCCCTTTGTGAAACTAGCGTATACACAGAGATCTAGATCAGTCATTAAATCTTCACTTATATTATTCCATCATTCATTCATCAGATGTTCAATAAACAGTAAACATGTGCAGTAAGAACAGAATAAACCATCACACAAAGCATCACACATGAACACCAGGATTTTTAGGTGGAAACCCAAATCGGGAGAAAACCACCGCTGCAGTTGCTCGGCCTTCAATATTTTATTATAGAGAAAACATCTTACAACATATGTGCTGGCGCAGACTTGACCAGCACGCAGGCACCCACCTGCGCTCGTTTACCAGCCTCTCCTGGAAGGGAGCTCCAACCCCCTGACTCGTTTACCAGCCTCTCCTGGAAGGGAGCTACGACCCCCTGCTCTCGTTTACCAGCCTCACCTGGAAGGGAGCTACGACCCCCTGATCTCGTTTACCAGCCTCTCCTGGAAGGGAGCTACAACCCCCTGACTGAAGGCTACAACCCTCAGCACCACCTTGGACCACGTTTCATCAATTTTCACACTGGATCCTACCACTTCAATAGAACACCACTTGTAGGCCACATTTCATCATATTTTCAGACTGGACCCTTTCCATACTTTTAAGCACAAACATACATCACCAACAGATACTTATCAACACAGATCAGATAGCAGAAACACAGCAGAACAGATCAGATATTTCATACCCTTTTCTTCAGCAAACCCTAGTTTGCATACGCACTTTCACTTCACTGATGTCGCGTATATACGCGCTTTCGTCCACACAAATCAGTGTATACCTCTGTATGTATTTCATTGCGCATACGCGCTTTAGCTTCAGCGAAGCCGCGTATATACGCGCTTCCCCTTCAGCGAAGTAGCGTATAGATCTTCAACCATCATAGAGCAGCATACTTCTTCAGATCAGACATTCAGTTCAGATTTAACCCTTTACTTCAGATAGATTTTCGCCTCATCACAGATCTAATCACTCCATAAACAGATCTAGCAAATACAGATACATTTCAGATCTAGATATCCCACTTCATCATTTCTTCATAGGTGCATCATAGATTCAGATCTATCATCAAACCTTTACCCTTTCCATACAGATCTACTTCAAAGAGAAGTATTCATTCAAGCTCAGACATCTTGCACCCTCACTTATGATTTGCACAATGAATTTCTACTCCTTATATAGGTTTATCCTTTTTCAATACCATGGGTTAAAGCAATACCATGAGCCTTCAATACCACGGGCCAAAGCAATACCATGAGCCTTCAATACCACGAGCCAAATCAATACCATGAGTCTTCAATACCACGAGCCAAATCAATACCATGAGTCTTCAATACCACGGGCCCCTGGATTTGCACTTTTTGAGCGCTTTTGCCCATACGCGACTTGGAACGTTCTTTTCCGCGTGCATACGCGACTTTCCTTAGACAGATCCGCGTATTCATAGAGACATACTCTTTTCATCATACTTTGAGCACATTCTGAATTCTTTTCTTCATTGCCTTCTGTACATACTGTAAATACATCATATTTTCTTCATCAAGAACATATTCTATCAAGCACAACTTCATCAAGTAAGTTGCCATCTTCTTCATCAAGTGAGTTGCCATTCAATGACAACACTTAGCATCATATTGCTAACTAACATCATATCACATCAGACACTCAGCATCATATCATATCACATCAGATTTACATCGTTTACCAAGTCCATCAAGTCAAGAATAACTTCATCAAGTGTATTGCCATCAAGGACAACACATGCCAACAGTCACATGTCTTCATCTTCATTCAGTGGGTTGCCATCAAGGACAACACTCTGCATCATATTTCCAACAACCTACTCTTCCACTATCCATTTACCCAATGGAATCAACCAATCCAACCGGTTGTCACATTATTACCTTATGTTGTGCTTACTCATGCACCAAGCTTCTTTTGTGCCTTACATTACCTGTTGGGTTTCATTCAAATCTCCCTAAGCTTCGCCAACTTTCCTCTTTCCCCAATCAATTCAAAAGACTCTCAAAACATAAAAGGCTAGAATAAGAAACAACAAGATGAAAACTATGAAAATCAATAACAATACGACACCGCAAAAAAAGTGGTAATGCCTTGCATCATACATAGACAAAGTTTCAAATCAAGTGCAAAAAAATCATAAAAGACTGAAAGAAAAAATCTATCAATAAACACCATGACTCAATCCCCCATGGGTTACCAATGCTTCTAAGGGAAATATCAACCTTATCCTTCTTTAAGATTTTGTTAGGAATCTGTAATTTATTAGCAAGATTGGCAGAGTCCAATTACAGAAACAACATCGTTTCAACCAAATTTTGGATTCTAGGATCTAGCCCTCCTGAATCCGGAGAGGGATATCTCCAATATGTACAAAGATGGATTTGTCTTTGAAGTTTGGGGTTATGATATTAGGCTAGTTATGAAGGCCAAGGGTTTGTTTGTTTTTTGGATGGTTGAGCATGATTACTGTTCAAGGTGGAAATTTCTGAGTGAAAAAAGTTCCAAAGGTGAGAAGTTGCAGGAAATCAGAGTAAGCTTCAGCCAAAAAGGTAGAAAATTGTAGGTTTTAGTCCATTGGGCTATGGAGTCATAATAGGGTTTAATTGGAACAGCAAGAGGCAAGAGTGGTCTATGGGGCAAGTCATCTATGTCTAAGGATCTCTTTGAAGATTGATTTATGGAATGGAATGATACAATCAGAAGGAGAAATAAACAGATGCATAAACAAGAGTAGCCCAGGATCCGATAAGTACTTTTAAACTAGTCAACCTTTGACATGGACTCAAGAAAAACATAAAAGTAAACTATGATCTGGTAAGTACTTTGAAACTAGCCAGCCTTTGATACACTTTCAATAGAAAACATATTAAAACAAAGGGAAACTTGAAGGAAACCTTTGGATTAGAAACTAGTGGGCCGGGCTCACCACAAATCCTCTCCTAGCTCTTCTTTACTTGGTTACTTTCAAGAAAAATACAAAGATAACAACAGAATGGCCTAAGATCTGGTAAGTACTTTGAAACTAGCCAGCTTTTGACACATTCAAAGGGAAACAATCAGATAGTCTGTGGGATCATACTGGGACCAGGGCTCATAGTATCTTCCTCAGTTCATCTTCACTAAACATATACTGAAAATAACATCTAATAATAACATTCAGCTAAGACAATAAGACAAGGGAACGCCAACATTCCTATGTTTAAACTGAATTAAATCATTCCTAAATAATACAGATGGAAGAAAACATTCAGATAAATATTTTCATTTAGAGAAGCTTACTGATATACAGTAGGTCCTAACTCTATGCATGTTGTTCTTTATAAGAGAATATGAAACACAGATGGAAACAGAAACAAAATAACAAGTTACAATTAGAGAAACATCACCGTCAACACAGACCAGGATCCCATAAATCAGCTTGTATTGATGCTTCAAACCAGTTACAGCTTTAAGTACAATGCTTTAGATTAGCAACCATCTACACATCTCAGCCTAACCTATCTATGACCAGCAGAGCTCCAAGAGCCAGTGAATACTATGTACAATCAGAAGTTTTTTCTCAAATGTATATCAAAGTTCTACAACCAACAGTTTCTCATCTTCTACTAAAGTATTTATAGAAGAATGAGGAGGTGAGACCTAACAAAAGATCTCTTAGTTCAGTTAATACAGATTCAAGACTTCTCGGCCTTTTGAGGGGCTCGATGGAGAAGTTTACAGGTGCACTACTGTATTAACTATTTTTACAATAAATATCAAAGCTCGGTGAGAGCTTTTATTGACTTTAAGGCTCTATGTAATGTTTGGAGTAACTCTGCAGATATTTCTGCATTGATTTCCTTGCAGAAGTAACTCCCTGGCTATGCTGAGGAAAAATCTGATCTTCTTCAATAACTTCGGCCCCTGTTTGAAAGGTTTGAGGCAACAGGTGGCTCTGTGGTAGCTGGGAGAAATTGATTAACCTCATATGTGGTGGTGGAGGTTTCTTGTCTAATAATCCTTTGTGATTTTTTCTTTAACTGTGTTTTAAATCGGGGATTAAGCTCTTGATAACAATCTTAGCCGTAGTCCCACCAAAACTGTCTCTAATCCTCTGTTCTGATACATTTAGGTCTTCGACACTGATACTCTTTGTCTGTGCCCGATTTACTGTATTATTTTCTGTTGTGTAGGGTTGCGCAGGGTTCATAAGGCGTCAATGGTTCATGAATCATTGATAAATGTGAAATTTTAACCCCGCAAATGATTTCCTGTGGTAAATCGAAAGCAAAAAATCGTCACCCTCAGCCTCTGGATTTTCTTCAGTTACAGTGGAAAATCACTTAAAACCCTGCAAAATACAAACAAATTTATGAAATCCATGCGTTTATAGGTTTACTGCTTCAAAGTATGAGTGGAAGAAGCGTGGTCGTTGGATGGCATCATCCAACGGTCGGGGTTAATCGAGATAGATCATGGAACAGGCGGAAGGAGAATGAATCTGAGCCGTCAATCGCACAGAGATCGACAGTTGGAAGCAGAGTTTGAAAGTAAAACGGAGGAATTGGGGCGATGGAACATGGACCGTCGATCTGTAGATCATATCGACGATGGAGTTTGATTCAACGCCGCTCCGGGACCCGGTTATCGCGTGGGCACTTTCATTAATCGTCAGGCATCTTCAGCGAGTGATCGTCGTTGGATGGCCCGCCCCAGATCAGATGGTGGGCAGTGATATCGCTGGGCATCCTGGTCTAATTGTTAATGCGCAATGGACGGCGGATGGACGACGGTTTTCAAATAGTACACAGGACGTGTGGTGACAAGTGTATGGAATCACTGGCCATCGGAAGAAAACAATTTTTCACCCAAAGGAGGTGCGATGGATACTGCCGGTTTCAGGCAACCGGATTTCGGGCGGTGGGGACCACAGGAAGATGAACTCCGCACCGTCGATCTGTGGATTTAGATCGACAGTGGAAATTAAATCGAAATTCGATCCAGCGAAAAAGGTTATAAAATGAATAAAAACCCAAAGTTTATAATAAAACAAAGGTTTTATTATTTTCAAGCGGAATATATATTATGTGGCTAAGCACTCGACTGCGAGGCCAAGGGCGCATGAGAGGATGATATGACCGGGGCTTTATATAAAAGGGCCAATCGCATCGGAGTTTTTCAAACAAGGCAAAAAGACTTGCGTGCTTTGGATTTTCTCCAATGCAATTAGCACCAAGAAGGTTAGGGCTTGGTGTTTATGGTGAGGGTGCATGTGGGGAAGTGGTTAGGACTTAGCCCACATGGGCTTAAGTCAAAAACATATGAAAAAATGGGTTTTGAATGATTTTTAATGTTTTTCAAAGGAAATGAGGGTTCCAATAAGGCCAAGAGTGAGTCCTAAACCTTGTAAAGGGGATTTTGATGAGGGGAAAAGCAAAAACGTGAAAATGAGGGATCTCTGTGGGAAATAAGGGGATAAAAAGATGAGGTTAATTTGGGGAGAAAGGAAAAGAGAAAATGGTGTTTGCAGCAATATTTTGTCTTTGGACATCAGCAGGATTTCAGAGTTCTTTCAAGATGGGAACATTAGTGAAGGTTTGGACAGAGGCATGAGGCCTTCAAAAAGTCTTCAAGAGCCAACATTTTTTAGTGAGTAAAATTGTTCCTTGAAGGCTCAAAAATAGATTTAGCCACCTTTTAGGATACTCAAATTTTACAGGTGGCTAACAGTGGCTCCACTTGGGGATGATGCCTTCTTGAAGGCATCAAGAACTTTCAGACTTGCGTTCTCTGGGAGGTTGATCAGTAGCCTAATCCATTGGGCTGCTCTTATTTTACTGAGATGATCTTCCTCTAGAAATGTAATAGCAGTCATACAAGCAATGGATCTTCATCAATACAACTTTCTACCTACCCAATCCTACATATCAAACATTTTTTCCTTCATTAGAGTGCACTTGGATTGGCAAACTCTTTTCACAACATTTTATTCTTTTGAAAGCAGGAAATATAATCTATTTCTACTCCTTATTCATCCCTAAACTCAGATTAAACAGTTGATTTCAGATGCTTCTCTACCTATTCTACTGTCTGTTGGGATTAAACTGTCCAATAGATTTTCATTCTCTAAATTTCTAAAACATAAATTTAAAAACAGTCAAGTCAAGATTAAGTTGTTTGACTTGCTATGATCTATCATGGCATAAAGACAAGCTGCACATAGACTTTTATTTCACAAAAATTAAATAAAAAATGGAAGGCTTAAGATCTGAAAATTTTGGAAACATTTCCTTCCTCTTTTCACAGCTCTGTTTTGACTCTTGTTGATTTGTCTTTCCTTTTCTTCTGGTTCAAATTTTGAGCTTATTAGAACCATAATTTACATTTTTTTGACTCGGAAAATAAAACATATTTGAGTCATCTCTCTTTGAAACCTTAGGTTCAGATTTTGAACATGTTTGAACCTTTCATTTCTATCCTAAACTATCTACTGATAAGCCAAGATTAAACAGTTTGGCAAATCAACTTCACTACCCTATCAGTAGAAAATTTAAAGCTAATTAGTCAAGATTAAACAGTTTGACTAGCTAGAAGTGTGTTTTTCAGGAGTGGCATTTGAGCTTGCACACTTTCAGAATTTGTTTCTCTTTTTTGGTATGGGGCTATACCTTTCTTGTTTTGACAATCTACCATCTTTTCTTTCTTTTCATTGTTTTTGTATTTTTGTTTTTTACAACTTTGAATGCAATGGTGGATGAAATATTCATAATGGAAAATATAAAAAGGCTTCAAAAAATAACATGGATCAAGAGAAGTAATGCTTAAGCATCCTGCCATTGATAGGACCCCCAAACAATTCTGCTCCATTCAACTCCTGCAAGAAAAATGCATTGTTACCAGCAGCTGAATGAATAGAGAAAGGGCCAAGCCATAGGTTGTCAAATTTTCCATGCTTGCCCTTCTCTTCCCTTCTTGAGTCCCACTTTAAAACTTTGTCCCCAATATTGAAATTGCTGGCCTTTTTTCTTCTGTCAAAAAGCTTCTTAATGCTGTCTTGCTTCTGCAATGCTTTGTTATAAACTTCCTCCCTGGTCTGCTGAAGATGAATGGTCTGATTTATTCTTCTGATCATATCATTATCTTCAGTTTGCAACTCTTGAATTAACTTTATCACTGGTACACCAAGGTTGTTTGGAAAAATTGCATTTGTACCATACACAAGCTGGAAAGGTGACATACCAATAGATTTCTTCAAAGTCAATCTGTCAGCCCATAGTGCATGAACCAGCTTTGTGTGCCAAGACTTTTTGTTGTCCTCCAACAGTTTCTTGATTATGTTCACTAAGCTTTTGTTTGAGGATTCCGCAAGTCCATTACCTTGAGGGTAACAGGCCATAGAATTCCCCAATGTTATCTGATATCTGTGACAGAACTCAACCATCTTCTTTGATCCAAATGCTGTTGCATTATCAGTGATGATCTTGGTAGGACAGCCAAATCTGGGGAGAATATTAGTCTCCATAAATTTTATGATAACTGAATCATTGGCCTTCCTACAAGGAATGGCTTCTATCTACTTAGTGAAATAGTCTGTGGCAGTGAGAATTCATCTGTGCTGGGTAGAAGATGGTGGATGGATTTCTCCTATAAAGTCAAGTCCCCACTGTTGAAATGGGGCTTGAACAGTGATTGAATGCACAGGGAGGGTTAGTAGTTTTCTTCTGCCTTCAAAAAGATGACACTTATGATAGGCTATGATCATCTTGTGTACATCATGGAAAAGAGTAGGCCAATAGAAACCAGCCCTTAAAATTTTGTTGGCTGTTTTCTTCCAGTATAAATGACCTCCACACTATCCTTCATGGAACTGGTACTTAACCTTCTTTGCATCAAACTCAGGCAAACATTTAAGAAATAGACCACTTGCATTTTTCCAATACAGACATTTATCTACAATGCAATAGTTTACAGCTTTCAATTTTAGGAACCTTGCCTTTGTTTTTGTCAAACCAGGAGGTGTATTCAAATTAAGTAGAGCATAAAGAATGTCAGCATACCAAGAGGAATTCATAAAATGGTTTTCAAAAATGGGTGTTGATATTTCCTCTTGATCATCTAAAGCATTAATCATATGAATATCAAGAACTTCACAATTTGATTCAACCATTAATCTAGCTAGACCTTGGCTTTTATGAGCTTAGTGGGTTTTATCTCTAAATCATACTCAAGGATGATAGCAATCCACTTACCTCTCTTACCATCTGGGTCTTGTGTTAGAATGTCTTTAACAACTGAGTTTGGGACAAAGGCAATGATGTGTGAGTGAAGGATGTACACTCTGAAGGCTTTCAATGCTTTAACCAAAGCAAAAGCTTGCTTCTCCATAATGTTATACTTCAGGGGGGCATCCCTCAATGCCTTACTAAAGAATGCAATAGGCTGCTCTTGTCCTTGTGGATTTTTATGTAAAAGGACAACATCTATGGTATGTTCTGATGCAAACGAGAAAATATAAAAATCTTTTGAAAAATCAGGACTTATCAGAACCGGTGTTTTGGTTAACGCTTGTTTCACCAGTTCAAAGGATTGCTTTGCTTCCAAGGTCCATTTTACCCCTTGCTCCTTTTTCAGCATGTTTGTGATATTCCTAAGGAGCTCAGCTAAATTAGGGGTGAACCTTCTCAAAAATTTGATCTTCCCAATGAAATATTGCAACTCCTTGATGTTTCAAGGATGAGAGATTTGCAATATGGCCTCAATCCTCTTTGGATCTATCTTTATACCCTCTTCTGAAATAATGTGTCCAAGAAGTTTACCTTCTTGGAGATCGAATAATGTCTTCTTAGAGTTTAAAGATATTCCAAACCTTCTGCACTTCTCGAAAACTTTTCTCAAATGTTCTAAGTGTTCTTCATCTGTTTTTGAAAACACAGTGACATCAGCAAGATAGATAATGATGAAGAAACCAAATTCTTTCGAGAATTCTATGTCCATGGTTCTTTGGAAATTTTCTCCAGCATTCATTAGACCAAAGGGAATTTTCACATACATGAAAGTGCCCCATGGTGTAGTAAAGGTTATCTTTAATTGATCAGCAGGGTAAACCAAGATCTGATTGTACCCTGAATAACCATCCAGCAAATAAATTCTTCTAGACCCTACCACCCTTTGTAAAATATGATCCATCTTGGGTAGAGGGTAGTTGTCTTTTAATGAATCTTTGTTTAAATCTCTAAATTCTATGCAAAGCCTGATTTCTCCAGTTTTCTTCCTAACAGACACCAGATTAGATACCCATTCAGAATATCTAATAGGGACAATAATACCAGCATCATACATATTTTTAATCTCCTTCTCAACCAAAGGCAACTGAACAGGGTTTATTCTGCGCAGTTTCTGTTTGAATGGTTTTTGGTTTTATTTAAGGAGAATTTTGTGCTGTATTATTTCAGTGTCATAGGATTTAAGATCTTCGTAACTCCACGCAAAAACATCAGAAAAATCTTTAAATAGCTCAATGTATTTTAGTTTAATGTGAGCTGGTAAAGTCTTAGACAGTTTAATCATTTTTGGTTTTTTCTCACTGCCTATATTGCATTCCTCCACTTTAGTCTCTACAGGTTCCAGTTTCGGCTTTTGGGCCACATCATCAAAATCAAACAACTTCTCTAAAGGTGCCAGACCTCTTGGAAAACTTTCATCTTTAGCATGGAGAGTTTCCAACTCCTCTGTTTCGTTCGTAAGTTTGCTAGACAACAGGTTAATATTGACAGGCTCAAGAGACGGTTCTTCTTCACCAAGAAAGTTTTCTTCACTGCAGTCTGTTTCATAGTTTGAGTCCGAACAGTTTAGTTCGAATTCATTTCTGAATTGCGTGAAGTCTTCTATTTTTTTGTCATTTTCAAACACCTGCCAATACTTCTTATTATCAGGCACTACTGGTCTAAACTTTTTCTCAGTTGTAGAGTCTTTGGTTTCAAATGGCACTAAGCATGTCCTAGCTGCAAAGGCTAAATTGTGGGCTGCAATGTTTCTTTTCCTCGGGAAAAAAATTACTTTGGACTCCTTGAATGTTTTTAAAAGATCCATGACATCATTCTGATAGGCTCTAAGTCTGGGATGATTTGCATTATACTCCCCATTGACTTTCCTAATGATCAATTCAGAATCCCCATATACATTGATTCTTCTGGCTCCTAACTTTTTAAAAAGATGTAAGCCTAAGAGCAGGGATTCATATTCTGCTATGTTATTGGAACACTGGAAGTTTAATTTGCATGAAATGCATTCTGTGTGGTTTTTTTTAGTGTTATTAATCTAGAAACCTACACCAGTGTTAGTTCTAGTGCATGACCCATAAAAATACATACTCCAGAGAGGACTTTTCTCGGTTTCATCCTGGTTACTGTCCTCTTCAAATAATGTGCTTTCTAATTGTTGTGGGGTATTAGCTCTTGGTTGCAAATGTTTTGATTCCCTCTGATTTTCAGTTATTTGAGGGATACCTTCTTGACTTTCGATGTTTAGAAGCGAGGGATGCAGGACTTGTAGTTCAAGACCCACGTTTGGTTTGCTTTTGTTTAAAGGTTTAGCAAACTGTTTTGACAGTTCATTGGTATTTGCCTCCTCCTCTCTATCGGCCATTAATTCTGTCAAAGAGACTTGTTCACTTAGTGTTTCATCATTACACATGATAAAAGAATCGAGGCTTGTATTGACAAAATATATAGGAGAGTTTTGTGGTCTATCTTGGCTTGTGACTGTGTACTGCATATGAGACTCCCTGTACAGTCTTCTAGTTTGATTGAAAACAAGGATAGTCGCATAGGTCATGTCCATTTGCATATTCCCTTGTAACTTAGCCCCCCAATACCTTGAGAGTAGCATTCCATACTTTGGGGTCACATCAGCCACAACAATATCCATGACTAAGCATTTGGCTGGAATTTGGGCTAAGTTTACATAGAGGTCCTTGATTAATCCTAAACATTTTACTCTGCTAGAGTCAAAAGAGTAAAGGTCTTTGTAAGGTCTAGTGATTTCTAGACCCAGGCTCTCCATTACAGCTTTAGGCATTAGATTATGAGAGGCTCCTGAGTCATGCATAGCATTGTGAAAAATCTTATCATGAACGTTAAAACTCACATAAAAGGGAGGAACATGTCCCTCTTGATATTTTCCTTCAATCTTTGGACCAAAAATAAGCTCTGGTTGGTCATCGTTAAGATTGACTGTCTCATTGTTGTCTTCAAAATTTAAAGCCTTCAAAATTTAAAGCCTTCAAAATTTGAGTTCTGTATACATGTTGGGCAGCTAACTCAGTCAAGGGAACATAAATTTTGATCTTTGAGATTTCCTACTCCAGGTTGAAAGGAATTTGACTCTTTATAGTGCTGGTTTCAACCTTATTAGTTGTCACTCTATCAGCAATGTCAGCTTGCTGATTTGTTTTATTTGCATTTGATAAAATTGTTTTCACAGGAGTACTAGCTGTAGTGCTAGTACTACTAATGTCTGCACTCTGTTTTTCATTGTCTTGAGTGCTTTTTCCTTTACCTTTATCAGAATTTTCAGCCACTATTTTATCCTTTTGTTTGACCACTTTAGGCTTGGTTGTAAGGTTGTTTTGTGAGGATTTGTCAGAGGTTTTGTTGTTGGGGGTTTGTTGACTAGATTTACTTCTGAGGTCATATTCTCTTTGAGGTTCGGTGATGGCATTTTCCATGTCTTGACAACAATTTTCATTACCATCTCTTTTGTCATCATAAGGTGTATAAAGACCTTGTTTTCTATCATAATGAACCTCAAGGTCATCATCATCTACCCCGAACAGGTTGATATCATCTTCCTTTGTTATTTGATCTGCTTCCTCAACCTCACTCACATAATTTTGATGAAAGGGAGGAGTGATCTGTTGATCATCTTCCCTAGGTCTGTTTGTAGGTTGGTTCCTTCTAACATTTTGATTCTGGTTTTGGTTTCTGTTTTGAGGAGAACTTTGGTTTTGGCTTGCTTGTGCTCTCTTGATTACACTCATCTCTTTCATCATTTCTTCCATCATTCTTTCCATCTTTGAGCTTGAAGTAGATGGTGTGGATTCCTCTCTAAAGGATACTCTCTTTTCAGCTTTCATCCTTGCTCTCTTCTCCATTAAGTTGACTTCCACAGAAAGAGCACCTCTTTGCATATCTTTAAGAGTTGCAAAATCTCTTTCTCTTAGCGAATAGGTCATGTCAGCGTCAATCCCTTCAGGAAACTTGTTTAAAGCTGAGCCTTGTGGAGGTTTTAGTTCTGGGGAAAGTGCATTATACACACCATTAAACCTAGTGCAATAAGCTTGAACACTTTCCCCGGGGTTTCTATGGAGGTTCTTGTAATCAGAAAGGACTTGGAGAGGATTCCTTTTAACTTCCCATTTGTTTAAGAACTTTTGATGGAAGCCTTGGAGATCATTGATACTATGGGGGGCTAAGCCTTTGAACCATTTTCTTACTTATCCCCCCAGGCTTTGAGCAAATAATCTAAGTTTGACAGAATCATCATCAATTTCATTACTATCAAAATATTCATCCATCTTATCCACATGTTGTGATGCAGTTGTAGCATTGCTAGCATCATATAAAGGAATCTTGGACTGATAGTCCTATGGAAGGTTGACTAATGGTGTAGGAAGGACTAAGGGAGCATACCATGCAGCCATGGCAGGAGGTGGAGGTGGATTTACAAGGGGTGGATTAACAAAAGGGAAAGTGGGTTGGAGTGGAGTGGTTTGGACAATGGATGTTGGATGAAGGGATGTGGATGGAACAACAGTAGATTGCTGAGCTGATCTTGGATGAGAGACACCTAGGTTTTTTAAGAAAATTAAATCAGGAGGTGTTGTCTCTCTACTACCAAGATGTTCAGTTGTTTCTGGGGATGATAGTGAAGACTCAGAATCTAACTGATCTAAATCACCAAGAGACCTAGTTCTAAATGGATTTACTAAGTCAGCTTGTGATTGTTGTAGAGCTGAAAGATGTTCAGGAACTGATTTAGCTCTCAAGGGTGATCTAAAAATAGTTGATAATTTAATCTCAAGAGACTTCTTGAGGATACTTTCTGGGTTATCAACTACTTCAGGTGGGTCTGGGTCAGGGTAGGCTCTAGTGTGAATCTTTCTAGGAGCAACTATGTTGTGTTTTTAAGACCCAAATAAACAAGAAAAGTTCAACCAGATATGACAATCTTTGAATGGTTAACTAATCTGTTTACCTAAATTTTAATCCCACAGTCCTCTAATTGAGTTTGAATGATATTGTGATGATCAGGGTTCTTCCTAGCGAAGTATTAAGTTCTGTTTAGGATTTTGAAGTCGCCAAGTGGAATTTTTTTAGCTCTTTTCAAAGGTAAAAGGTTTTATGGTCCACCACCATGCTTGTGGAATATCCCTTTTCAAGGATATCCCGGAAAAAAAAAAAAACTCTAACCAGAGATTGACTGGGAGGGAATTTACCAGATATGTTACCTCTGAAAGAGGATGAGATCTGGAGGCTAACTGGCCCTTTCCAGGCTCTGTCTAAGAGTATGGGGTAAAACACATCAAAGGTCAATGAAAAGTAAGAGTAAGTGTTTTACTACCAATCTGAAATATTTTTAGGTTTTCTGAGTTCTTTTTCAATTGAGTGGTCTTTTAAGAATATCCTAACTCTGTTTCAAAACTTAGATATGGTTATGAGACAAAGATAGTCTACTCTTATGGCTAAGCCAGCTGATTTTTCAAGGTTTGATAAAGTCTTAAGGGAATCCTAGGGTTTACCTAGATTGTCACTGATTCAAACAAGTTTCATCATGATTACCATTTCTTGGTAGTGCTTTAAAAGGCTGCTTTTAACTCTCAAATTTTTATGAAGTTTTAAAAGGAAACTGAGATGAACATTCAACTAAGTTCCCCAGCGGAGTCGCCAGAAATGTTAGGAATTTGTAATTTATTAGCAAGAATGGCAGAGTCCAATTACAGAAACAACATCGTTTCAACCAACTTTGGGATTCTAAGATCTACCCCTCCTGAATCCGGAGAGGGATCTCTCCAATATGTACAAAGATGGATTTGTCTTTGAAGTTTGGGGTTATGATATTAGGCTAGTTATGAAGGCCAAGGCTTTGTTTTTTTTTGGATGGTTGAGCATGATTACTGTTCAAGGTGGAAATTTCTAAGTGAAAAAAGTTTCAAAGGTGAGAAGTTGCAGGCAATCAGAGTAAGCTTCAGCCAAAAAGGTAGAAAATTGCAGGTTTTAGTCCATTGGGCTATGGAGTCATAATAAGGTTTCATTGGAACGGCAAGAGGCAAGAGTGGTCTACAGGGAAATTCATCTATGTCTAAGGATCTCTTTGAAGATTGATTTATGGAATGGAATGATACAATCAGAAGGAGAAATAAACAGATGCAGAAACAAGAGCAGCCCAGGATCTGATAAGTACTTTTAAACTAGTCATCCTTTGACATGGACTCAAGAAAAACATAAAAGTAAACTAGGATCTGGTAAGTACTTTGAAACTAGCCAGCCTTTGATACACTTTCAATAGAAAACATATTAAAATAGAGGGAAACTTGAAGGCAACCTTTGGATTAGAAACTAGCGGGCCGGGCTCACCACAAATCCTCTCCTAGCTCTTCTTTACTTGGTTACTTTCAAGACAAATACAAAGATAACAACAGAATGGCCTAAGATCTGGTAAGTACTTTGAAACTAGCCAGCTTTTGACACATTCAAAGGGAAACAATCAGATAGTCTGTGGGATCATACTGGGACCAGGGCTCACCATATCTTCCTCAGTTCATCTTCACTAAACATATACTGAAAATAACATCTAAGAATAACATTCAGCTATGACAATAAGACGAGGGAACACCAACATTCCTATGTTTAAACTGAATTAAATCATTCCTAAATAATACAGATGGAAGAAAACATTCAGATAAAGATTTTCATTTAGAGAAGGTTACTGATATACAGTAGGTCCTAACTCTATGCATGTTGTTCTTTATAAGAGAATATGAAACACAGATGGAAACAGAAACAAAATAACAAGTTACAATTAGAGAAACATCACCGTCAACATAGACCAGGATCCCATAAATCAACTTGTACTGATGCTTCAAACCAGTTACAGCTTTAAGTCCAGTGCTTTAGATTAGCAACCATCTACACATCTCAGCCTAACCTATCTATCACCAGCAGAGCTCCAAGAGCCAGTGCATACTATGTAAAATCAGAAGTTTTTGCTCAAATTTATATCAAAGTTCTACAACCAACAATTTCTCATCTTCTACTGAAGTATTTATAGAAGAATGAGGAGGTGAGACCTAACAAAAGATCTCCTAGGTCAGTTAATACAGATTCAAGACTTCTCGGCCTTTTGAGAGGCTCGATGGAGAATTTTATAGGTGGACTACTGTATTAACTATTTTTACAATAAATATCAAAGATCGGTGAGAGCTTTTATTGACTTTGAGGCTCTGTGTAACATTTGGAGTAACTCTGCAGATATTTCAGCATTGATTTCCTTGCAGAAGTAACTCCCTGGCTGCGATGAGGCAAAATCTGATCTTCTTCAATAACTTCGGCCCCTGTTTGAATGGTTTGAGGAAATAGGTGGCTTTGTGGTAGCTGGGAGAAATTGATTAACCTCATATGTGGTGGTGGAGGTTTCATGTCTGATAATCCTTTTTGCTTTCTTCTTTAACTGTGTTTTAAATCAGGGATTAAGCTCTTGATAACAATCTTAGCCGTAATCCCAGCAAAAATGTCTCTAATCCTCTGTTCTTATACATTTAGGTCTTCGGCACTGATACTTTTTGTCTGTGCCCGATTTAATGTATTATTTTCTATTGTGCAGGGCTACGCAGGGTTCATAAGGCGTCAATGGTTCATGAATCATTGATAAACGTGAACTTTGAACCCCGCAAGTGATTTCCTGTGGTAAATAGAAAGCAAAAAATTGTCACCCTCAGCCTCTGGATTTTCTTCAGTTACAGTGGAAAATCACTTAAAACCCTGCAAAATACAAACAAAGTTATGAAATCGATGCGTTTATAGGTTGACTACTTCAAAGGACGAGTGGAAGAAGCATGGCCGTTGGATGGCATCATCCAATGGTCGGGGTTAATCGAGATAGATCGAGGAACAGGTGGAAGGAGATTGAATCTGAGCCATCAATCGCGCAGAGATAAACGGTCAGAAGTGGAGTTTGAAAGTCAAATGGAGGAATTGGGGCGATGGAACATGGACCGTCGATCTGTAGATCAGATCGACGGCGGAGTTTGATTCAACGTCGCGCCATGACCTGGTTATCGCGTGGGCACTTTTATTAATCGTCAGGCATCTTCAGCGAGCGATCGTCGTTGGCTGGCCCACCCCAGATCAGATGGTGGGTAGCGATGTCATTGGGCGTCCTGGTCCGATCGTTAATGCGCGATGGACGACGGATGGACGATGGTTTTCAAATAGTACATGGGACGTGTGGCAGCAAGTGTATGGAATCACTGGCCATCGGAAGAAAACAACTTTTCGCCCGAAGGCGATGTGATGGATACTTCCGGTTTCGGGCAACCGGCTTTGGGCCGTGGGGACCACGAGAAGATTAACTCCGCACCGTCGATCTGTGGATTTAGATTGACGGTGGAAATTAAATCGAAATTCGATCTAGCGGAAAAGGTTATAAAATGAATAAAAACCCAAAGTTTATAATAAAACAAAGGTTTTATTATTTTCGAGCAGAATATATATTATGTGGCTAAGCACCCGACTGCGGGGCCAAGGGCGCATGAGAGGATGATATGACCGGGGCTTTATATAAAAGGGCCAATCGCATCGGAGTTTTTAAAACAAGGCAAAAAGACTTGCGTGCTTTGGATTTTCTCCGATGCGATTAGCACCGAGAAGGTTAGGGCTTGGTGTTTATGGTGAGGGCGCATGTGGGGAAGTGGTTAGGACTTAGCCCACGAGGGCTTAACTCAAAAACATATCAAAAAATGGGTTTTGAATGATTTTTAATGTTTTTCAAAGGAAATGAGGGTTCCGATAAGGCCAAGAGTGAGTCTTAAACCTTGTAAAGGGGATTTTGATGAGGGGAAAAGCAAAAACGTGAAAATGAGGGATCTCTGTGGGAAATAAGGGGATAGAAAGATGAGGTTAATTTTGGGAGAAAGGAAAAGAGAAAATGGTGTTTGCAGCAATATTTTGGCTTTGGACATCAGCAGGATTTCATATTTCTTTCAAGATGGGAATATCAGTGAAGGTTTGGACAGAGGCATGAGGCCTTCAAAAATTCTTCAAGAGCCAACAGTTTTTAGTGACTAAATTGTTCCTTGAAGGCTCAAAAATAGATTTAGCCACCTTTTTGGATACTCAAATTTTACAGGTGGCTAACAGATTCCATGGAAATCACTTTTACCATGCAATCCTCTGCATCATACTTCCATAAACACATAATTGTCATTGTATAATATAAACATACAATATATTAGTTACCTTAACCTATTATGCTAGGCACATTTCCTTTCACCTGAACACATACATATATCATCTCTCAAGGGACTCAAATCTTTAGACAAATCCAACCATAACTAGAAACCAACTATTATACTTGTCAAATACATGTTCATAAATATATCAAATTTCCACATAAAGGCAGACAAGATTAGGGTTAAGAAGACTTCTTGTATGCAAAGCACTCATTTTTTTGGAATCAGGGTTTCGAAACATAGTTAAAGGAATTCTTACCCAATTCCTTTATTTTACCATTTACCTTGCTACAATTGAACCTTACTACATGCTATAACATCACCCTGTTGTTATTTATATAAACAATTCAACTATTGTCTTTTCATGTTTACCAAGCATGTTTCCCTACAACTGTTCACACATGTAAATCACATGTTCGACATATCAATACATCATATCTATCAATTTTAAATCAATCATTTCCAAGACTAATAACCATGTCATAATCAAATAATAGTCAAAATCGTAATACTACAACTAGCACACAATTACACTCAACTACATATCAATTGTCTCAACTCATAATGCATTAGTACAATTATCCTAAAAAATACCATTCATTTGTGCAATATTTCAGTCACATATTCATATCATGAAATTAATCAAACATTTAAGAAAAATATAAACGTACCATGTCAGATAAATCAACTAGAAGACATAATAGACACCAAACACTCAAACAAAAGATAGAAGACATAGTGAAATGGTCAACCACCAAGTATACGACATAAGAAAAATCATACCTTAATGTATCTTAGGGGAGGATATATTGTCTACACATTCAATCTAGTTAGCATGATATAAGTTCACAACACATCAACTCTAACACAAATAAGATCATTATGTCCATAACAGTAACTAATTAACATATTCACATCATAATCTCATAAACATTTGTTGTTCATGCATAAAAATCATATATGTATGATAAAACTATATTAGTACAACAAAATGTCACAAATAAGTCAACTCATATATGAATGGCATAACCCTAAACACATCTGCATAGGCCAGTCCAATTTAGCATGATACATATAACCTCAAGGTATCAATGTTATTACCCTAATCATTAAGTTCACTGACATATAAAAATAAGTTAACATATAACATGCTCATCAACAACATATAACATAATCATCAAGCTAGCTAAAAGTTAACATATAACATGGTCATCTACAAAATATAACATATTCATCAAGTTAATACCATGCTTGACTAACCAATGCATGTACATATGATCACACTAATTAACATCTATCATGTATGTAACCATAAAATCAATATAATAAAAGGCATACACATAACCATAATGCATATGAATACACCGAACAACCAACATTTATCACATATGTAACCATAATAATAATAATATGACAAACATATAAGTAAACCTAATGCTAATTCAACCATGAATCACATACCTGCATGCCAAAAATGCACACTTGTATGACAATTTTTTCTTACGCCACGGTCCATTGTTGCAACTTCACTTTAATGATCTACATCTCCTACTCTGTCTCAACCAACACATTAGCATAATAACATAAAAAAATCATCATAAGAAAGCATACATGGATAACACTGAAGCATGACCAATATGTAACCCTAGCATAAGCAAGCAATGTGTGTACAATATGTAACAATATGTAAGAAATCGTGCACGAACAATACACAAGCATGAGAAACACATAACTGATGAGCTCCATCATTAGGTATAATTGGAGGGGTTAATTTTCACCTTTTTAGCCTTATCAAGTCTCTCTTTATCACATTTCAATTATATTGTGGTCTTATGTTGCTAGTGCAGATGGTGATTAAGGCTTGTCATACTTTGAATGCCTAATATGGGTTAAATGCAGGATAATCACGAAGATATTGCACTATTGATGAATTTTTTGCAATTAAAGCTTGGAGTAGACAACCAAGATATAATATAGGGGGATTTTCCACCTCCTTAACTCCCAAAGGCAGCCAAGGGATCCTCGAGATTCCCTCCAACAACTCGAAATCAAAGGAAACCAAGCAAGTGGGAGACCAAGTGCACCAAAGCTTCACTTCTCTTGCAGTCAAAGAGGACACATCACCTAATTTTTAGGGAGCTGTTGGTAGCTACCCTATAGGTTAAATAGGGCTGAGCAAGAGCTCATTAGGATTTGAATATTGAAGGAAGCTAATAGACTCTTAGCTCTTGTAATAGGTTTTTGAGACTTTTATGATTATGTAATGAGACTATTTTCTGCAAGAATATGAGTATTTATATTGTCCTTCACTGATTTAGTTTCATAGGGCTAGGCTTGTGGGTTAGGGCCCAATACATTTTCCTTATTCTCTCATGTCTATTCATTCTTATTTTTTTGTCATTGTATCTAGTTTGATTTATGCATTTTAGCTAGTTTTCTTACATTTCAATTCATTGTTTTTAGTTTGCTTCCATTTGTCTTTGGTGTAGTTAAGCTTGCATAAATGTTGGTAGAATATATTATAAACTCATAAAGCTGTGTGTCCAACCTAACTCTCTCATCTCTTTAATTGGAGCTTGAGGAGGGTAGATCTTCACCACAAGCCAAATTTGCTCTTTATTTTATGATTTTATGGAAAGAATATTTAGGTTGTTTTAATGTCATGAACATGTATAGAATACTGAGTTAGATTTTTTTTTGAATGCTTAAGTAGGTTTGATTTCCAAATTAAACTCATATTTTCCATTTCCTTCATCATATATTTTCCAATTTTTGTTGCATGAATAGGTAGTTTTCTTGCAGGGTCAATTAGCACAACAAAGGAGGACTTCACTAGCACCCTTAGCTTCATTTCTCACCCATAAAAAACCTTCTTTTCATCAAATCGCCTTCAGCCCTATTTTTAAGATTTTCACCTTCACACCATGAGCAACCCTAGAAGTGTAAGAAGGGATTCTCAAGAGATTCTGAGCTTGGAAAATAGGTTTTACACCTTCCATTCATCCAATTACACCTTCACTCCACCTCCCCTATGCTTTTCTCCATAATTTTTGGCCTCGAATTTACCTCGTACTATTTCTTGTAGCAATTCAAGACTTTCTTGTAGCACTACAGGAAACCTGTAGCGGAACTAGTAGAAGAACCAGTGGGCCTCTCCTTAAGCCCAAAAACCATCATCAACCTCATATAGACCTGTCAAAACCATCAAGACACCTTCAGTCCTACATCCATGAGTTCAAAAATTTCCTAAACCACCTTAGTGCCTTCTCCTCCATGATACAAAACAATGCATTTAAAAGCATAATTAGGTCATGATTAGATGCATGAGTAAAAGCATGAAGTGGAAAAATTGTGTTTATCCATTTGGCCCAAAAATGTGTGAGTAGATTAGCCTTCTTTCTCCAATTTCAATTCAACCATTTACTTCATGAAGACACCTAGTTTGCTTCTATTTCTTACGAGAGTTTAAATTTCATATTTGTTTCCTTGTAGAATAGCTAGATGTATTTTATTGCTTCATAATAGTCATTTTATGGTTAATAGAGTAATTATTTTGAGTCACTGGTAGTTCTAGGTCTAAATTAGAAGTGTGACAGACTTTACTCAGAAACCCTAGAAATAGCACCCTTTTGTAGGACTTAGAAGAGGATGACATGGAACACATCTATTGTGTATATAGCACTTTCACCTCCAAGTTTTTATGAACCTTAGGTTGATAAAGTAAAGTAGAGTATAATGTGGGAGTTGCAACATTCTTCTTGTAATATCGGGGCTCACCACTTTTTAGCGTCATTGTTGGGGAGGTGTGTAGTAGATGCTTTGATTCTCTTTTAGCACTCTTTTCTGCTTTAATTTTACATGTTGTTTCAAAAACATTGAAAAAATACAAAAAAAATCTGATTTTCATGCCTCGTAGGATTATGGATACTCAAGGAAAATTTTTACCAAAAACCCCCACATCTACACATATTCACCATTCACTCTTATTCAGTGACTGTGAGGTTTAACACACCATAGGTAAGCCTTTTGAAAAAAATGAAGAACCTATTGGAGAAGAAGAAGAACTTGTTTCATAAGAGGAACCTGCTTTTCCTATTCAAGCCATGGCTGAGACTGATGCCTAGGGAGTCTTTCCCATTAGATAGGTAGATGGGGAAACTAAAATGAAGAACATCATCCCCTCAGCCCTTCCACATTTCCATGGAATTACCTCTGAGGACCTTGACACATTCATGTTGAAATTTTTTGTTGTCTGTAGGACCTATGACTATGCCTCAAATGATCAAAAGCTAAATTTATTCCCATCTACCCTTAAGGATGCAACCTTGCGTTGGTTCATGGGTCTACTTGGGAAAAACATCACTAGCTAGGAACAAATGCAAGAGGCCTTCAACAACAAGTACAGGGACTATTGTAGGTCCAAGGAAACTAAAGAGGAAATATTAAGGATGACTCTAGGACCTGATGAATCCCAAGAGGACTATGAAGAGAGGTTACTGTTAAATTATAAAAGATCCAACTACACCCTTGATCCCGGGTTACTTAAACTGGTACTTATCTAAGGAATTAGGGAGGAGGTGATAGAAACCCTTAATATGTTATTAGAAGGAGATATCTACTTGATGCCTTATGAGACAATCAAAATTATCTTTAGGAACCATTCTAGGGAAGCTAGGAAGAAAAGCAGAGCTAGCCAAAGTATGACCAATACCCCTTCCTCTTCCACCTCCATCAAGCATGAGATTGGAAATATGTTGGAGGACTTAAAGAGTGAGATGTTGCACACATTTGCGTTGCAAATGGACACAATATATATCAAGAGGAAGAAAAAAAATTCTTGGCTATATTCTGCCCTAGATTTACTATAAAACACCCTTGGAATGAATGTAGATTAAATTTCATAAAGTTTTTCTTAGTCTGTGAGGAGAATCATACCACATATAAGTGCCCCTCCTTACCTGGACTCAAAGATGTATATCAAGGTCGAGAAGTAGGACCAGAGAAACTCTGTTTCATCAGCCAGAGAAGGCCCCAAGGTCCTCGGTCATTTCAGCAAGATATGCAAGGTGCACCTTATTCCTATTATTACAAAAAAAAAAATTCACTTATGAAATCTTGGTACACCCCCACTCCTGCATCGTGGCCTACACCTCCTACTTGGCCTTAAAATGCTCCATATCATCCTCAGCCAGTGAACTAACCATTTTAGCAGTATGTTTTTCAACCACCTCAGTGGAAAAAACCATCATAATGGTGGAGGCCTCAACATAATCAACCACCCGCTCTAATGCCTCCACCCCAACCTCAACCTCGGCTTACTAATTCTTCTCCACCCGAGCTTCCCCAGATACCTACACATCCCAATTTGAACCTGAACAATAGAGAGGCACAGCAGGTTTAAAGTGGAGAGACATCATATCTAGCTTATGTTGTGTGGATACATGAGATTAATCTCAGGTTAGGAAGAGTACTCCAAAAAAACCATCCTCCATCTCCACCTGTAGAGTTTGAGAAGGAAAAGAAATAAAGTAGCACTCAGATCCAACAACCTAATTTTCTTGAGCTCTTGATCTACTCTAGTCAACACACCCCAGAGGAGACCAAAATTCTTGGAGAACTGAAAAAATTGTGTGTAAAAATACCCCTTCTCCAAGCCATTAAGGATGTCCCTATTTACAATAGGCTCATCAAGGAAAATTGATTCAAGAAACCTGGGAGAAAGAAGATAGATACCCCCAGCATCAATGTAGTATTACAACTGTTCGACTTAATGTTGGGAAGGGTAATCTTCCCAAAGTACCTGGAAACTAGTATTGCAGTTGTAGATGTGCACATAGATGGTGTCATAGTCCCCAATACTTTGATTGATCTCGGGGCTTCCATCTGTAATGTTCCCAAATTTTAGCTACAAAGCTAAAAGAACATTAGAGTTAGCAGTATCTTTAGCCGGTGAATAAATGGGTAGAAAAGCCCATAAGTCTCCTAAGGAGGAATAAAAACACTTCAAGTGTGAAAGGAGACACTCCTTGCAGCTTAATAAAACACCTCCATGTGTGAACAGGGATAATATTAGGTTGATTCACTCTACTTTGACTAAGTCAACAATGCAGATGTGGAGGAGCAAGGATCAAGGAAGGAATAACACAGTTTTGGAGGGAGATGAATCTCTTGATGGAAATGACCTAATTGGGTGGGGCCAAGGGCAAGAAAATTCACCTTTTATTTAAGGAAGAGGATGGAAGCATTATTCCTCATGTTTTAGATTGTTATTTTGGTCTTCTCATACTTTTGCTGCCTCTTGCTATTTAGCAGGGTTGTTGTGTTGTTTAGCACCGGGTGTTCCCGAGTAGGAATCCCACCTCTTTCCTTGAGGAGCCTCTTGGGAGAGTTTGCATTCATTTTCCACATCAGGTTTTTAGGCCAAGATTCAGCTTACTTCATCAACACAGTTTATACAAGTCATTGTGCTGTGTTGCAAGGTGCAGCAGTGGAAGGGATTGGAATCCCAATTTCTGAGCTAGTTTTCCATTGGAGGGAGGTTTCCTTCACTTGGGATATCTGTTTGGAGATGTCTTGAGCTCATTTCAGATCTGTGGCATTAGGCCAATCATTTCCCAACATTCCCAGCGTTGTTCCAGCTAGGGAATGCGTTATTTTTGGAGGCATTTTCAGTGGATGGTCTAGTGGCTTCTTTGTAGTGTTTCCTTGTGATTGAGGGGTTCATCCTTTCATGGGAGGAAGCCTTTGAGGGATATACATCATATCAGATATATTTCAGCCTTCTACACTCTTATTCTTCAGTGTTGCAGTGATTATTCAGTAATTTTCTAAAGATCACATCTGTATGCAGAGTGTATGACAAGAAACCCTTCTCGGGTTATCTTGTATTTTGTATAAGGAGACTAGATCTCAGTTCTGAAGAATTGTTGATCAATATATGAGTATATTTACTTTTTATCCAAATTTCTGAGTTGAAACCCTCATAATACTGCACTGTCTCTTTTGTGCATAATTTTTGAGTAGCAGTGTTCTGGGGTTTTGGTCATTTTCAGCTACACTAGGTGTGGGAGGTATATTTACCTCACCTAGTTTCTTCTATTTATGATATCCTCTTCTATTTAGATGCTAGATGGATATATCTAAAGGATCCAAGTGATGGTTTACATTTTCATGGCTTATATTTCTGTAAATGTGTTTTTCTGTGAATGCATTGCTGAGCAGTCCATTTTTTGAATATCTTAAGATATTCTCGTTACTGCTTAGTTTCCCTATTTTGGGGATATTCCAGTGGTATCATAGCTTCAATATTGGCAGAACCTATGGATCTCAGGCCATTATAATTTTAGGAGAGATGGACAAAAAAGAGAAGGCTCCATTATGTTAAGGGAGAAAGGAAGACAGGCTTACAAAGCTTCTTCCAAGATCTATGCAGAGTTTTCGAAGAGAGCTGAAGAAAATAAGAATGGAGATGGGATCTCCAAAGGAGTTTGGATCTAGATTTGAATCTATATTTGCACATGGTGAGTGTGATCATGCAGCTACACACCATGATGCACAACGCATTCAAGTGCCCAAATCTATCTTGAGATGGATGAAAGGGGGGAGAATACCTAAGAGGAAAACTCTTAGTGAATTGTGGCAAGACTATGAGTCTCAAACTGAGAGGTTTAGAGATCATACCAATTTCCAAGAGTATTTCAAGATCCAAGTGGAGAAGAGCAAGCAGCAAGATGCATATAGATTTATTCTATCTACTTTTGAAAGTTCACCTACATGTTCAGCTGGAGCTTGGGTGAAGGAGCTAGACTCCTATCTATGGCAACACCATATTTCTAAAGATGAAGCCATCAGAATTACAGCACTGCATCTCAGAGGTAAGGCCTATGCATGGTGGATTTTTGAATCTTGTTCTTTGAAAAATTCAAACATTGCATCTTATGCAAGATTCATTGAAACATTGGTGGGAAGGTTTGATGGGAAACTTTCTAAGACACATGAACAAGAAAAAATGAAGAGAAAAAACCCCTTGCATGTGATGGAGGAGCCTATAAAACTCACTCCACTTCAGAAAATCATGGGAGGAGCTGACATCTTGCATGATACCTTGCTAGGGGCAAGATCCTTATTTCATATTCCTAAACAAGATGGCATGGGGATCTCTTTTTCACAGAGGGATCAAATTGTTGAGAGGTTGCCCATACACATTGATGGAGATGAGGGAAACAACTCTGTCACATCTAGAGCACATCTAGTACCTCATGCAAAGGAAGGAGGAGCACATGCTCCAACAGGAGGGATTCTTGTATCCTTGCAAGAAGTTCCCCAGGATCTCATACATGGAGGTCCCAGCACAATCAGTGAGAAGCATGATTGTGTATCATTGTAGATGAAAGGAGGAGGTAGGAAGGAAGAGCAGCATCACTTGATGAGAGGCACACACCCTTCTCTATTTTAGAAAGCTAATGCAAGGAAGAGGCAGACTGATTTGCGCTGTGAGGGCAAGGGCAAGGTTGCCCAACCATATGTACAGTCTACTCTTGACCTTGATGTCTCACTACATGGGGGCATTCCACCTGGGAGGCCACCAGATCTAGAGTTGATGAAAGACATCTTCTCTTTGAATTCACCACTCTTGGATTTTGGAGAGGTGAAGAGTTTGGAGGAGAAATCTCGCATGGGGGATGTAAAAGAAGTAAGCAACAGCATGAGGAGAGCATCACATGCTAGATAACTAGCGCTGTCTCTTGGAAGGATTGATCCATATTGGAGGTCTCAACTCTTGGTAGAGTACTCCAAGGATCTAGGTGCTTGCATGATTCTGGATGACCTTGATGGAGATTATAGATACATGGTGGAGGATCTGGTCATATATTCTCATGGCAGAGTCTTATTGACTAGAGCTTCTAAGCTCAAGGAGGAGCTGCTACATGCAGCACATGAAGACTTATTTTCCAGGCATTTTGATGCATATATTTCCTTGGAAGGGGAGTTTATTTTGGAGGGCATCTAGTATGACATATTTCAGCATATGGAGAGATGAATAGCTTGGATGGTGATAGAGAGGATGTCACAACCACCTTCCTACTCATTGGGAGTGAGGAAGCATTTTCAGTTGAGCCATTTCATCTCAAGGACCAAAGTACATGGTAGAGGAGGTATACATTTGCATTATGATTTGCCTTTCTTTAATTTTTATGAGCAGCATGTTGTATTAAGGAGGATCATCCCTTCTTATACTTTATATTATGATGTACTTGAGGCTAATTGCAGCATTGAGGTTGGCTACCTTATTGGTGGTTTGTGGGGGAAGCCACGTGATTCTTGGTGTGCATCATTGACACCACATTGTATCTTCATGTTTCCATCTTATGAGATGACTGTGGCAGCAAACAAGTGGTTGGGAAAGCACTTGTTAATTTTTGTTTTGATGCAATCAAAGGATGCATTGCGCTGGTTCCATTGGTGGAACTATGAACAACTCTCCGGTTGTCATATGGCAGCTTGTTTTTATTGCATTTTGCTTCTATTTACTGCTGATATTTTTATATTCATGGGTAGCATTGTTTGGACAGTGTTGAAGGTATTAGAGATTCCCAGTGGGAGCATGATTCTCCCCACTTTACGTGTTTTAAATTTCAGGAGAAACCATGGGCAAACCATGATTTCCACATCACACTTTTTCCCTTCTTGTGGGAGGAACCACTTGAAGAACTTGAGGAGGCACTTCATGGTTGAATTGTTTGATGGGGGAACTTGGGAAATTCTTGGAGACCATGTTATTTTAGCCCAAGGAAAAAGGAAGCCCCATGTTTACCATAAATGGTGAGAGAAACCATTTGGATGGAAGAATCCAATCTCTCCATGCAGCCCCAACACATTGTATAAAACCGAGGTTGTTGATTCTTTTGATGAGCTACCTAGGATGGCTCATTTCATTTGGATGATAGAATGGGTGAGGGAGTCACTCATTCACCATGTTTTTCATCACTCCTACTTTGTGGAGGCCATGGGACAGCGAATAGGTTTCCATTCACACTTTCCACCTTTGATTGATATGGGCCATTTGGTTTTGCACACTTGGGAGGAAACACTGGATGACAGTTTTATTATAGATTATCTTGATGCAGTGATGGAGGCCATTGATGGGAGGCCACAAGAGGAGGAGGGGAGAAATTTTTCTCTCCCTATACATTTTCTTGAGGAAAAGCAAAGATTTTGGAGGGGAGGACTATAATGTTCCCAAATTTTAGCTACAAAGCTAAAAGGAACATTAGAGTTAGCAGTATCTTTAGCCGGTGAATAAATGGGTAGAAAAGCCCATCAGTCTCCTAAGGAGGAACAGAAACACTTCAAGTGTGAAAGGAGACACTCCTTGTAGCTTAATAAAACACCTCCATGTGTGAACAGGAATAATATTAGGTTGATTCAGTTTACTTTGACTAAGTCAATAACGCAAATGTGGAGGAGCAGGGATCAAGGAAGGAATAACGCAGTTTTGGAGGGAGATGAATCTCTTTATGGAAATGACCTAATTGGGTGGGTACAGGGGAAAGAAAACTATCATTTTATTTAAGGAAGAGGATGGCATAATTATTCCTCATGTTTTAGATTGTTATTTTGGTCTGCTCAAACTTTTGCTGCCTCTTGTTGTTAGCAAGGTTGTTGTGTTGTTTAGCACCGGGTGTTCCCGAGAGGGAATCCCACCTCTTTCCTTGAGGAGCCTCTTGGGAGAGTTTGCATTCATTTTCCACATTATTTTTTTAGGCCAAGCTTCAACTTACTTCATTAGCGCAGATTGGAATCCCACTTTCTAATCTAGTTTTCCATTGGAGGGAGGTTTCCTTAACTTGGGAGATCTATTTGGAGAGGTCTTGAGCTAATTTCATATATGTGGCATCAGGCCACTCATTTCCCAACATTCCCAGCGTTGTTCCAACTAGGGAATGCATTATTTTTGGAGGTAGTTTCAGTGGATGGTCTAGTGGCTTCTTTGCAGTGTTTCCTTGTGATTGAGGGGTTCATCCTTTCATGGGAGGAAGCCTTTGAGGGATATACATCATATCAGATATATTTAAGCCTTCTACACTCTTATTCTTCAGTGTTGCAGTGATTATTCAGTAATTTTCTGAAGATCACATCTATATGCAGAGTGTATGACAAGAAACCCTTCCCGGGTTATCTTGTATTTGGTATAAGGAGACTAGATCTTAGTTCTTAAGAATTATTTATAAATATATGAGTATATCTACATGTTCTAGAAATTTCTGAGTTGAAACGGTTAGACTCCTACACCAATAGGTATCATTTTTCATGATTTTCTTGATTGAACTATGCAATATGTTCAAACCTTTTTCTTGTGCAAAGGTGTTCCATATTCTTGAAAAACCAAAAAATCAAAAAAATTTAAAAATGTAAAGAGGGTATACCCTAAAAGAAAAATCAAAGGGTTAAAAGAATAAAATGATCAAAAAGATGAAAGAAATGAGCCCCAAGCAAAAAATAGACCAAGGAAAGTGTGCAAATCCAAATGCCACTACTATTTCATTTTTGTAATAAAGCAATTGTGTGCAACTTGTCAAACTTTTGCCACAATTTATGAAGAGTCAAACTGTTTAAACTTGACTCATTCATGTTTCAATTTCATGTTGTAGAATAGAGAATAAATATTTGACCAAACAGTTTAATCTTGGCAGATAAGTAGATAGGTAGAGTTAATAAAAGGTGCTCAACAGTTTAATCTGAGCCCTTGGATGTAATAAGGGTAGAATTAGATAGATTTTCCATGTAAAAGAAAAAGAAGATTGATAAGGGTTTGCAAGTCCAAATGCACCCTAATAAAGAAGAGAAAATGGTAGTGTAAAATAGATAGGGTAGGTAGATGGTGTTGCAAAGTTTCATATGATGAATGATGGTGCTAAATGTGTTTGATCTTTAACTTTCATCACAAGTACTGAAGCAGAATATACATTGGAAAATTTACAGAAAGCAAAGTCAAAATCATTAACTTCCCACATCACTTTCTCCCTAAGATTTTTACTAATTTCCCTTAAGTACTAAGGTATTTGGAGATTAAAGGGGCTCAAGGCATTTCCTTGACTTTTGGAGGGACCGGACCCTCGGCCTAATGATCAAAAAGACCTAAGTACTTGAAGTTATTTATCATTATAATCATTCACTTTTAATCTTTTCCTAAGTAAAATTCTATTTTACTTAGGAAGATCATGCAAATTTCCATAATAATCCCTCAAAATTACTTGCTATTCTATGTTTAAGTGTTGAAATTGAGATGATGCAATTTACTTCAGAAATCTCCACTTTCCTAGTTGTGTAAAGTATTTTGAGTTTCCCTTGTCCCTTTGTCATATTAACATCTGATTTATTTATTAAATCCTTAATAAAAATACCTTATCCTATAGTACATAACTCCTTTTTACATAAATATCCCAAAAACCCCTCTTATTATAAGTTTTGGCCAAAGTTATGTAATCCCCTTTGTTAAATAAAAACCCCCAATAAAAAATCTTTGGCTAAAAATACCTCTATAAGTTATTTCCCTACCCCTATGGTTGATAAATAACATTTATTTATTACCATATAATAAGAAATATCGGAAAAGGTTTAAACATATAGTTTTATATGTTTGAAAGAAAAAATGAATAAAGCCGAAGTTTTAATTTAAACTAAAACTTCGAAAGTCCCCCGAAGCCTTCGTGACCCATCCACGTGGTATTTCATTTCTGCCTGACACCCTAACCACGGTTAAAAAACTCTTAACCCTGCCGCAACCCCGACTTTCATTAGACCACGGGATTAATTAATCATCAGGATTAATTAATAACCATTCGTTCCGCCAATCAAACTCCCCCCGGGACATTTAATTTAAGTTAATCATGTTTTGAAACCCCGTCGGGCCCGCACATTAATACTCTGCCAATTCCACGTCCCCTCCACCGTCAGATCGCCCTCCCGAAGATCAACGGCCCAGGATCATTCCGCTGGCCATCTTGTGTCCGAAAGTTAACGAGCGGGGGCACGGTGGTTTTGAAATAGTCCTCCGACCACGTGTCAAACGATTAATGGAATCGTTGCCCTGCTCTGAATACCACCATCTCCCAAAGAGCGGTGCGGGAATTACCACTTACCGCCCGGTCCCAGTGACGCGTCTTCCCATACCGGATGACATCATCCTCGAAAAAATAAAAATCCCCATTGACTTGTAAATAAAACAAAAAATTGTGTTTTTCTGTCATTTTCACTGCTGAAAATGACTGCATCCTCCTCTGAAAATTTTGAAAATTCCGCTGTTTGAGACACCGCCGACTAAATTGCCGAACGCCATTGCTAAACCAGTGCCCAAGCATCCATCCGCCATTGGCCAGTGTGTGTAAAATTCAAATTTCTCCATTAAACAGGTATCCATTCAAATTCCTGCTGAAACTCTTTAAAAAATCCACTTTCCTATGTTAAAATTCATGCCAGAGTCTGAAAAAGGGTTAATGTCAGTCTATTCGAGTTCCTGCAAGTAAAATCAAAGCTCCTAGAATCAAAATTGTGCCCGGTCTGTGAAGAAAACCCAGAAACTTCCATTTTGAATACACAAGAACCAAAATGGAAGCTCCGGCAGCCCTGAATGTAACCCCATTGAATGCCCCTCACAGAGAGTTAGAATACTTGCCCTTAGTGGATAAAGACTTTCAAATTAAAGACTTAGTTTTCGATGAAAATCCCCTTCGAAGTGATTGTCACTACAGAGACGATTATTCGAAAGGTCTGGATGTCATTGGGTTGTGGGAATCCAATTTCCCAAGATATCTTATCCCCTCAGTCTATATTTTCCCAGAAATCATCCACTACTGCCACTCCAACTATGATTCAACTCAAAGGGCAGTGTTGTCTCCTGACTAGAGTATCCTTTTCCCCATCACTCCTCAGGCTATCAATACAATGCTCCATTTTGAACCTGATCAAGATCTTACTCCTTTGTCCATGGAAGAACTACTTGAAAAGTCTACCCAAATATCTCCAGAAAAATTTAAATGCATTTGCCAAACTTTTATGTTGCCTGAACATCAACCTAAGGGACCTCCTCCCTATGGTTTTGCTTATTTTAATAAGCTGGGCAGACTCATCCTCAATATGATATCCTTTGTCATGGGTTTCAATACAAGTGAATATGTTGATGAAATAACCCTGGTATTGCTGTCTATTTTTACTCCTGGGCAACCTCCTGCAGTAAAATATGACTTTGCATCTCTCATTGCCAATAAAATCCATGACCAGTTCATGAGGCTAGATAATGAGAAAGTGTTTAAATATTCCTCAGTCATTTACCATCTCATCATCTATTATCAATCAGAGAAGTTTCCTTTTCCTGTCAAAAAGCTTGATGCCAAGGGAAACCCTAGATCAGTTATATTTTGGTCTGCCATAACTCACTCTTCCTATGATTCTCCCTATTCTTATGCTGAGTTCATCGATCTTTTTGTATATCCTGCAACTACCTTGTTGACAGGAATTCCCCCTCCAAGGCTCAGTAATGAGATTAAGAAGACTTTGCAGCTTTCAAGGACATATAAAGTTGGGGACTGGTATTTATACCAAAATCATTCAGTCATCAGAATATATGGATGTGAGTTGTATCCATTCAAGTTGCCAAAATATGTGCCTATGAGACTTTTTTCCTTAGAATATTTCAGGGAAATGAATAATTCTGATGTTATTCATTTTTGTAATGTTAAGAAGAAAGCACAGCTCAGAATCAAAAGTCAGTTAGGTCCCTTTATATGTAATTCTAGGGATGCTGAACATGAAGCTGAAAATATATTGCAAAACCATTTCAAGTTACAAAAGAGTTTCCGTTGGATTCCTTATGATCCATTCAGTTTTATCTGTGACAAAAGAATGAAGAACAAATCAACACCCTACTTTCACCACAGAATTCCAGAAATAGAACAATATGCTAATCAAGATGAGTGGATGGAAGGAACACTGGTTGAGCAAGATAGTGAAGAAGACAATATGAACAAAATTATGAAAGATCTTGAGAAAAAGTTTGACCTAGAATCTTTTGGGCAAGTGCAGGTACCTCATATTGGCACTTCTTCAGCAGGAAATCTTCAACAGGGATTACAGGAAATCAATCCATCAATTACAGTTGAGTCTAAAGGCAAAGGGAAAGAGCCTGAAGTACAAGTTATTGAAACTTTCATTATGACAGAAAAGCCTCAAACCTCCAAGGCACCAGATCAAACACAGGTTTCCCCTGTTCAAGTTAATCATCCTGAGGTTTCAGAATTACAGATTCCATCTAATATGGAAATAGGCAAGAAAAGACAGGTTGCAGATCCCACTCCTCCCAAAGAACCTTCACAACAACATCAGGCTAAGAAGCAGAAACTGAATCCACTTCCAGAAGTGGAATCTATAGATGAGATGTTTGATGATGAAAGAGAAAATAGTCAACTAACTGGTTCAGTTAGTGTAACACACACAGGTCATAAAGGAAAGGAGTTACAAAAACAGCTGAGCACTGAAGTATCTTCCTTTAAACAGCCAAAAACAGATACAGGTGATATAAAGAGAACTTTCATTAATATAAAAGCAAAGAATGATCCTTTGAGAATGAAGGTATATGATCAGTATCTGAGAATGGCTCCACACAATCAGAAAAGATTAATGTCAGCATTTGACATTCAACAAGGCAAAATGATGATGAGCCATTTCAAATCCAAGGTGCCAAAACCCATGACAGCATCTGATTATATTAGGACCAATTTTGAGGTCCTGGCAAAAGACATTCATCCCTTGGACCAGATAGAGTTGCATAGACAAACTGGGGAAATGATATACTCCACCCTTACTGATAAGGCCATGGCAGCCCTTAGGCTGTGAGATTCTTTAAATAATACAAACACACAGTTGCAAATTGAGAAGGATTCTTCTCAGGCAAAAGATAACAGAATAAAGTCTTTGGAAGATATAATCATCAGTTTGGGTCACAATCCTAAAGATATCAAAAGCATTGAGGCACTAATTAAAAATAAATATGATGATATCGCTGCACTGAGGAAGCAGCTGAAATTGCCAGCCTCAAGGCATCCCCAAACCCAAGAAGTTCTGAAGGAAAATTCACAGGAAGAAATGATGGAGTTGCTTTTGAAAATGACTGAGCAACTGAGTGAAACAGAGAAAGATGTAGAACAGGAATTAAGAGAAAAACAGGATATCATGCAAACATCCACAACAGAGATCACTACAGGTACCACAACAGCTAATCAAAAAACAGAGTCAGCGCACGTAAACACTTCTGGTTTAAGTTCTGATGAATTGGTAAAACAAATGGAAAGTTTAAAACTCAGAGTCACGGAACTTCAAACCACAAAATTGCAGCTAGTAAATTTGGAGCAGAAATATGATATGTCTAAGAAGACTGTTGCTGATAATACTAGGGAAATTAAAAGGTTGGAAAAATTGGTTAAGGCTTTAGAAAAAGATCTTTCATTAGAAAAGCCTTTGAGAGAAATAAATGAAATTCTTTGGGATAATATAATTGAGTCAATAAAAAGTATTTGGTCCTTTGTTCAAACGATCTTTGAACGAAATGACTTGATCAAAGTAGCTCAGGAAGAAATAGACAAAACAAGAGATGAATTAAGGGGCAGAATTGAGCAAGCCAATCAACTTATACAGTTTTTGAACACCCGGACTAAGCAACAGCTTGCAGAATTAGGAATTGATGATAGGACAGGCACTATTTTAGAAATAAAAAGAGTTTTTACCAAAAGAACTCTTATGCAGAATTTGGAAAGGAAATGCTCAGATATTCTGGAAGAAATCAATGCTTTTAAAGGGAAATTTCAGGTTTTATTGGACAGTGGGTTACCTAGTCCTATTCTCTCAGAGGACAAGATAATGGACCTGGAAACCTATGTTAACAAAATAGATATACATGCTCATAACACAACTGCTCATTCTATCAGTTCGTCACAAGAAACATTGCCAACAGGGAGGAATCTCTACGAAAGGTTAAAGAATTTGTTTCATCTTGAGCAGGAAATAAAGTATTTGTTCCCTAATCAGCCCACTTTTTACAGATACACAGAGGATGATGAAACATTAAGAAAAATTAAAAGAACCATAATAGCAAAATATCAATGGTGGGAAGACTTATTGGACATTTTATGAAATTTGTCTTCAGGTTGAGAATTTTATCTTTTTACTATCATGTAAAGGATAAATAACGAGCGCAGGTTAAAGAGTATCAGTTGGGAAGTTGAAAGAGTATCAGTAGAAACAAAGAGTATCAAACAAGCAAAAGAATTACTCAAAGGGACAGCATCGAGCCCTATTATAGCACCTGCCTCCAGCACATCCACAAAAGAAGGAAACAGCACACCAGCTATTACTTTTTGTCCTATCTACGAGACCATTTGTCTCCTTTTTATTGTAACTTATTCATTAGTCACCCTAGATTAGTGGCTAGGTTAGTGTGAGATATTTTCAATCATTTTTTGTATAAATAAACCCTCAAAGAGAGTATTGAGGGTGGATTCTACTACTTCGTTGTGACATTGATGTTTTTGGAATAAAAGCGTTTTGGAGAAATTTATTTGTGGCTTGCTGGATGACAATTTGAAGCTCAGGACTTTTTGCAGGATTCATGTGTCGGATTGCAGTTCAATAAGTCTTTCTATCCTATGTCTTAAGTTCTATATCTGTTTATAATATCATTGTGTCCATTTCTGAATAATTGACATAAAATAATAAATCAGAATTTACTTAATTGTACTCTGATTTCAGTTGTGATTATTCTTAATGTTTTCCTCTAAATTGGTTATAAGCAACGAATTCTTAATTGCTCTTGCTTCGTTAATTTAAACATTTTGATTACTATAGTAAAGAATTCTTCACTGCTCTTTATTTGTAATCATTTCATTTCTTTCTTTTGAACATGTTGAAAGATTCTTGAGTGCCTTTCATCCCTTCAAAACCCATTCCATCCACTTTAAATTCTAAGAATTGTTCTCTGTTTGGCTATCTTGCCCTGCAAAGCCATCTTGTGTGTAGAATAGAAATCCAGTAAAGCCATCCTTTGACTCCATAGCCCAATGGCCTGAAAATATTCAACCTTGCCCTTAGTTGGCTAATTCCACCATTTTCAAACAAACTCTTGGATCTATAACTAGCCTAAAACTTTCTAAGAACAAAGATAAATCATAAAGAGAGAGCCCTCTCTGGATGCAGATTGGCTAGATTCTGCATCTGAAGGTTGGTTTGTGGTTACCTCGGGTATACTTTCCTTTTCCACAACTTCAAGGAAAACCTAAGTGATAACATAGTGGCGACCATACTGGGGAACTGAATCATTTTTATTGTTAATATTGTTCACTTATAAGCTATAGACAGAGTCTGAAGATCAGCCAGGTAGCCTTTGAAATGCTTTTGCCCTGCAACTGCATAGTAAATAAATGTTGCTTCAGTCTATCTCTGATTTAGCTTATACACTGAACTTTAGTTTCAAATGTTTAATCAGACTCTCTAGTTTAATAAATCTTTGAGAAAATTTTAAATCACAAATTGTTATTTCTTGAAGAATTTGTAGAAGTTGTATTTTCATTTCAATTAAAACCAAAAATCCAAAAACATATATCATCTAGGAAAACTAGCTTCAGAAAGGATTCGTCACACTAGGTCAAATCCTGACCCCAATCCACCACCGATATTTGAAAATCTGAATCTGATTCCTAGGATTCTTAGAAGACAAGGAAGTCAAGAAATTTCTGAAAGAGGAAGTCAAGAGAGTTCTGGTAGTTCTAGACCTCTTTCTATACAACAATATTGTCCCGTGAAAATTATATATTTTGACGAAATTCCTTTTGACGAGCGATTTGAAACGTCCTTATTTGTAAATTTTTCTGAAACTGAATTATCAATATTAGTTCCAGATCCATTATTTTTTGAAGATTTGCAATTCAGATTTGTTTCATATCACCTTGACAGACATTTACAAAACTCCATTTCATCTGAACAGACGTTAGAAGAAAGCTCAAACATTTCTGTGATTACTGAAGCTTCCCCAAGTTCAGTTACTTTTCCTCAAGCTTTTCAAACACCAGTCACCCCTTCTACTCCTCCACCCAGACCACCACCACCTATTATTCCATTACCCCTTCCAATGGCCAATAGATATGCTCCTTTACAGTTACCAGCCAACCCTGTGGCTTTGCCTCAAGATTATCAGAGTAAGATCACACCTTTTGATGGCTCAGGTACTTACACAGCTCAACAACATACCAAAAGGATGACTGATTACTTTGAATTCTATGAAATTGATACTGATGATGTCCGAATGAGAATTTTTGTTCAGAGTCTTACTGGGGAAGTTAGGACATGGTTTAGGGCCCTTGCTCCAAACAATATTGCCGATTTAGCAGCTTTGTATAGGTCATTTTTGAATAGATGGGAAAAGAAGAAAGACCCTCTTCAGATCCTATCAGAATTTGAAAAATTGAGAAAAAGACCTATTGAAACCGTGCAAGATTACATCATAAGATTCAATGAAGCCTACAACGTTGTTCCTCAAAACCTTAGACCCCCTCCTGACTTAGTATTGGTTAAATTCCCTGATGGTTTTGACTCTGACATAGCCTATTCACTCAGGGAAAGAGCCCCCCAAACCCTAGAGGAAATGCAAAGCATAGTGGTTAGTGTAGAAGCCAATCTTATAGAAAAACGAGCCAGAGCTAGGGCTGAAAGAAGAATGCCTCCGAATGAAGAACCTTCATCTTTTGAAAGAAAGCTGGATGCAATCATTAAAGGTATGGAAATATTAGGAGACAGAGTGGAGACAATCGAAAGAAAATCTACTGGTGATAATCAAAATGTTGTGAGAAACCCAAACTTTAGAAGAAATCAGAACCAAAATATTGGAAAGAATGTCCCTGACCAAAACATCAGGCCACCTTTCCAAGAAAATTTTGTTGAAGGTTCAACTTCTGAAGAACCTACAGAGGATGTGGAAATAAACAATGTAACTAAAGACAAAAATGAACCAGAAGTTTTCCTATCTCAGGATGATCAAGAGAATCACATCCTTGAAACATTCCAAACTCATTCAGGAGAAACTTTTGATTTTAAGGAAGGCTATGACACAGCAATTTATGAGGTTCATAAATAGTACAATTTGAGAAGCAGACGGATTGATGTGCCAGAGAATATCAAACAGAAAGATGTAAAACAAAATGTCAAAGGTAAAATCCCTCCTGTACAAAACATTCCCCCTGTACAAAGTCTGTCTAGGACAACTCCTAATTCCTCAAATCCAATAATTGAAGATGTGTTTGATAACCAACCAAACAATAAACAACAATCTAATACTTTTCCTTATGTAGGAAATGTAGAAGAAACAATAGAAGTTAGTTCATAAATACCTTCGAATCAAAATTCCACTCATGAAAAAGAGAAAAACATTGAAGACCCAAAAAATAGAGAAAACCCAACTGTGCAAAACACTAAAGCTCAAACAGAAAAACCTTTCAATTTAGAGGCTGAAATAGGCAAACTAAAGATAGCTATTCCTTTATCAGAAATGGCTAAACATGATTTCTATAGAAGTCAAATCAGCAAATCCCTTAACATTAACATTACTGGAATGGATGATTCAGTGAATATTATTGATGATCAACCTAAACTACTTTTTGGCCCCGAAGTAAATGGAAAACCAGAAAGTGGAGGAACTCCTCCATTTTATGTGAGCCTGAACGTTCATGACAAAATACTCCACAATGCTATGCTGGATTCTGGAGCATCCCACTATTTGATGCCAAAAGCTGTGATGGAAAGATTAAATTTAGACATTACCAGACCATATAAAGATTTATTTTCTTTTGATTCTAGTCAGGTAAAATGTTTAGGTTTGATTAAATATTTGTGTGTTACTTTGGTGCAATACCCTGCGAAGTCTATTTTGATGGATATATTAGTGGCTGATATTCCTCCTAAATATGGTATGTTGCTTTCCAGATCCTGGGGTGCTAAACTTGGAGGATCTATTCAACTAGACATGCCATATGCCACTATTTCAGTATTTGGTCAACCTAAAAGATTATATAGAGAAACCTTGATGAAGTACTTGGTGAGTAGCCATGAGAAGCCTAAAAACTTCCCTGTCTATTCAGTACATTCTGATATGGATTCCTTTATCCTTTATAATGCTGAAATGGACCTTCCAACTGAACTAGAAGCACCTAAAAAGGAAGCTACTACTGTTAAGATTGAAGAGATTTCTGAAAACCAAGAAACACCAGACAACCAAGAAATACCAGAAAAAGCTAAACAACTAGCTCCTGTTAAGAAACATGTTAAAACAGTTGATGAAGATTATGGACATGAAATTCTGTGGCATTTAGAATTTGATGGTTCAGTAAACAAGTTAGGAGCAGGGGCTGGAATTTGGTTACATAATGTTGAAAATGATCATGCTGAAGGTCATTCTTATAGATTGAACTTTAAATGCACTAACAAGATCGCTAAGTACGAAGCCCTTTTGCTAGGGCTTAAACATGTCAAAAAGTTAGGAGCAATTAGGGTGTCAATCATAGGAGACTCTAAATTAATTATCCAACTGATTAATGGTGAATTCTCAACCAAAGATCCCATATTGAAACAATATAGAGAAATAGTTGTGGAAATTCTCAACACTTTCCTACAAGCTCAACTTGCCAAGATTCCCAGGAAACAAAATTTGCATGCTCACAGTCTTGCAATGTTCGCTAGCAAATGTAAGTTACCTTTTGGACCTGATCATCAGTTCACAGCTAAGATTAGAAATAGACCTGCTATACCGGACAATCTAATGAATTGGCAAGTATTTGTAAATAACAATCAGATCAATAGTTTTTTGACACTAGAAAATGAGTTTTCTAACAGTAATATAGATGAGGACATAACAATCAATGAATCTGATCAAGAAAAAGAACAAAAAATAGATATTTCAAGAGAGACTGCAATTCACATGCTTCACCCAACCACATTCACAGAAAAATATATGCAGGATTTGATACGAATGGAATTCGATGAGATCATAGAAGATGAAGCTGAAATCATTAATCTGAAAGATAATCATTTACCCAAAGGTTTAACTCCTTTGGAAGATCTTTTTGACTCAAATGACATTCCATTTAGACCCAAAATGGAACCTGTTAAGGCTGATATTGAAGAATGCAACTTAGGAACCCCAGAAGATCCCAAAGTGGTTAAATTATACAAATCTCTACCAGAAGATCAAAAGGTTAAATATGTTGAACTCTTAAAGGAATTCCAGGACGTTTTTGCCTGGAGTTATGAAGATCTTAAATCATATGATACATCCATAATTCAACACACTATACCTTTGAAACCAGATCAAAAACCTTTCAAACAAAAACTTAGAAGAATAAATCATGTTTTATTACCTTCAATCGAAAAGGAAATTAAAAGAATGTATGAAGCAGGAATTATAGCTCCTATTAGGTTCTCAGAATGGGTTTCTAATCTAGTACCAACACGGAAAAAGACTGGAGAAATTAGACTATGTGCTGATTTAAGAAATTTGAATAAAGTTTCTTTAAAAGATAACTATCCCTTTCCAAAAATGGATCATATTCTACAAAGGGTAGTAGGATCTTTTAGGATATCTCTACTGGATGGATTTTCAGGGTATAACCAGATTTTGGTTCATCCTGATGATCAAGATAAAACAACATTCACAACACCATGGGGTACTTTTAAATATGTCAAAATGCCATTTGGACTCAAGAATGCAGGAGCTACATTTCAAAGAGCAATGGACATTGCTTTTGCTAAAGAAATACATGATTTTCTGGTTATTTATTTAGATGATTTGACTATTTTTTCTAAAACAGATCAGCAACATTTAGATCATCTAAGGCAAGTGTTTATAAAGTGCAGAAAATATGGCATTTCTTTAAATCCTAAAAAGTCATTGTTTGGTTTGGAAGAAGGAAAGCTCCTAGGTCACATTATTTCTAAAGATGGCATTCGAATTGACCCTGAAAGAATACAAGCAATTTTGTAGATACCTCATCCCATAAATATAAAAGAACTTCAAGATTTCATAGGAAAGGTCAATTTCTTGAGAAGGTTTATTTCCAGTTTAGCTGAATTACTTAGATTGCTTACTAACATGCTTAAAAAATATTCAAGCATTGACTGGACTGTAGAAGCCAAGCAATCATTTGAAGAAATCAAAATGGCTTTAACAAGAATACTAGTTCTTACCAGTCCAAAGTTTGACAGAGATTTCATTATATTTTCATTTTCTTCTGAACATACAATTGCAGCTGTTTTACTACAAAAATATGATCAAGGGTGTGAAAAACCAATAGCATTTTTTAGTAAAGCACTTAGAGATGCATATTTGAAATACAATATCATGGAGAAACAGGCTTTTGCACTGGTGAAAGCAATTAAAGATTTCAGAGTTTATATATTATATTCTCATGTGATAGCTTATGTGCCTAATGTTGTAGTCAAAGACATCTTGACTCAAGATGGTATTGAAGGCAAAAGAGGTAAGTGGATAGCTACCATTTTAGAATATGATATCGAAATTAAACCAACTAAACTCATCAAAGGTCAAGGTTTGGCTCAACTCATGACTGAAACTAATTGCCAAGCCTTAGACATTAACGAACTGGATGATGAACAGAAGATGGCGACTCCACAGATCAGTCAAACTTTCTTAGATTCACCCTGGTACACTGATATCATTCATGTTTTATTAAACCTGCAAGCTCCTCCAGGGTTGTCCAGAACGAAAAGAAGATTTTTGAAAATGACATCTTTGAAATATTGTATTTTAGATGGCACTCTATTTTGGAAAAATCATGAAGGAATCTTATTAAATTTTCTATTGAAAGATGAAGCTGACAAGGCACTTAATGAATTTCATGCAGGCGATTGTGGTGGACATCTCTATTGGAAGTCAACTGCAGATAAAATCTTAAGGGCTGGTTTTTACTGGCCAACCTTGTTTTCAGATGTTAAGAAATTTGTAACAAATTGTTATAAGTGTAAGATCTTTGAGGGTAAAAGAAAGTTTTTACCTTTACCATTAAGACCAATTTCCACAGAAAGACCCTTTCAACAATGGGGATTAGATTTTATTGGAGAAATTCATCCCTCTTCTTCTGGGCAACATAGATGGATTCTTACTGCCACAGATTACTTTACCAAATGGATTGAAGCTATCCCATGTAGACAGGCCAATGATTCTGTAATTATAGGGTTTTTAGAAACCAATATACTTTCCAGATTTGGCTGTCCAGAGAAAATTATAACAGATAATGCTGCTACATTTAGGTCTAAGAAAATGATTAGTTTCTGCAATAAATATCACATAACTTTAGGCCATTCAACAACCTATTACCCTCAAGGTAATGGACTGGCAGAATCTTCCAATAAAAGCCTTATTAATATCATTAAAAAATTATTGGAAGAAAATAAAAAGAATTGGCATAAGAAACTTACCAATGCATTGTGGGCAAACAGACTTACAACTAAGAAATCAATTGGGACCAGTCCATATGAATTAGTTTATGGCATTGAGGCAAGATTCCCATCATCTTTAGGAATTCCTGTTATGAAATTACTTCAGGAGGCTCAAGTGGAACCAAATGATATTCAAAGGAGAATTAACCAAACAATTCACTTGCAGCAGACCAGAGAAGAAGTATATCAACGATCCCAAGTCTTGCAGGAAAAGTTAAAGAAAATGTTTGACAAAAGAACTAAAGCAGAAGATTTTCAACTAGGAGACAAAGTCCTAAGATGGGATTCCAGAAGGGAAGAAAAAGGGAAACATGGGAAATTTGATTTCTTATGGAAAGGGCCTTATATCATTCATGCCTTACAGGGAAAAAACACATACTTTTTAAAGAACTTGGACAATTCAGAAGCTGAGGAAGGGCCAGTCAATGGTCGAATGTTGAAGCACTATTTTGATCCTATTTACTAGGATATTCTGATTTTTTCTAACTTGTACATAATATATCCTTTTCTAATGCATCAGTTTTGATTGGATGGTGACTTCTTGAAGTTGAAGCCCGAAGTGAAGGCCCTAAGCTTCAAAAGTTTCACTATCATATATACAATAAAGCTACCAGAAGAAGGAGATTACATGTTCAGTTTGAGAACATCTTGAGGCATCTGACCTGCTGTTCTTGACTTTTCACAAGGAAAAGCCATCCCCAAGTGGAGCCAGTGTTAGACTCCTATACCAATAGGTATCATTTTTCATGATTGTCTTGATTGAACTATGCAATATGTTCAAACCTTTTTCTTGTGCAAAGGTGTTCCATATTCTAGAAAAACCAAAAAATCAAAAAATTTAAAAAATGTAAAGAGGGTATACCCTAAAAGAAAAATCAAAGGGTTAAAAGAATAAAATGGTAAAAAATATGAAAGAAATGAACCCCAAGCAAAAAATAACCCAAGGAAAGTGTGCAAATCCAAATGCCACTACTATTTCATTTTTGTAATAAAGCAATTGTGTGCAGCTTGTCAAACTTTTGCCACAATTTATGAAGAGTCAAACTGTTTAAACTTGACTCATTCATGTTTCAATTTCATGTTGTAGAATAGAGAATAAATATCTGACCAAACAGTTTAATCTTGGCAGATAAGCAGATAGGTAGAGTTAATAAAAGGTGCTCAACAGTTTAATCTGAGCCCTTGGATGTAATAAGGGTAGAATTAGATAGATTTACCATGTAAAAAAAAAGAAGATTGATAAGGGTTTGCAAGTCCAAATGCACCCTAATAAAGAAGAAAAAATGGTAGTGTAAAGTAGATAGGGTAGGTAGATGGTGTTGCAAAGTTTTATATGATGAATGATGGTGCTAAATATGTTTGATCTTTTACCTTCATCACAAGTACTGAAACAAGAAATGCACTGGAAAATTCAAAGAAAGCAAAGTCAAAATCATTAACTTCCCACATCACTTTTTCCCTAAGATTTTTACTAATTTCCCTAAAGTGCTAAGGTATTTGGAGATTAAAGGGGCTCAAGGCATTTCCTTGACTTTTGGAGGGACCGAACCCTCAGCCTGATGATCAAAAAGACCTAAGTACTTGAATTTATTCATCATTATAATCATTCACTTTTATCCTTTTCCTAAGTAAAATCCTATTTTACTTAGGAAAATCATGTAAATTTCCATAATAAACCCTCAAAATTACTTACTATTCTATGTTTAAGTGTTGAAATTGAGATGATACAATTTAATTCAGAAATCTTCACTTTCTTAGTTATAGTTAAAGTATTTTGAGTTTACCTTGTCCTTTGTCATGTTAACTTCTGATTTATTTATTAAATCCCTAGTGAAAAGACCTTATCCTACAATACATAACTCCTTCTTACCTAAATATCCCAAAAACCCCTCTTATTATAAGTTTTGGCCAAAGTTAATTAATCCCTTTTGTTGAATAAAAATCCCCCAATAAAAACCCTTTGGCTAAAATATACCCATATAGAATATTTCCCTACCCCTATGGTGAATAAATGACATTTATTTATTACCATATAATAAGAAATATAGAAAAAGGTTTTAACATATAGTTTTATATGTTTAAAACAAAAAAATAAAACCCATTCCCTTAGCATTTTAAATCCGCCCGATACTTTAACCTTAGTTAAAAACTCTTGACCCTGCCGTAACCATGTATAAACTATGGGGTTAATTAATCACCAGGATTAATTAATAACCATTCATTCCACCAATCAAACGCCCCCCAGGATATTCAATTAAGTTAATCATGTTTTAAAACCCCGTCGGGCCCACACATTAAGACTCTGCCAATTCCACATCCCGTCCACCGTCAGATCGCCTCCCTGATGATCAACGGCCCAGGATTATTCCGTTGGCCATCTCGCATCCGGAAGATAACGAGCGAGGGTGCAGTGGTTTTGGAATAGTCCTCCAACCACGTGTCAAACAATTAATGGAATCGCTCCCTCCGCGCTGAATACCACCATCTCCCAAAGAGCGGTGCGGAAATTACCGCTTACCGCTCGGTCCCGGTGACGCGTCCTCCCATACCGGATGACGTCATCCTCGAAAAAATCAAAATCCCCATTGACTTTTTAAATAAAACAAAAATTCGTGTTTTTCTGTCATTTTCACTGCTGAAAACGATTGCGTCCTCCTCTGAAGAATTTGAAAATTCCGCTGATTGAGACGCCGCCAACCAAATTTCCGAACACCATTGTTAAAACCAGTGCCCAAGCATCCATCCGCCATCGACTAGTACCTGCAAAGTTCAAACTTCAACATCAAACAGGTATTTATTCGATTTTCTTGTCGAAACTCTCTGAAAAATCCACTTTCCTGTATTAAAAATTCACGCCAGAGTCTAGAAAAGGGTTAATATCAGTCTATTCTAGTTCCCGCAAGTAAAATCAAAGCTCCCAGAATCAAATTTGCGCCCGGTCTGTGAAGAAAACCCAGAAACTTCCATTTTGAATACACAAGAACCAAAATGGAAGCTCCGATAGCCCTGAATGTAACCCCATTGAATGCCCCTCACAGAGAGTTAGAATACTTTCCCTTAGTGGATAAAGACTTTCAAATTAAAGACTCAGTTTTCGATGAAAGTCCCCTTCGAAGTTATTGTCACTGTAGAGACGATTATTCGAAAGGTCTGGATGTGATTGGGTTGTGGGAATCCAAATTCCCAAGATATCTTATCCCCTCATTCTATATTTTCCCAGAAATTATCCACTATTGTCACTCCAACTATGATTCAACTCAAAGGGCGGTGTTGTCTCCTGACCAGAATATCCTTTTCCCCATCACTCCTCAAGCTATCAATACAATGCTCCATTTTGAACCTGATCAAGATCTTACTCCTTTGTCCATGGAAGAACTACTTGAAAAGTCTACCCAACTATCTCCAGAAAAATTGAAATGCATTTGCCAGACTTTTATGTTACCTGAACATCAACCTAAGGGACCTCCTCCCTATGGTTTTGCTTATTTTAATAAGTTGGGCAGACTCATCCTCAATATGATATCCTTTGTCATGGGTTTCAATACAAGTGAATATGTTGATGAAATAACCTTGGTATTGCTGTCTATCTTTACTCCTGGGCAACCTCCTGCAGTAAAATATGATTTTGCATCCTTCATTTCCAATAAAATCCATGACCAGCTCATGAGGCTAGATAATGAGAAAGTGTTCAAATATTCCTCAGTTATTTACCATCTCCTCATCTATTACCAATCAGAGAAGTTCCCGTTCCCTGTTAAAAAGCTTGATGCCAAGGGAAACCCTAGATCAGTTATTTTTTGGTCTGCCATAACTCATTCTTCTTATGATTCTCCCTATTCTTATGCTGAGTTCATCGATATTTTTGTATATCCTGCAACTACCTTGTTGACAGGAATTCCCCCTCCAAGGCTCAGTAATGAGATTAAGAAGACTTTGCAGCTTTCAAGGACATATAAATTTGGGGACTGGTATTTATATCAAAATCATTCAGTGATCAGAATATATGGATGTGAATTGCATCCATTCAAATTGCCAAAATATGTGCCTATGAGACTTTTTGCCTTGGAATATTTTAGGCAAATGAATAATTCTGATATGATTCATTTTTGTAGTGTAAAAAAGAAAGCCCAACTCAGGATCAAAAGTCAATTAGGTCCCTTCATATGCAATTCTAGGGACGCTGAGCGAGAAGCAGAAGATATCCTACAAAACCATTGCAAGTTACCAAGGAGTTTTCGTTGGATTCCTTATGATCCATTCGGTTTTATCTGTGATAAAAGAATGAAGAACAAATCATCCCCATACATTCACCACAGGATTCCTGAAATAGAACAATATGCTAACCAAGATGAGTGGGTGGAAGGAACACTAGTTGAGCAAGATAATGAAGAAGACAATAGAAACAAAATTATGAAAGATCTTGAGAAAAAGTTTGACCTAGAATCTTTTGGTCAAGTGCAGGTACCTCAGATTGGCACTTCTTCAGCAGGAAATCTCCAACAGGGGTTACAGGAAGAGATTTCATCAATTGCAGTAGAGTCTAAAGGCAAAGGGAAAGAACCTGAAATACAAGTCATTGAAAATTTCATCATGGCAGAGAAACCTCAAACCTCCAGGGCACCAGATCAGACACAGGTTTCTCCTACTCAAGTAAATCATCCTGAAGTTTCAGAATTGCAAACTCCATCTAATATGGAAATAGGCAAGAAAAGACAAGCTCCAGATCCTACTCCTCCCAAAGAATCCTCAGAGCTACATCAAGCTAAAAAGCAGAAACCCGATCCACTTCCAGAAGTGGAAATTATTGATGAGATGTTTGATGATGAAAGAGAAGATAGTCAACTAACTGGCACAGTTAGTGAAACACACACAGGCCACAAAGGAAAAGAATTGCAAAAATAGTTGAGTACTGGAGTATCTTCTTTTAAGCCACCAAAAACAGACGCAGGTGATATAAAGAGAACTTTCATTAATATAAAAGCAAAGAATGATCCATTGAGAATGAAGGTATATGATTAGTATCTAAAAATGGCTCCACACAATCAGGAAAGATTGATGTCAGCATTTGACATTCAACAAGGCAAAATGATGATGAGCCATTTCAAATCCAAGGTACCAAAGCCCATGACAACATCTGATTATATTAGGACCAATTTTGAGGTCCTGGCAAAAGACATTCATTCCTTGGACCAGATAGAGGTACATAGAAAAACTAGGGAAATGATATACTCCACCCTTACTGATAAGGCCATGGCAGCCCTTAGGCTGCGAGATTCTTTAAATAATACAAACACACAGTTGCAAATTGAGAAGGCTTCTTCTCAGGCAAAAGATAACAGAATAAAGTCTTTGGAAGATATAATCATCAATTTGGGTCACAATCCTAAATATATCAAAAGCATTGAGGCACTAATTAAAAAGAAATATGATGATATCACTGCACTGAGGAAGCAGCTGAAATTGCCAGCCTCAAGGCATCCCCAGACCCAAGAAGTTCTGAAGGAAAATTCACAGGAAGAAATGATGGAGTTACTCTTGAAAATGACTGAGCAACTGAGTGAAACAGAGAAAGAATTAGAACAGGCATTAAGAGAAAAACAGGATATCATGCAAACATCCACAACAGAGATCACTATAGGTACCACAACAGCAGATCAACAAACAGAGTCAGCGCACGTAAACACTTCTGGTTTAAGTTCTGATGAATTGGTAAAACAAATGGAAAGTTTAAAACTCAGAGTCAGAGAACTTCAAACCACAAAATTGCAGCTAGTAAATTTGGAGCAGAAATATGATATGTCTCAGAAGACTGTTGCTGATAATACCAGGGAAATTAAAAGGTTGGAAAAATTGGTTAAGGCTTTAGAAAAAGATCTTTCATTAGAAAAGCCTTTGAGAGAAATAAATGAAATTCTTTGGGATAATATAATTGAGTCAATAAAAATTATTTGGTCCTTTGTTCAAACGATCTTTGAACAAAATGACTTGATCAAAGTAGCTCAGGAAGAAATAGACAAAACAAGAGATGAATTAAGGGGCAGACCTGAGCAAGCCAATAAACTTATACAGTTTTTGAACACCCGGACTAAGAAACAGCTTGCAGAATTAGGAATTGATGACAGGACATGCACTATTTTAGAAATAAAAAGAGTTTTTACCAAAAGAACTCTTATTCAGAATTTGGAAAGGAAATGCTCAGATATTCTGGAAGAAATCAATGCTTTTAAAGGGAAATTTCAGGTTTTATTGGACAATGGGTTACCTAGTCCTATGCTCTCAGAGGACAAGATAATGGACCTGGAAACCTATGTTAAGAAAATAGATATACATGCTCATAACACAACTGCTCATTCTATCAGTTCGTCACAAGCAACATTGCCAACAGGGAGGAATCTCTACGACTGGTTAAAGCATTTGTTTCATCTTGAGCAGGAAATAAAGTATTTGTTCCCTAATCAGCCCACTTTTTACAGATACATAGAGGTTGATGAAACATTAAGAAAACTTAAAAGAACCATAATAGCAGAAGATCAATGGTGGGAAGACTTATTGGACATTTTATGAAATTTGTCTTCAGGTTGAGAATTTTATCTTTTTACTATCATATAAAGGATAAATAATGAGCACAGGTTAAAGAGTATCAGTTGGGCAATTGAAAGAGTATCAGTAGAAACAAAGAGTATCAAACAAGCAAAAGAATTACTCAAAGGGATAGCATCGATCCCTATTATAGCACCTGCCTCCAGCACATCCACAAAAGAAGGAAACAGCACACCAGCTATTACTTTTTGTCCTATCTACGAGACCATTTGTCTCCTTTTTATTGTAACTTATTCATTAGTCACCCTAGATTAATGGCTAGGTTAGTGTGAGATATTTTCAATCATTTTTTGTATAAATAAACCCTCAAAGAGAGTATTGGGGGTGGATTCTACTACTTCACTGTGACATTGATGTTTTTGGAATAAAAGTGTTTTGGAGAAATTTATTTGTGGCTTGCTGGATGACAATTTGAAGCTCAAGACTTTTTGCAGGATTCATGTGTCCGACTGCAGTTCAATAAGTCTTTCTATCCTATGTCTTAAGTTTTATAATTTTTTATAATATCATTGTGTCCATTTCTGAATAATTGACATAAAAGAATAAATCAGAATTTACTTAATTGTACTCTGATTTCAGTTGTGATTATTCTTAATGTTTTCTTCTAAATTGGTTATAAGCACGAATTCTTAAATGCTCTTGCTTCGCTAATTTAAACATTTTGATTACTATAATAAAGAATTCTTCACTGCTCTTTATTTGTAATCATTTCATTTCTTTCTTTTGAACATGTTGAAAGATTCTTAACTGCCTTTCATCCCTTCAAACCCATTCCATCCACTTTAAATTCTAAAAATTGTTCTCTGTTTGGCTATCTTGCCCTGCAAAGTCATCTTGTGTGTAGAATACAAATCCAGTAAAGCCATCCTTTGACTCCATAGCCCAATGGCCTGAAAATATTCAACCTTGCCCTTAGTTGGCGAATTCCACCGTTTTCAAACAAACTCTTGGATTTATAACTAGCCTAAAACTTTCTAAGAACAAAGATAAATTATAAAGAGAGAGCCCTCTCTGGATGCAGATTGGCTAGATTCTGCATCTGAAGGTTTGTTTGTGGTTACCTCGGGTATACTTTCCTTTTCCACAACTTCAAGGAAAACCTGAGTGATAACAAAAACCCTCATAATACTTCACTGTCTCTTTTGTGCATAATTTCTGAGTAGCAGTGTTTTGGGGTTTTGGTCATTTTCAACTACACTAGGTGTGGGAGGTCTGTTTACCTCACCTAGTTTCTTTTTTTTATGATCTCCTCTTGGATTTAGATGCTATATGGATATATCTAAGGGATCCAAGTTTACATTTTCATGGCTTATATTTCTGTAAATGTGTTTTTTGGTGAATGCATTGCTGAGCAGTCCATTTTTGGAATATCTTAAGATATTCCCGTTACTACTTATTTTCCCTATTTTGGGGATATTACACCATCAATGTAATGACCAGGGAAACTATGCTTAAACTAAACCTCCAAGGGACTTTGAGGAAAACCACAATGGCTCTGCAACTTGCAAATTGGTCCATAATAACTCATGAAGGAATTGTTGAGGATGTTATAATTTCAATTGACTCTTGGGAGTATCCTACAGATTTCCTGGTTCTGCGGCCAAAATCCAAGTTTAATGGATATCCTCTCATGCTATGGAGACCTTGGTTAGCCACTTCCGATGCTTATATCAGCTGTCAGGCCGAAAATATGACTATTAAGAATGGGCCCTTGTCTAAACAACTGGTATTATATCCTCCAGACCATATTTCCATTGACCATGACCTACCTATATGGTTGGAGGATGAAGAAGATGAAGTATACAACACTACACCCTACCCCATTTGTACCATAGATAATTTTCTTATAGGGGGGCAGCTTGATGAAGATGAGTTCATAGAACAAATCATTCAGAACTAGTCCCCCACTGATAGCCCGCTTAAAAACCTAGTCAAATAATATGAAAGCCACCCTTGAATGGAACTGCACTCAGTTGATTCAACCTCTGAAACCACCAAGGCTGTGGAATTTGACCCATCTAAATCTCTAAAAATTAACTCAAACCTCTCAAATAGAGAAGAAGAGAAACTATGTCAGCTTTTGAAAGAAAACCTAGATGCATTTTCTTGGGACTATAAGGACATGAAAGGGGTGCATCCCTCAGTGTGCAGACATCATATTTACATTAAAGAAGGATGAAAGCCTGTGTTCCAACCCCGAAGGTAGATGAACCCATCTCTAAAATACATATTCAAGGAAGAACTACAGAATTTTTTGGATGCAGGTTTCATTTATCCTATATCAGATAGTGAATGGACATCTCCCCTTATCCTAGTCCTGAAGAAGAATGGAAAATTTTGAATCTATGTTGATTATCGGGACCTCAACAAAGCCACCAAGAAGGACCATTTCAATTTTCCTTTTATAGATCAAGTCCTTGATGGCCATGCAAGAAACAAGTTCTTTTCTTTCTTATATGGGTTCAATGGGTATAACCAGATCCAAGTTATCCCTGAAGACCAGGACAATACTACTTTCACATGTCCTTGGGGTACCTTCTCTTACAGATTCCTACCCTCTCGGTTGTGCATTTTCCCAACTACCTTCCAAAGAGCTATCTTGGGAATTTTCTCTAAGCTATTCCATGACTCAGTTGAAATCTACATGGAAAAAATCACGTCCTATGGGGATGACTTCCAAGGATATTTCTTTAATTTGGGAAAAGTTATGAGAAGGTGCATTGATATGCATCTCTCCCTAAGCCTGAAAAATTCAGGATTCTTGAAAAGAGTAGGATTAGTATTGGTCCACTCAATCTCCCAAGTAGGAATACAGGTGGACCTGAAAAAATCACCATCATCAAAAGGGTACCTTCTTCTCAAAAGTAGAGAGATGTTAGGATTTTCTTAGGTTTAGCTGGCTACTATAGAAGGTTTATCAAATATTTCAATAAGTTGGCTTCACCATTATTTGGTTTGTTGGCCAAGACTCTAAGTTAACCTTGTCTAGTCTTTGTCGAGAAGATTTTGAGCTCATTAAGGGAAAGTTAACTACTTCCCCCATTCTCTGAGGTCCAAATTGGACTCCGCCTTTCCACATCCACACAGATGCATAATACAAAGTTGTGGAGGCAGCCTTGGGTTATTTAGAAGAAAAATTACCTTATGAAATCTATTTCATTATTAATAACTTGTCTAAGGGTGAAATTAATTATATTTTCATAGAGAAGTAAATGTTAGCAATTTTCCATTCTTTAAACAAATTTAGACAGTATATCACTGGTTATCAGACCTTCGTACACACTAACCATGTAGCCATAAAATATTTAATGGAAAAACTTGCTGTTAATGCTAGAATAATTAGATGATTTTTACTATTACAACAATTTGACCTAACCATTTTCGATAAACCTAGAAAGGAGAATGTTGTTGCATATTTTTTATCCAGGTTAGCTCTACCTGCAGATGAAGAAGCAATGGTGGACAACCAGCTCCAGATGAAAAAATATATGTTATATTAACACTCTCTCCATGGTTTGTTGACACAACTAACTACTTGGTTGCTGAAACATTCCCTCCTAACCTATCATCCAAGGAGAAGAGAAAGATCATCAGAAAAAATGCCCCTTTCACCTAGATCAGGGGAAATCTCTTAAAGTTGGGCTGTGACCAAATTCTCAGGAGATCTGTGAGGGAGGAAGAAGTTTTTGACATCCTCTTTGTGTATAAATTTATTAATGCTGATGTATTAGCGGATCCTCCTGATCTCACAATATTTATCTTCTTGCAAAATACAGAATCCTTCCACTGTTAAACTTGTGGAAATTTAAAACTCAATTGCAAACACATGTGAATAAATTCAATTGCACATAACACAGTTGTTTAACAGGAAAGCTTAAAGCTAAAAAACCCAAATATCATATATTATGTATATCAATGGAATCATGTAATAATCTCATACAAATCTTAGTACATCAAGCTCTCAGTACAATCAACAATCATTACACACTGTCAGGCACAAATTTGCATCTCCATGCACCAATTTCTTGCCTCCTAACAGCCCTGCCTCCACTGCGCAATCCCTGCTGAAGAAGATCCCTGAATGAATTCGAATTGGCCTTGCCTTGACTGCGCAATCCTCATTGGAAACTCCAATGTGTGTCATATGCATTGAATGCATCATTATCATCACAACAGATAGTCCATCTCACCCTTTCACCTATCTCTCCACTAGAACTGACATGCACTGTAGTTAACTGTTGTTTTTGTTCAGTTGTTAGTGGTTTAATTAAATAATTAATTCACTTAACTCTCACTAGTGTATCTTTCAATTAGACTAGATACAACTAGCTCAACTGAGTTTAACTCACTTAACTGAGTTAAACTAAATAACAACTCCATAAAATACTCTTCCAGATTTTTCATAACTTTTCCACTTCAATTCTAACTGAGTCCTCCATGCATCAGCCACCAATAAACCCTAGGAATTGTGTAATTCCTTCAGCCCACTTATTTTCCAAATCTGTTCACTGAAATAAAGTGCTCCAAGAGAATAAGTTGATGTTTATTGTCAGATTATTATTAAGAGCTAATGATAATCAACATGCATCTATTTTTAACTTGAAGATCTATAAATAGACTTCGCCCGATATTCTAAAAACAGAATTTCATCTATTTTTCACATTTGACCAACCATCTACAAATAGCATCCTGCAACTTATAGAATATGCTCACCATGTCTAAAAATAGACATACACCTAAAAATAGCTTGTGGGCCCCACTTAGTGAAGGTGCTTACTTTTCACTAAGCTCATCATCTTGTTGAATCTCAACACTCCCTCTCAACAAGATAGGGAGTATCCTTCACCCTAATCCTGCCTCTATGGTATTTGAATTTTCTCCTACCGAGCGCCTTCGTCAAAATGTTTGCATCCTAATCTTCTGTAGGAATGTACTGAAGCAACGTGATCTTCTGCTGCACACAATCTCTGATATGATGATACCGGATATCAATATGTTTAGATCTATCATGAAACATAGGATTAATCAAGAGTTTAATGCAACTCTAATTATCAAAATGTATCACTGTAGGATCTAAATGTGAACCGAACAAACCGACCAGGATCTTCCTCATCCAGATAGCTTCACATGCAGCTTGACTTGTTGCCATGTATTCTGCTTCTACTGAACTGAGTGCCATGGATATTTGTTTCCTACTGTACCAAGAAACTGTTTTAGATTGGATACTAAAAACCCCTCTTGATGTGCTCTTTCTGTCTGTTGGGCTGTCTGCCCAATCTGCATCCATGAAGCCATGCAACTTCACCTCATCCGTCTGTTTGTACCATAAGCCATACTCAGATGTGCCCCTGAGATACCTTAGGTCGTGCTTTCCTACCTTCTAAAAGAGCTTGGTAGGCTTAACCATCGCTTTTGAAATCTGGTTCACCGCATAGCATATGTCTGGTCTTATATTAACTAAATACATGAGCAAACCCACCAACTGTCGATAAACAGTGGCATCCACTACCTCTGCCGATGTAGCATCCTCTTTCCTCCAATTTCCTAGAAGAGGAGTATCCATGGGCTTGCAGTCCTCCATGTGAAACTTACCAAGTATCTCCCGAGCATACTTGCCTTGAGACACAAATAGTTCACCTTCTCGCTGCCATATTTCCAATCCAAGGAAATAATGAAGGAGGCCCAAATCCTTCATCTTGAACTCCTTTGCAAGATCTTCATTGCATGAGTGTGTCAACTGCTCATCACCCGTTAGTATTAAATCATCAACATAAAGAACAATGATTAAAAGCTTACCCTCCACCACAATTTGGTACAGGTTTTCATCTGCCTCACTCTTGGTGAAGCCAAGTCCAGTGAAATAGTTGTCGATCCAAGTGTACCAAGCACGTGGTGCTTTCTTTAGCCCATACAACGCTATTTTGAGTCTATGCACATGTGACTCATTGATGAAGATCTCAAATCCTTCAGGATACTCAATGTACACCTCTTCCTCAATGATCCCATTAAGGAACGTAGTCTTCACATCCATTTGATGAATGTGCCAACCCATCTGTGTTGAGAGAGAAAGGATGGTACTTATGGAAGAATACCGTGCAACAGGTACAAAGGTTTCTTCATAATCAATCCCCTAAATCTGTGAGAAGCCCCGGGCAACAAATATTTCCTTATACTTCTCTACACTCCCATCAGCAGCTTTCTTTACCTTGTAGATCCATTTCGAATCTACCACTTATTTACCCACTAGCCTTGGAACAATCTCCCAAACACTGTTTCTAACAATGGAGTCATACTCCTCCACCATGGAATCTACCCATGTGGGCTCCTATTCTACTGCTTCAAAAGAAGATGGCTCTGTCACGATACACTTTCTCATAAGAGCCATGTATCCAGTAAATTAGTCAGGTGACTGTCTCTGTCTACACTGTGATGTAGGGACTCCTACATTCTCTACCGCATCAAGCTTCAGTCTCTCAGCTTATGTGGTATGCCTTCTGCCTATTCTGATGTTTGGTTCTGCATGAGTGGACTCCTCCACTCCATGAATCTCCTCCTGTGGCTGATCCACATCTACAGGCTCATCTTTGGGAACAAGAAGTTCCTCCTCTACATGCAAGTGTAGCTCCCTCTCAAGCGACAACTTCATGGCTTTCACCTCATTGAATTTTATATCCCGTCGCACCATGGTCATTCAACTATTTGGAAAATACACACGATAATTATGGGGTGTTTCTGTGTACCCCACAAATATCCCAACTTTTGTAGTTGGCTCCAGCTTCTTCCTGGCGTCCTTTGTCACATGAATGTAAACAAATGAGCCAAAAAAATTCAAATGAGAAATATCAGGCTTCTTACCAGTAAAATCTTCTTCAGATGTACTCATGCCAAGTACTCTATGAGGACAATGGTTTTGCACATAAACTGCAGTGTTGCATGCTTCCACCCACAAGTGCATCGGTAGGGCCTGGTCATATAGCATAGCTCGTGCAGCACCCACAATCATTTTGTTCTTCCTCTCCGCGACCCCATTCTATTGTGGGTTACGAGGCGCTATGAGTTCTCATCGAATTCCTTCTTTACTATAGAAGTCTTTGAATTCATTCGAGATATATTCACCACCATTATCACTCCTGTTAGAGTCAGTCCTTACAACCCTCCGTCAGAGATCATTTTTCTTTTTGCATATCATTTTTAGGTGTCTCGCACATTCCACTTTGGTGCATTTCTCTAGGGGCATGCCATTGACTGACGAGAGGGTCTGGTCGTCTTGTATTTCCTCATGCTTGTACCTGCAGGGCTAATTAAAATTCCTCAAAAATCACTGAAGTTCAGGTCACATCATTCATGGTCATAAATGATTGTTTTGGTCAAACAAGAGTCATTAGTCCTAGAGTCTAGGGTTTTCAGTCTTTTGATACTTGTGATAAAAGCCCGCAGGCCATGAGGTTGGTTTGAAAAAGGTTCCTATTTCATATTTTTATTCTCAAAAACATTTGAAGACATTTCTAGTCCAAAACTCTGTTTTGGAACTAGAAATTGTCAAATTTATTTTTGTAATAATTATGTATTTGTTCCACCATAAGAAGTTTCAAAGCAAGCCTCTGGTCTTTGCCAAAGCCAAAATGCCAAATCCCTGCAAAACAACCAAGTTTCATCAGTCCAAGACTCAGAAAAAATAGTGAAAAGCCAAAGATAGAATTGCATTAAAATGATAAAGTGCCAAGAAAGCCAAACATTACAAAGTGGGTTATGGAGAAAATTAAAATCAAATTTGATTTTTATGAGATATTTTTCAACCTATATAAACCATGGAGGACAAGTTATTTTCATATATTTCCAAAGCAAAGTTGAGTTTGGAGTGTTGGAGGCAATAAACTCGTTTTCAAAAGCCGTGGACTGGAGGTGGAAGTGCACGCGGCGCACACAGGAGGCGCGCGACGCACACAAGGCGCGCGACGCACTGGGCTTCACAGGCCCGTGCAAATTTTCACGCGCGCGACGCACATACTGCGCGCGGCGCACTGGGTAAGCGCGCGAAGCGTAGAGTTTGAGGGCCGAAAATTTTTGCTCCTTCGCCCAGATTCATATCAAATTGCCTCAATTTTCTTGCAAGTAGGTTCTTCACGCTTACTTAGTGAGTTTTGGACATGATTATGGTGTTTTGAAAATGAAAAAACAAGTGTTTAGTGTGGTCAGATATAAACCCTATGTTCATTGCTAAATCACTCCCTAGGGTTTTGAAACAAATGTTAGTGATTGTGTGGGGGTTTGCAAACTTGTATTGTTGATATATATGCTCATGCCATCAACCGTCAGTGGTATCCTTGCTTATCATTTACCTTAACCTCACGCTCTCTCTTTGCTATTACATCACTGCTGTCATTATTATTGCCATTGTTATTATCACACTGTTTGTCATTCATGTTATGACATAGTCCCATTTTCACTTGTCCACATCCTCCAGTGACATTGTCAAACACTGCAAGGGCTATTGTCACTTTGTTCCTAATAGTTATTTCCTCCACATTACACTCTTTTCTACTCACTTGTCAAATCCCCTTATAATCAAAGCAGTGACTTTTTTTCATGCAAACTCATTTGACAGAACCATTATCATTGTGGCTTTCCTATGATACTTTGATACACATGTGACACATTTGGGAGTAAAAGCATACACTAAACTTTTGTCTTCACTATACCTATATCAGCATATATTTTGCAAACATCTTGATTTGAGCGCTAACATAGTGGCGACCATACTGGGGAAGATAAATCTCAATGGTTTGCTTGTTGATGTGTTTGTTTCATGAGTCTTAGACGGAGTCTGACGTCACGCCAGGTAGCTTTCGAAACGCTTTTTCCATGCATAAGTGGAAGTAGATAAACGTTGCTTCAGTCGATCTTCAGTTAGCTTGTGAATGCGGCACTCGATTTGCAAATTACCCCAGTATAATTATTCATTCTAGAAATTTGGATGATTGATTCTAGAAGTCGATAGGCTAAAAATAATCTATTGTGTCCCTTGAATTTTTCTTGAGTAGATCAATACACTGGCTTCAAAAAGGCATACCAGATCAAATCCTGATCCAAATCCGCCTCCAGTATATGAAAACCCCAACCTAATCCCAAGAATTTTCCGTCGAGAAGCTCCCATTATTCCTTTGGTCAAATCTCACTCATACCCCACTGTTTTTGAATACATTGAAGATATTGAGTTTGACGATCAGTTTGAGTTATCATTGTTTGAAACCAAATCCGAATGTGCCACTGGTTCTACCGTCATCAATCCTGAGTTCATCAAGTATCTAGAAGTTGAACAAGCAAATAGATCTATTGATAATTATATTCTGAATCTTCAAAACTCCATTGTGGCAACCAACATTCCCGAATTCATTGAATCTGCTTCACAAACTCTTGGGCCATCTGAAATTGCATCCGGTTCACGAATTCCCACTGAACCTCCCTTTATCCCTACCATTCCCATACAACCTGAGATCTCTGATCAGCTATCAGCAGTAGTTCCTCCCCCATCTCCACCGCATACACCTCGTTCATCTACTGCTCCCATTCTACCTGTTTCTCCGAGACAGCAGATTATAAATCCGCCAAGAGCCATGGCTGCGAGATTTGCACCTCTTGTTTTACCTGCAAATTTGGATCCTATGCCTGCTGATTATCAGAGTAAGATTCCAATATTTGATGGCATGCCACAGAGTATATCCGCTCAGCAGCATATTGTCAGAATGACAGATTTCTTGGACCTGCATGAAATAGATGAAGAAAATGTGTCCATGAGGTTGTTCGCCCAGACTTTTGGAGGTGAGGTTCGTAAATGGTTCAGAGCTCTATAGCCCGCAAGTATCAATACATTACAAGAGCTTCAGACACAATTCTTAGATAGGTGGGAGATGAAAAAATATCCGCTGCAGATTACTTCTGAGTATACCAGCATCAAGCGTAATCCTGGTGAGTCCATTCAGGAGTATATTATCAGATTCAATACAGTTTATAATGCAATCCCAGATGACTTAAGACCGTCTAGAAAGTCATCTCTCCTTAAATTCCCGGATGGTTTTGATCCGGAGATGGCTTATTCAGTACGAGACAGAGATCTACCTACCTTGGAAGATATGTAGAAGATTGCTGTTAGTGTTGAGGCGAATCTGAATGATAAGAGAGGCCGGTTGAAAGCAGAAAAGAGAGTGACCATAAAAGAAGAAACTTCCACATCTGCATCAGAAACGCACTGGCTTCGTGAGATGGAAAAAATGTTCAAAAGAATGATGCTTGACAAGCCATAAACGCAGATTCGTAATCCCAACTACCGTGGCCAGCAGCAGCCACAGTTCAGAATTAAGCAGCGTGAACAGAGAGCATAAGAGCCGGCAGCCCAGCAGCAGATTAAAACACCTCTTTTGAAGAATTTTTTAAGTTAAGATTCAGACGATGACGATGATGTAGTAGGAGAGAAAAACCACTTCTTTACTCCCGACGATCTGCCCATTTACATCACTGAGGATGAAGAATATGGAGAAATTTCAACTGCACAGAAAGATGAGGATTTCATTTTAGCAAACGGTGAAGCTCTGGAGGAAGAATCAGATGAATACCAAAGAGGGTATATGAATGCTTTGTCCGCTCAGCAGAAGCAATACTCATTGAGAAACATAGATGTGCCCATAAACCCAATTCAGAAGAGAAAAGAAGCTTCAGCACCAAAGATGGATTCACCTATACCACAGAAGAAAGGAAAAGAGACAATTGATCCCGCAGCTAGTAAACCATCAGCAGTAGAAAAGGCCAATCAGTCAAGTATAATGAAGGATAAAGTGGAAAAGAAAGAATTTCCCGCCAAAGAAGTTGAAAGAGTTTCAGCCTTTAGTTTGGAAAATGAAATTTCCAAATTGAAGGTATCTATTCCTTTGACAGAAATTATGAAGAACATCAGCTATCGAGGTCAAGTCTCCAAAATTCTGAATTTTGATCCAATGTTTGACACGGTAAATATTGAAGATGATCAGCCTGAATTGATATTTGGGCCTGCTTTAGATGGTGAGTCCCCTGACAATGATGTTCCTCCCTTTTATATCAGTTTGAGGTTGCATGAATTTGTATTGCACAATGCCATGTTCAATTCTGGTGCTTCGCACAATCTTATGCCAAAGGCGATCATGGAAAAGTTGGGTTTAGATATTACAAGGAAATACCATGATTTGTATTCATTTGATTCCAGCCGCGTGAGATGTATCAGACTCATCAAAGATTTGGTTGTAAGTTTAGATCAAATTCCTGCGAATAATGTCTTGATGGACGTGGTTGTGGCGGACATTCCTCCTCGATTTGGGATGCTCCTTTCTAGATCTTGGGGAGCAAAGTTGAAAGGTACACTACAGTTAGATTTCTCCTATGCAACAATTCCAGTCTTTGGTCAAATGAGAAAGTTATATCGAGAGCAGAAGATGAAATACATGATAACAAGCAAGGAGAAACCAATCAATCATCCTGTAAATTATGTACATACCGACTTAGAGTCGTTTGTTTTGTTTGCTGACAGTTTTAATGATATAGATAGTCAATTAGTTCAGGTAGAAGATATACCATAAATCACCAAGAATTTTAGAGAAGTTCTACAGAAAGAAAGACGAGAAAAGCAAGCTACTGTTGAGCAATCAGCTAAAGACGATGGGCAGCAAACAGAAAAAACAGAGCTGACGCAATTTCAGCACTTAGAGGAGGATGAAGATGGTCTTTGGACCATGGATTTTGATGGTGCAGTGGGTAGTGATGGTGCTGGAATTGGTGTTTGGATACGCAGTCCATTTTCCGCTCCGGATAAGGTTCCAAGCAATGTGAGAGTATGTTCCTACAAACTAGCATTTGACTGTTCTAACAATGAGGCGGAGTATGAGGCTCTGATTGCTGGCCTTAAGATTCTAAGAAAGCTGAAAGCGAAAAGAATTGCAGTCTATGGTGATTCAGAGTTGGTGATAAAGCAGGTAAAGGGTGAGTTTCAAGCCAAGCATCCTCGCATGAGGGCTTACCGTAATGCAGTTTTAGACATTTTGAAGTTATTTTCATATTATACCTTGACGTGTGTGCCTCGCATACAAAATGGTGTTGCTGATGGACTTGCTAAGGCAGCAAGCAATTTAAAAATCCCAATGAATTCCAGCAACAAGTTCGAGATCACAGTGAAGCACCGGCCCACCGTTCCAGACAATCAGAGATGTTGGCAAGTTTTTCAAGACGACGAGGAGATTAGTGATTTTCTGCAAAATAAGGGTAAGTTTAAAGACACCTCCATAGATACAGAACATGATGATGGTAATGATAATATACAAATAAATCAAATGTAAGTGCTGCAACTTAAAGATAACATCATTCCTAAATGATTTATTCCTTTAGAGGAACTCTTTGATCAAGACGATGTAGCCCGCAAACCGACATTGAGGCCGACCGAAAAAGGTGTTGAAGAGGTAAATATTGGGACAGCTGAAAATCCCAAGATGGTAAAGTTATCCAAGTCATTGTCACCAAAGGTAAGAGCAGAGTATGTGAGATTGTTGTCTTCATTTGCTGATGCTTTTGCATGGGATTACTCAGATTTAAAAACATATGACACTAATATCATTCAACATACTATCCCTATCAAACCAAATCAGAAGCCTTTCCGTCAGAAGTTGAGGAGAATCAATCCGAAGCTGCTACCGTCGATTGAAAAAGAGGTAAACAGGTTGTATAAGTCAGGAATCATTGTGCCTATCAGATTTTCCGATTGGATATCAAATTTGGTGCCCGTGAGAAAGAAGACAGGTGAGATCCGTTTATGTATCGATTTCAGAAATTTGAATAAGGTATCATTAAAAGACAATTATCCGCTGCCAAAAATGGACCATATATTGCAGCGAGTAGTTGGAGCATCAAGGATGTCACTACTCGACGGCTATTCAAGATATAATCAAATTTTGGTGCATGAAGACGATCGTGACAAGACTGCGTTCACCACTCCATGGGGAACGTTTCATTATGCAAAGATGTCGTTTGGTTTGAAAAATGCAGGTGCCACTTTTCAGCGTGCAATGGACATGGATTTCGCCAATGAGAAAGATGTATTTTTGGTTGTTTACCTTGATGATTTAACTGTGTTTTCAAATTCTGATGAAGAACATTTATATCACTTGAAAGTTGTTTTCCAGAAGTGCAGAAAATATGGCATTTCGCTGAATCCAAAAAAGAGTCTTTTTGCCATGGATGAAGGCAAGCTCCTTGGCCACATCATATCGAAAGATGGCATTCGTGTTGACCCTGCATGTGTTGAAGCCATCCAGCAAATTGAACAGCCCCAGAACAAGAAAGAAATACAGTCATTTAATGGTAAAATGAATTTTCTGCGTCGTTTCATTCCAAATCTTGCTGAGCATCTTAGAGAAATCACGAACATGCTGAAAAAGGACAGTCAGGTAAAGTGGACAGAAGAGGCGATGAAATCATTCAATTTGGTAAAGTTAGCTCTTTCTTCAGCCCCTATTTTAATCAGCCCGGACTACACACAGGACTTCATTTTGTTTTCGTTTGCTTCTGAGCACACTTTGGCAGCTGTTTTAATGCAGAAAAGGGATGGAGTTGAGAAGCCCATTGCCTTTTTCAGTCGAATTATAAGGGACGGAGCGTTGAAATACAACATTATTGAGAAACAAGCACTTGATCTTGTAAAGGCTTTGAAATATTTCCATGTGCATATACTGCATTCCCACATTATAGCATACGTTCCTAACGCAGCAGTTAAAGATGTTTTGGTACAGGCAGATCCAGAAGGAAGGCAGGGTAAGTGGATCGCTGCGTTGTTAGAATATGATGTGGAGATTAAACCGACCAAGCTGATCAAAGGACAAGGACTCGCCAAGCTCATGGCTGAAACAAATCTTCATGCTCTAGATATAAATTTGATCGCTGCCATGTCTGATGAAGATGAGGAGAATACATCATTTCAGGTATCTGATATTTTTGTTTCTTCCCCTTGGTATGCTGACATTTTATACGTACTTCAGAATTTGTCTCCACCACCTGGGATGCCTAGAAATAAGAGTAGAACCTTGAAGTTGAGGGCTGCAAAGTTTTGCATATTGAATTCTACATTATATTGGAAAGACCCTGGTGGAATGTTATTGAATTGTTTGGTAGAGGAGGAAGCCAAAAGAGTTTTGGAGACTTTCATAGAGGAGACTGCGGGGGCCATCTGTTTTGGAAAACCACAGCGAATAATATTCTAAGGGCAGGTTACTATTGGCCTTCTTTGTTTTCTGATGTATATAAGGCTGTTAAGAATTGTCACGAATGTCAAATTTTCGAAGGGAAGCAGAAATTACAGCCTTTGCCTCTCAAACCAATTGAAGTCAGTGCACCATTTCAGCAGTGGGGGTTGGATTTCATTGAGGAAATCCATCCAGCATCTTCCGGACAGCATAGATGGATATTGACAGCAACATATTACTTCACGAAGTGGATCGAGGCCATTCCCACTCGACAAGCCACGGATGCGGTAATTATCTCTTTTCTTGAAAACAATATTCTGTCACGTTTTGGGTGTCCTAGTAAGATAATCACAGATAATGCAGCGGCCTTCAAGTCAAAGAGGATGGTTGAATTTTTCTATAAGTACAACATTAGCTTGGGACATTCGACTGCCTACCATCCTCAAGGAAATGGCTTGGCGGAATCTTCAAATAAGTCTTTGGTAAATATCATTAAGAAATTGCTGGAAATCAATAAAAAGGGCTGGCACAAGAAATTAGTGAATGCACTTTGGGCTGATAGGGTAAGTCAGAAAAAATCTATTGGCATGTCTCCTTTCGAGTTGGTGTATGGGGTAGACACAGTTTTTCCCACTTCTCTTGCTGTCCCGGTAGTCAAATTGCTTCAGGAAGCCAGTAGTGAGGAAGATCCTATGCAACGAAGGATAAATCAGATGATTCATTTACAGCAGACACAGGAGGAGGTCTTTCAAAATACATTCAAGTTGCAGGAGCGCATTAAGAAGATTTATGACAGGAAAGCGAAAGCAGATAAGTTTCAGCTGGATGAGGTGGTTTTGAAGTGGGATGCTCGAAATGAAGATAAGGGAAAGCACAGCAAATTTGAAAACCTTTGGAAGGGTCCTTTTAAGATTGCAGCGTATCGTGGTCAAAACGCCTTTCTTCTCAAGGAAATGAACGGGGATGATTGTCCTGGAGAGCCGATCAATGGTCGGCTTCTCAAGCGATACCACTTCTGAGTATTTTCTGTTGATTTCATCATCATTGTATATATCGTTTTACTTCTGTTTCATCGCAAGTGTGGAATAATCTCTTTTCTTCAGTCTGGGGCCCGAAGCGAAGGCTATAATTCTGGAGAAGGAGGTTAGTTGGTTTGAAGTTTGTCAAGTCAGTTTTATCAGTCTTTTCAGTTTTAAAGTCGAGTCAGTTTTGCTCAGTTTTCAGTCAAATTTTTCAGTCAATAAATGTGTCCAAGGTTTTGTGTTATCTATTGAAATAATGACTCCATCGCCCAATGGATGAAGGCACTGCCTAGCTCTTCCAGAGATCTGCCGTTCTTGGCATCTCCTTGGAGCCACCATCCCCATTGGAGCCAATGTTAGAGTCGGTCCTTACAGCACTCCGTCAGAGATCATTTCGCTTTTTGCATATCATTTTTAGGTGTCTCGCTCATTCCACTTTGTTGCATTTCGCTAGGGGCATGCCATTGACTGACGAGAGGGTCTGGTCGTCTTGTATTTCCTCATGCTTGTACCTGCAGGGCTAATTAAAATTCCTCAAAAATCACTGAAGTTCAGGTCACATCATTCATGGCCATAAATGATTGTTTTGGTCAAACAAGAGTCATTAGTCCTAGAATCTAGGGTTTTCAGTCTTTTGATACTTGTGATAAAAGCCCGCAGGCCATGAGGTTGGTTTGAAAAAGGTTCCTATTTCATATTTTTATTCTCAAAAACATTTGAAGACATTTCTAGTCCAAAACTCTGTTTTGGAACTAGAAATTGTCAAATTAATTTTTGTAATAATTATGTATTTGTTCCACCATAAGAAGTTTCAAAGCAAGCCTCTGGTCTTTTCCAAAGCCAAAATTCCAAATCCCTTCAAAACAACCAAGTTTCATCAATCCAAGACTCAGAAAAAACAGTGAAAAGCCAAAGATAGAATTGCATTAAAATGATAAAATGCCAAGAAAGCCAAACATTACAAAGTCGGTTATGGAGCAAATTAAAATCAAATTTGATTTTTATGAGATATTTTTCAACCTATATAAACCATGGAGGACAAGTTATTTTCATATATTTCCAAAGAAAAGTTGAGTTTGGAGTGTTGGAGGAAATAAACTCGTTTTCAAAAGCACTGGACTGGAGGTGGAAGTGCGCGCGGCGCACACAGGAGGCGCACGACGCACAGAAGGCACGTTTATGCACTGGGCTTCACAGGCCCGTGCAAATTTGCATGCGCGCGACGCACATACTGCGCGCGGCGCACTAGGTAAGCGTGCAACGCGTAGAGTTTCAGGGCCGAAAATTTTTTCTCCTTCGCCCAGATTCATATCAAATTGCCTCAATTTGCTTACAAGTAGGTTCTTCGCGCTTACTTAGTGAGTTTTGGACATGATTATGGTGTTTTGAAAATGAAAAAACAAGTGTTTAGTGTGGTCAGATATAAACCCTATGTTCATTGCTAAATCACTCCCTAGGGTTTTGAAACAAATGTTAGTGATTGTGTGGGGGTTTGCAAACTTGTATTGTTGATATATATGCTCATGCCATCTACCGTCAGTGGTATCCCTGCTTATCATTTACCTTAACCTCACGCTCTCTCTTTGCTATTACATCACTGCTGTCAATATTATTGCCATTGTTATTATCACACTGTTTGTCATTCATGTTATGACATAGTCCCATTTTCACTTGTCCACATCCTCCAGTAACATTGTCAAACACTGCAAGGGCTATTGTCACTTTGTTCCTAATAGTTATTTCCCCCACATTACACTCTTTTCTACTCACTTGTCAAATCCCCTTATAATCAAAGCAGTGACTTTTTTTCATGCAAACTCATTTGACAGAACCATTATCATTGTGGCTTTCCTATGATACTTTGGTACACATGTGACACATTTGGGAGTAAAAGCATACACTGAACTTTTGTCTTCACTATAGCTATATCAGCATATATTTTGCAAACATCTTGATTTGAGCGCTAACATAGTGGCGACCATACTGGGGAAGATAAATCTCAACGGTTTTCTTGTTGATTTGTTTGTTTCATGAGTCTTAGACGGAGTCTGAAGTCACGCTAGGTAGCTTTCGAAACGCTTTTTCCATGCATAAGCGGAAGTAGATAAACGTGTTAGGGTCCCGTGATTTGGCCGATTGGCTAGCCAAATGACGATGTAACATCAAACCAAGCTTTGGAGCCCAAGGACCTAGCCTTCCTGGACTCAGAGAGGGCTCTCTCTATATGTGTAAAAGATGTCGGTGCGTTTACTTGCGGTGTTCTGATATTAGGCTAGTTATGAAGTATGTTTTTAGTTTTTTGGTTTTTTAAGTTTGTGAGGAATGAAACTGATCAAATACATAAACTGGATAACAAGATGTAGATAAATTGGGCTATGGGGTCAAACAGGTCAAGGAAAGCTTATGAGGTGATGATGTAAAGCTGCTGTAGGGCCGATTTGATTCACGGTAGAAGGGATCTTTGGGCAAAATGGATTGAATGGACAACAAGTTGGTGAAAGACAAGGGATTTCAAATGTAACTAGTTAATAGCAGACAATAAACATGTAATAGCAAGCCATTAATCATGCTAAGTATAACTATAAGCTAATTAACACATAGAAATCAAACATTCCAGCCATACATAGAGGTATAAGACCCTCTAACTTTGGGAAATGGCTATCAGACTTTGGGGAAAACATATAAGACAAACTAACAACTCATAAACTACGCCGGAACACCTAAACATAGTCTCTAAGTCATTGGGCACTTTGACAAACAAGATTTCATAGTTTTAGGCAAAGGGCTAGATCGGGACTAGGCCTCCTTGGTTCAACAAGATGATCAATAAATCAGTCAAAGAGAAAGTTTTATGGACAGAACTATGGGCAGCTAATAGGTAGGTAGGGCAAACCATACATCCTACTCAACATACATAGAACTTATAAATAAAACTTAGCAACAATACCTTAACTTACTAAAGAGCAGCTAAGAATTCTTTAGCATAACTAAGGGAGAAGAAAACATCAAGCTATGAAGATTCAGGGATTTTGAGGTGCCTCCATGGGCATATCTCAAAATCAATCTTTACTAATCTATAGCAGCAAGAAATATGTAATATGAATGAGAACTAGAAGACAAAACACATTAAGAAGCACTATACCATTCTACCATGACAAGGAATCCATCAACAAGCCTTCACCATACCTCAAAAGCATCCAAGAGGCAGTCCAAAAATCATAACTCAAGTGTATTCTTCAAAGCTCATATGACCAATGCATTAATTCTTCTCTCAAGTTCAGCCTCCGATTTACAATGAGAACCATGGAATAAATAGGCTTGAGGGAGGAAAACCTCATGGAGCAACTAGCTATCCCATTGGCCAAGTCAAAATATCTAAACTTGTCCCTGAGGCTTTGCAAAGCCCAAGGCACAAAATATCCCATAAAATATCTAAAAAACTGCTAAAAACGGAAATTATATTGACTTTACATGATTTCCCAATGATAAAAATAGCTTAACGCACATTTGGGAAAAGCAGATTTTTGGAGTTCAAAAATTACAAAAATACTTCATATTTATGCCTAAAAAAGGTCCCCTGACTTGCTGGATGCCAATGGCAGCCTTCCCGGTGTCGAAATGAGGCTCATGATGGCTCTTTGGAAAGCACTCTGTGTCTGCTTTCTGACGCAAGTGGAATCACCTCAATCTGATCTCTGAAAGTCCCTCAAAACTGTACCTGTGTGCAAAAACCCAGAAAATAGCAGGCTGCTGATATGGCGGGCAGAATGTGCAAAATGAGGTTGTTTTTCGCCAATTTGAGGGGGCGAATGATCTTCAAATGCCCTGAAAATCACTGGAGACCTGCTCATGGAATTATGGCATCCATCGGTATCATCCTCCTCCCTTGAAAACTCATCAAACTGACATGGCGAATTTATGAGTTTTTGGCCAAAAACCCAAAAAATGCCAAAAAACAAAAATTTGCCGAAACAGGCTCAAAATTGGCATGCATGACCCTCAAGGGTCCATAGAAACATGCTCCGAAGCTGAAGCCAAAATATCAAGGGCTGATATGTTTTTTTCTTCCTTCCGTACTAGGCGCTTCCCCTTTACCCTCTTCAGCTTCTCTTGTGCTGCCTTTAGTTTGCGCCGGGCAAACTGATTTAGCTTTTGGAAGTGGTGTGTCCTCTTCCTCTGCAGCTCAAGATCCCTATTTGCCTTTTCAAGCTTTAATTCCAAATGCTGGTTAGCTCTCTCAAGCCATGCTTCTTTGTTTTCCTCAATTTCCTGCTCAAAGAGGGCAGTGAGAGGAAAGGCTTCGAAATGAGCTTGTTCTTCTGCTCTTTGTTTCTCCAAGGCTCTTCTAAGCCCTATGGTCCTAGGCCTCTTCCGCCTAGGCTGGTATTCCTCCTCTTCATCATCAAACTCGCCAATGAGCTCTTCAATTCTTACTTGCGCCTTTTCTGCCTCTTTCTTATACTTGATCGCCCTTGCCTCATGGATAGCTGCATGAAACTTCATTTGTTTGTTTTCAACCTCCAAGAAATGGTTGAAATTCCTCCCCCTTTGAAGGTCCTCTTGTAACACCTCAATTTTCCCTTCTTTGTGAATGAGGAGGTTTTCAAGGAGGCGGGCCTCATTGTCACTATCATCGCTTTGGATAGGGATAATAGCTAATTCACCCCCATGCTTTGTACTTTCTCCAATTTTACTTTTGCCTTTGAAAGCCAATCTGGCGCTTTTCCTCCTTGGTAAACTAGAAAGTGTCTTTTTGGGCAATTTCTTCTTACTAGGAACAGTTTTGGTCACTGTTAAGGTGGCAGCTTCAGCTTGCTGTCCTTCCTCAATGCCCTGTCTAGTTTGTGGCTCAAAAGGTGCTTCAATTTCTTGCCCAACTTGTTGTGCTTCATCAACTGTCTGCTGCTGTCCCTCTTCTTGTAGCTGCTGCTGTTCATCAACCTGTAGCTATTGCTGATCTTCAAACTCTAGTTGCTGTTGTTCACTAATCTCCAACTGTTGCTGTCCCTCAATATCTAGCTGCTGCTGTTCACTGCCTTCTTTCTCTCCTTGTGGTTCACTGCCCTCTCCTACTCCCTGTTGACTTGGCTGCCCAGTGGTCATCTTGAGTTTTTTAGGGGTAGGCCTACGAGACAAAGGCACTGGGCGATGGACAGGCTGAGTAGGAGACACATGAACAGGAGGGACAGTGGCGAAATCTGCATGGCTAATGAATGAATCCCATGAAACCCCTTTCTTCTCCAGCTGGTGTAAGAAGATAATCTCGATCAAGGAATGATGAAAGAGAGAAGGGATTTGCTGAGGTGGAGCCTTCTTTTGGACAGTAGCTGCCATTTTCTCTATGCTTTTGGACAAAAAGTATGGAAGGTTTAAGTGCCTGCTTCTGGTAAAATGCATCAACAAGCGGATATGATAGGCATAAATTTGGTTAAACCTTCCTTCACAAGTGAAATATCTCATTATGGCTTTCATCAGCGGAGCATAACTGTCAAGAAGATAGGAAAAAGGGAAAATAGCAGTGATGGTTTCCCTATGTTCAAGCTTGATGAAAGGTTTATAATCCTCTAGATCAAGATGCGCTTGTTTAAACCACTTTTCACCATGATACGGGATCTTGGTAGCCTTGGATACATACCTTGGGGAGATTTTGAAATCAAGACCCGCCAACTGGAAGTGTTTTTCCTTGAATCTCAAAGCGCACAAATGTGTAAGTGGCGAAAAACTCTTGACTTCTTCTATTCTCTGGCAGAAATCAAGACAGCCTACTTCATGGAAATTGAAAAGCACTGATGGGTGAGCATTTATTTCTTCTATGGAGATAGGCTCATATCTCTTATGTGGACCTCTCATGTGATCTTGCTTTGGAGGCATTCTGACTTTGACCAAACTTTGGAAGAGGCAAACTGCCTTTACTGTATGAACAATGCTCTGCTGGATTGAAACTGGCCACTAGACTGTTTGGACAGATATGGACACTGTGGTTTGGATAAAATGCAACAATGTTTCTTTGAATAAACCACCTCTGCACTTCTTAAAAACAGTCCTTCAACTCTGGATGCACTTCAGCCAGGCAAACTTTTTAATATGGTACCCTGTGTAAAGATGAGACAAACTCCTGTGTCAATTTCCTGTGCACAGTTTTGAAAAACTACTCCTGGTGAGTTTGCCAGAGGTCAATCAATCATAGCTACATCTCTGTCTTCAATATAAAACTGTAATCATCAACCACCTGTCCTTTAGAAGTAGCCCTATTCACCTTCAGAAAATCTTTGTCAACAAATCTTCAACATGATACAATATGGTGTCTGGAAAAGGCAGACCCAAGTTAAATGTAAAATCAATGCACAGTGGTTTAGGTAACAAACTCTCTGCTTGTGAGTTCAAGAGATATACCAATACATCTACACCTCTGTCTCCAATGTTAGAGTTTCAACCATTAACAACTCTGCCCTTTAGAAAGTGGCTCTGCACCTTTGGAAAAACTCTGTTCAACAATCTTCAGAATGATACAATATAGTGCAAGGAAAAGGCAGACCTGGGTTCAAAGGTCAATACTACACCTGTACCTCTGTCTCAATGTTAAATGCAATCACCAACAACTCTGCCCTTTTGAAAGTGGCTCTGCACCTTTGGAAAAAATCTGTTCAACAATTTATAGTAGGGACAACACAGTGAAAGGGAGGCAGTCTGCTAAAAGTGTGCTATGAGAAAATACCAATAATTACTCTGTTCTTAAAATCTTTGATGTCAACCTACATACCAAAACTCCTTGCTCAAGGAGGCTTTCAACCATTAAAACCTTACCCTGTATAAGTGTGCCACCCTTCAACAATTTGTATCTCAAGCAAACTACCTCACATATGATTAGACTGTCAATACACAGTATGGGAGCAAAACCTGACAGAGTTTTTAGAAGACTGTAGAGCTTTTAAGACAAGGGTTATATGAGTTTTCCCTTTTAAAACAATAAATAGTCCCTTATAAGTGCAACCTTCTGGTGATATTGTGAAAACCTTTGTTTGAATGGATGGCAACTTTGTCAATAAGTTTCGATCAATATAAGGCAGTCAATCAACAGTTTTCCCCTGTAACCTTGAGGTGTCTTTGAATAACATGGTAAAATGTGTGAGAAATACCTCTAAAATTGATGGACAACCTTTGTGTGGGGCCGGAGGAGCACCAGGGATCTTCACAAGCTGCGCGGCACTCTTTTGCAGTCAGCACGTCGCGCAGAAATCACCGTGGGTGGCCTGTCGGGTCGACCTGTCGGGTGGTCGGGCGGCCTTGTACAGGCGCGTCGCGCCAATGTACAGGCGCGTCGCTCCAACGAAGGTGGCCCGTGCAATTTTCCGCCCAGGCACGTCGCGCAGTGTTTCTCAGTGCAAACTTGTGAATTTTCGACCAGATTCTCTTGCCTTGGTGCTAGAGAGGCGCGGGCTCTTCTTCAGTTTTTGAAAATGAAATCTTTACATCATACTTACCCTTTGATGTTATGTCACAATAACTCTCCAATGGTCATTTAAACTTTTGGAAGTAACATTGATTTTAACTCTGTTTGTTTTAAAACAGTGGGTTTTTTATTTGAATATATACACCCGCTCATTGATTCTGACCCCGAGCTTTGAATTTTGACCAACAATTCAACCAACTCCACCACTTCTGCTACGGTGTTTTAATAACACAGGTAATTTGTCAATTTGCTCTGACAACTCTTGGTCTTCGGCAGTTTCTTCATCTTTTACCTATAGTGGGTGTTCAAATCCCTGCCTGTAGGTGTGGTATACAGTAACCTTTTTCCCTTAAATATAAAGGTTGTGCTTCTTCTTTTTAAACTATCCAAAAATGATCACAGGCTGAAAGACCTTTGGAACATAGTGAACAATAACTTAAAAGGGGAAATCTTCTTGGTGACAGAATTTTTAAAAGCCTTGTCTGCAGATCCTTTTTCCATGTAGTTCTGTGCTACATCTGCCCTTTGGAATGATGACAACTGTGTTTGTTATAAGACATATAAACAGTGATAATTCATCAAAACAAAGTTCTTCTGCCTATTCATAAGATTGTATACCCATTTGGCTAGTCTATCTGAAAAGATAAGCTTGTAAAATAAGAAAACATGGCTCTTTGATACACAGTCATTATTTTGCTTTGACCAATGTGTTAACCCCTTTTTTGTCAATAGAACCATTTCATAACTGGACTATGTTCACTGTTTTTCCCCTCTTGGCGATTTTTATCAAGGAAGGACCATTCATAATGCGCCAGAAACATTTGAAAGCTTTGAACACCATTTCTTGAAAAGCGCTTCTTTGGACCTTTGGCATGTGATATTGTTTTGCTGCTTGACCCTTTCCCTCAAGGAAAATTGCCTTCTTTTTGGTATCAATGGCATACATATATTCAATATTTTCTCTTTTCTACTGTAGGTACAGTCTGAGAGATAGCTCTTTGAAAAGGGGAATCAATACCTTTGCATCATAAACAGTAACACTTACCTGTGCAATGACTCCTATTCAGTTCTTTGGTATCCTTCCACTGCACCTTTTAGACCCATCAGTTTTCAACAACCTGCAATGGCTTTGGCCATCTGCTCATATATGGAGGAGGCTCTTCATCAGGTAAGGTATCTGAAGGCTTTTTGACAACTCTGTTTGACACAGCCTTTCTCCGAATGTGATGGTAAGTAAACCACTTGAAAAACATCAATCTTAGCATCTTTACTTGCAAGCATCACTGTATTTCAGAAGAAACCCTAGCCACAGTGACACTGTTCCTCTGTACTGCTCTAAGGGTGACTAAAATATCATCATGTGTTTTGGTCATCCCATGACAAACCATTTGAAGGATAATCTCTGTAATTATGGAGGTCAGTGTCTTTTGAGAAAACAAGAACTTTCCTTCTGCCTGGGTAATGGCATTTGTTGTCAGCATCTGTTCTATTTGATCTTGTGGATAAGCAGGGTACTTATGATTGGAATTTTCACCAATGACATGCCTTTCTTCATTTCAACAATTCACATGATTTGAAAGCTTCAGATGACCTCCTTTATCAGACCAGACTCTTTTTCCTAGCATATTCCAAACTCTGTTCCTGTTATGACCATCATTCACATTCATAAAACCTGGAGTCCCTGTTTCATTTGTTTCAGTTCAAGTCAAACATGGACTTTTGCAATCTTCTAAGTCAATACTGGCCCGCACCCTCTGCTTATGGATGAAGGAGGCGCCCTAACCCTCTGCTTGTAAATGAAGGAGGTTCTGGGCCTTGACAATTTACCAGTTTGCTGAGACAGTGGTGACCCTTTCTTACTGTGATTTTCATGCTAGAAAGAGCTGTAAGGTCCTGATGAGTGACTTTTGTTTTGCAGCTTCATCTCAGGCTCATAATACATTTAGAAGCAGTTGTTCCTCTAACTGTAGATCAAGCATTTCCTCCTGAGATGAAGTTATATTTCCTGCCTTTGTAGAAACCATAGAACATTGTGAAAAACCTAATAGTCAGCTTGAGATTGGGCTTTATGCAGTGCTGAGATCTAGGGGATATGAGTGGCGCGACTTAGGGCTGTTTGTCAATTTCATTTGCAAAGTAAGAGGTCAGTCATGGTAGGTATGTTGCAGATGGAGGCTTTTTGGCTTTTTGATGATTGCCAAGGGTGAAATGTCTTAAAACGCCACTTCCTAACCTAGGGGAGACTCTTGAAACAGATGTGGATTTGCCTTTTAAAACTGATGGTCAGACCAATAAGGCTGAAGCAAGATAGGATTGTGATAATGAGGTTTTGATTTCGACATGGGCGAACTGAAAAGGTAGAAAGGCGAAAAAAGTTTTAGGAGGGTTTTCTGGATGACATATTGACATGAGGAAATCAGTTTCTAGAAAACTCAGCTGTAGATATAGTCATCACTAACATGTAAAAAAAAAATACTGAAGGCTAACAGTGGCTCCATTTGGGGAGGGCAGCTCCTTGTCAAGAGGTGTCTAGAATTCAGATTGTTGGCTTATGAAGACCAGTGCCTTATCCATTGGTGCAAAATTTACCCTTCTCTTGATGTTATTTCTGAAAAATGACAGCATGGTTAACATCAATGATACTTCTACCTACCCCACTATCTTTCCTAACATTTTTTCTTCTCTTTGGCGCATTTGAACTAGCAGCCCTTTGACAATGCATATTTTTCTTTTTGCAAAATGAAACTATCTATTTCTACTCTTATATCTGCCGGGAGTTCAGATTAAGCTGATGAACTCCTTCATTTCTCTACCTAAAACTAGATCGACTGTCAAGATTAAGCAGTTTGACAGGATTTCATTCTCTAATCTACAACATGAAATTCAAAAAATGATCAAATCAGGATTAGGCAGTCTGATTTGTCATGCATTTGCGGCATAAAAGACAAGCTGCACACAAATGTTATTCTGCAACAAAGGAAACTAGAGAAGCGGGGCTAAGATGTACAATGTGTTTTTCATCCCTCGCTTCTCTCTTTGGTTCTGTTTTAGGCATGTGGAACTAGAATCTCTCCCTAATCTAAGCTCTGTGATAAGTCAATCTTACACAATGTTGACTATCTTGGCGCTCACTAACTTATCAGCAAATAAATTTAAACATGCTCAGCTATGATTAGGCTAGATAGCTGAACAAGACATTGGAGCACTAGTAGCGGCATTTAGACTTGCTCGCTTTCTGAAAGACTGTTTTTTTTGGAACATGGGGCCTTTGTTCTATCTTTACTTGCCCTCTTTTCTGCTTTTTTACTGTTTTTGACTTTCCTATCTTTTACTGTTTTTGACTTTTCTATTTTTTCAATATTTCAAACAATGGTATGTACAATGACTGAAAGTGTTTCTAACTCAAAAATCTTGGAAATGACGGAATTTCAGCATCTTATCCTCGTAAGGATCTCCTCTCACCCTTGGCCCACTTAACTCTTGAAAATAAAAATTTGGGAAATTTTCTCTCTCTAACATGACATAGGGATTCATGCAAGAATCTCTAAACAGCCCGGTATCCTCCCTCTGTACCTCTCTGAATATCTAATTTCCACTCCTTTCCTTGCTGTATGCTTTCTTCAGGTAATGTATGTACTCTTGGTAATTTTTGAAATAGATAGTGACATCATCAAGGTATGCAAGAACACAGAAATTTAAAACTGGGAACATGGCCCTTATGAACAGATTTCTGATATTGGGTGGTTTAGCAATTTTGAACTTGAAATCAGTTTTACCTCCCGCAAACTGGAAAAAATATTTAAGCTGTTTACTTTGCAAAGGAATCTGATGATTATGATCTGAAAGATGATCTTGCAAGAATACATGATTAGAAACATTTTCAATTGGTGAATCATGATCTTGAGTAGGAATAACCTGATTTTTGTTATATGGAGATGCAGTATTATTCCTAACCTCAAAGCATTCTATGGCCACAAGCTTTTCTCCTTGATCATTTCTGCCTTTGTTTCATTGTCAGGTTTCGTTTTGCACCGGGGATCAGTCAAGTACGCGGCACTCTTTTCATAGTTGACCACGTGCGCGAAATCACCGTGGTGGCTGTCGAATTGGTTGAATTGGAATAGTCAGAGCTTGACCTTGACTTGCCTTGTCCTTGTAATGTCTGTGTTTGTCGCTCCGACGAAGGTGGCCTGTGCAATTTTCCGCCCAGGCACGTCGCGCAAGAACCCAGGCACGTCACACCGTTTTTCTCAGTGCAAACTTGTGAATTTTCGACCAGATTCTCTTGCCTTGGTGCTAGAGAGGCGCGGGCTCTTCTTCAGTTTTTGGAAATGAAATCTTTACATCATACTTACCCTTTGATGTTATGTCACAATAACTTTCCAACGGTCATTTAAACTTTTGGAAGTAACATTGATTTTAACTCTGTTTGTTTTAAAACAGTGGGTTTGTTATTTGAATATATACACCCGCTCATTGATTCTGACCCCGAGATTTGAATTTTGACCAACAATTCAACCAACTCCACCACTTCTGCTACGGTGTTTTAATAACACAGGTAATTTGTCAATTTTCTCTGACAACTCTTGGTCTTCGGCAGCTTCTTCATCTTTTACCTATAGTGGGTGTTCAAATCCCTGCCTGTAGGTGTGGTATACAGTAACCTTTTTCCCTTAAGTATAAAGGTTGTGCTTCTTCTTTTTAAACTATCCAAAAATGATCACAGGCTGAAAGACCTTTGGAACATAGTGAACAATAACTTAAAAGGGGAAATCTTCTTGGTGATAGAATTTTTAAAAGCCTTGTCTGCAGATCCCTTTTCCATGTAGTTCTGTGCTACATCTGCCCTTTGGAATGATGACAACTGTGTTTGTTATAAGACATATAAACAGTGATAATTCATCAAAACAAAGTTCTTCTGCCTATTCATAAGATTGTATACCCATTTGGCTAGTCTATCTGAAAAGATAAGCTTGTAAAATAAGAAAACATGGCTCTTTGATACACAGTCATTATTTTGCTTTGACCAGTGTGTTAACCCCTTTTTTGTCAATAGAACCATTTCATAACTGGACTATGTTCATTGTTTTTCCCCTCTTGGCGATTTTTATCAAGGAAGGACCATTCATAATGCGCCAGAAACATTTGAAGCTTTGAACACCATATCTTGAAAAGCGCTTCTTTGGACCTTTGGCATGTGATATTGTTTTGTTGCTTGACCCTTCCCTCAAGGAAAATGCCTTCTTTTGGCATCAATGGCATACATATATTCAATATTTTCTCTTTCCTACTGCAGGTACAGTCTGACAGATAGCTCTTTGAAGAGGGAAATCAATACCTTTGCATCATAAACAGTAACACTTACCCGTGAAATGACTCCTATTCAGTTTTTGGTATCCTTCCTTTGCAAGGTTTGCACCTTTAGACCCATCAGTTTTCAACAACACATAATGGCTTTGGCCATACGCTCATATATGGAGAGGCTCTTCATCGAGTAAGGTATACGAAGGCTTTTTAACGGCTACATTTTGACACGGCTGCTTTCTCACGAATGTAATGGTAAGTGAACCTCTTGAAAAACATCAATATTAGCATCTCTTCTTTGCAAGTATCACTGTATTTCAGAAGAAACCCTAACCACAGTGACACTGTTTCTCTGCACTGCTCTAAGGGTGACTGAGATATTTATCATTTGCTTTGGTCATCTCATGACAGATTACTTTGACAAATAGTTTCTGTGACTTATGGAGGTTAGTGCATTTTGAGAAACCAAGAACTTTCTTTCTGCCTGTGTAATGGCATTTTTTGTCAGCATCTATTTCATTTTATCTTGTGGAAAGCAGGGTTCTTATGATTGGAATGTTTACTGATGACATGCCTTTCTTCATTGCAACAATTCACATGATTTGAAAGCTTTAGATGACCTCCTTTATCAGACCAGGCTCTTTTTCTTAGCATATTCCAAACTCTGTTCCTGTTATGGTCATCAATTACATTCATGAAACCTGAAGATATTGTTTCATTTGTTTCAGTAAAGGCAAACCTGGACTTTCGCAACCTTCTGAGTCAATACTGGCCTGCGCCCTCTGCTTATGTATGAAGGAGGCGCCCTAACCCTCTGCTTGTAAATGAAGGAGGTTCTGGGCCTTGACAATTTACCGTTTAGCTGAGACAGTGGCGACCCTTTCTTACTGTGATTTTCATGCTGGAAAGAGCTGTAAGGTCCTGATGAGTGACCTTTGTTTTGCAGCTTCATCTCGGGCTCATAATACACTTAAATATTTAAGCGGTATTTGTTCCATTTGTTCCTCTAGCTGCAGATCAACATTTCCTCTGGTAAGTTATATCTGCCTTTGTAGAAACCATAGAACACTGTAAAAAACCTAATAGTCAGCTTGAGATTGGGGTTTATGCAGTGCTGAGATCTAGGGGATATGAGTGGCGCGACTTAGGGCTGCTTGTCAAATTATTTTGCAAAGTAAGAGGTCAGTCATGGTAGGTCTGTTGTAGATGGAGGCTTTTTGGCTTTTTGATGATTGCCAAGGGTAAAATGTCTTAGAGCGCCACTTCCTAACATAGGGGAGACTTTTGAAACAGATGTGGATTTGCCTTTTAAAGCTGATGGGCAGATCAATAAGGCTGAAGCTAGATAAGATAGTGATAATGAGGTTTTGATTTCGACATGGGCGGACTGAAAAGGTAGAAAGGCGAAAAAAGTTTTAGGAGGGTATTCTGGATGACATATTGACATAAGGAAATCAGTTTCTAGAAAACTCAGCTGTAGATATAGTCATCACTAACATGTAAAAAATACTGATGGCTAACAGTGGCTCCATTTGGGGAGGGCAGCTCCTCGTCAGGAGGTGTCCAGAATTCAAATCTTTGGCTTATGAAGACCAGTGCCTTATCCATTGGCGCAAAATTTACCCTTCTTTTGATGTTATTTCTGAAAAGTGACAGCATGGTTAACATCAATGATACTTCTACCTACCCACTATCTTTTCTAACATTTTTTCTTCACTTTGGCGCATTTGAACTAGCAGCGTTTTGATAATGCATATTTTTTTCTTTCTGCAAAATGAACCTATCTATTTCTACTCTTATATCTGCCGGGAGTTCAGATTAAACTGATGAACTCCTTCATTACTCTACCTAATGCTAGATCGACTGTCAAGATTAAGCAGTTTGACAGGATTTTATTCTCTAATCTACAACATGAAATTTAAAAATGATCAAATCAGGATTAGGCAATCTGATTTGTCATGCATTTGCGGCATAAAAGACAAGCTGCACACAAATGTTATTCTGCAACAAAAGGAAACTAGACAAGCGGGGCTAAGATGTACATTGTGTTTTTCATCCCTCGCTTCTCTCTTTGGTTCTGTTTTAGGCATGTGGAACCAGAATCTCTCCCTAATCTAAGCTCTGTGATAAGTCAATCTTACACAATGTTGACTATCTTGACACTCACTAACTTATCAGCAAATAAATTAAAACATGCTCAGCTATGATTAGGCTAGATGGTTGAACAAGACATTGGAGCACTAGTAGCGGCATTTAGACTTGCTCGCTTTCTGAAAGACTATTTTTTGGAACATGGGGCCTTTGTTCTATCTTCACTTGCCCTCCTTTCTGCTTTTTACTTTTTTTTTACTTTCCTGTCTTTTACTGTTTTTGACTTTTCTATTTTTTCAATATTTCAAACAATGGTATGTACAATGACTGAAAGTGTTTCTAACTCAAAAATCTTGGAAATGACGGAATTTCAGCATCTTATCCTCGTAAGGATCTCCTCTCACCCTTGGCCCACTTAACTCTTGAAAAGAAAAATTTGGGAAATTTTCTCTCTCTAACATGACATAGTGATTCATGCAAGAATCTCTAAACAGCCCAGTATCCTCCCTCTGTACCTCTTTGAATATCTGATTTCCACTCCTTTCCTTACTGTATGCTTTCTTCAGGTAATGTATGTACTCTTGGTAATTCTTGAAATAGATAGTGACATCATCAAGGTATGCAAAAACACAGAAATTTAAAACTGGGAACATGGCCTTCGTGAACAGATTTTTGATATTGGGTGGTTTTGCAATTTTGAACTTGAAATCAGATCTACCTCCCACAAACTGGAAAAAATCTTTAAGTTGTCTATTTTGCAAAGGAATCTTATAATTATGACCTGAAACATGATCTTGTAAGAACACATGATTAAAAGCACTTTTAATCGGTGAATCATGATCTTGGGTAGAAAAAACATGATTTTTGTTATATGGAGATGCAATATTATTCCTAAAATCAAAGCAGATTCTATGGCCACCAGTTTTCTCCTTGATCATTTCAGTTTGTTTCAGTTTGCTGTGTTTGCTTTTGTTAAAGTTGTTCTTTGAGGAAAAGGTAGTGATACAATGTTTTCCCTTGTTTTTTCTGTAGAAATTAGTATTTTGCATGAGATTCCTGATTTTAGCATTTCTAAGTTCTTCATGAAAAGACAAAATATGAGCCAATTTCAGTAGTTCAGGTATGCTGGGATTATAACTGTCATCCTTGCTCATAAGAAGTTCATTTGGAATTTTCTCAAGATGTTGAGCTACTGAGGTTATGGTCAAAGTTTTATTTGCAGTAGGAGGGTCACATGATGGTAAATCTTTGAGGTATGGTAGAAACATTAAACTCCCTTTCTCCCGGGTTCCAAATAGGTTTATGATGTGTAGGTCTTCTAAAGCTTTTACCCGGAAGAAATTTCCACAAGTTACTGTTGGTGTTTGACTAAAACTAGAGCAATTTGTTTGATAGTACATGAGGGTTTGTGCTTCTTGCTCTAATCCTACTTTGGAGAGGGGAAACTTACTTTCCTCAAGAGACAACTGTTTATGATCATGGTAGTTTTGAGTGTCCAGTTCATCATAAGGTACCAGGGACAACTGATGTGGTGGATCTAAGTCTTTATCAGTTTCTTCTGACTCTTCCTCCATGTTGACATCAATATGCATAATGAAAGAGTTTAGGTCGGACCGCAAAGAACACATTGGAATGTTATCTGGCCTATCTTGACTGCTGATCATGTACTTCATGTGTGATTCGCGGTACAGAATTCTGGTCTGACCAAACACAGGAATGGTGGCATATGACATGTCTAGTTGGATATTCCCTTGGAGTTTGGCTCCCCAAGATCTGGATAGGAGCATCCCGTACTTGGGAGGAATGTCTGCCACTACTATATCCATGATTAGATGTTTCGCGGGTATTTGGGCCGGACTAAAACAAAGGTCTTTGATCAAACCCAGGCATTGGACTCTGCTTGAATCAAATGAATACAAGTCTTTGTATGGTCTTGTGATTTCCAAGCCTAATCTTTCCATTACTACCTTCGGCATAAGATTATGCGAGGCGCCGGAGTCTAGCATGGCATTATGGAGGATTTGGTCGTGTATGTTTAGGCTAATGTAAAATGGAAGAGTAACTCCCTCTTGGAATTTTCCTTCTACCTTTGGACCAAATAATACCTCAGGAATGTCATCAGTGAGATTAACAGTGTTCGCATCATTTCCTAGATTTAAGACTTTTAGTACTTGGGATTTATAAGAGTTTTGGGCAATGAGTTCAGTAAGAGGCATGGTGATTTTGATCTTAGCGATTTCGCCTTCAAAGCTAAAAGGCACTTGAAGTTTAGATCTGTTTGTTTCAGCTTTTTCAGCTAAGACCTTGTCTATGTTCTGAGTTTGTTGACCTTGTTTAGGGGTTTTGTTTGCCATAGTTGTTTTGGTGACCTTTGTAGAAGTATCGGGAGTATCTGAGAGAGGACTAGTTTGGGTAACTTTAGCTTGGCTTTGGTCAGTCTTTTCAACCTTGATTTTGTCACTGCTTGATGCTTTTTTGAGGATGGTATCTGGAGCTTTAGCAGTATCAGAGTTACCTTTCTTGACATTATCTTGGTTTCTTTTGCTTCTAAGGTCATATTGCCTGTGGGCTTCTACAATAGCATTTTGAAACTTTATGGCAGGGTCATCGAGATCTTCATAATTGGTCTCATCTTGATCAGGCGAAAAGAAGGCTTGTTCTTCTTCGGTGAGGTACACCTCACTCTCATTGTCAGACCTTATGAGGTTTAAATGATGTTCATCAAGAGGTTCTGAGTCCCTATCATCTTCTTCCACATAGTTTTCATTGAATGGTGGCCTGATCTGTTGGTCATTATCCCTTGGTCTGTTTTGGGGCTGCTCCCTCCTAAAGTTTTGGTTTCGGTTTCTGATTGGAGGGTTTGGTTGGTTGTCCCTAACAGGAGCTTTTTCATTGATCTTTTCCCACATTTTAGCCATGGATTTGACTAAGTCATCTATTCTGGGATCTAGGGAAGGTGATGCAGTGGAGACCTCATCTCTATATGTGACTTTTCTTTCTGATCTAGTTCTAGCTCTTTTTTCAGCTAAGTTGGCATCTGCTTTTATGGCTATTTGTTGCATTTCCTCCAAGGTAGGGGGATCCTTATCTCTTAGATGATATGTCATGTCCGGATCAAAACCCTCAGGAAATTTTGCCAAAGCTAAACCAAGTGGAGGTTTGAAATGAGGTGGAAGGGAGTTATATACACTGTTGAACCTAGTACAGTAAGCTTGGACACTTTCCCCATTTTCCCGTTTTAGGTTGTTATATTCTGACAAGATTTGAATGGGGTTTCTTCGGATTTCCCACCTGTTTCTGAAAACTTGATGTAGTTCTGGGATATCATGGATACTGTTTGGAGCTAAGCTTTTGAACCATGCTTTGGGTTCACCACCAAGACTTTGAGCGAATATTCTCATTCTGACAATCTCGTCTTGTACCTCTAGGTATTCATAAGCATCAGTCATTCTGCTTGTATGCTGTTGAGGTGTAGTGGTGTCTTCTCCAGTAAAGTGTGGGATTTTGTCTTGATATTTGTTTGGGAGAGGAGCTAAAGGTGGTGGTAACACCAAAGGTGCGTACCAGGCAGCCATGACCGGAGCTAATGGATGATGTACAAGATGAGGACTAGTAGGCTGAAATGAAGTGGTTTGAACAGTGGTGGTTTGACCGGGTGTGGCGGATGAACTTGGACTAGTGATCTGGTTTTGATCAGATCTGGGATGATAGGAGCCAAACTGATAAAGAAGCTGGAAATCAGGAGGAGTGGTGGGTGAAGCTTCTCTAATAGGACTCTGTGGTGGGTTTAGGGGTTCAAGATCGTCGAAGTTTATCTTACTATATGATTTACTTCGGGGAAGAGCTTGTGATGACTCTAGTTCCGAAGGTGAATCTAGAAGGATATTGCGAGTTTTAGGTACAGATCTTGTTCTACGGATGGATCTATCGGTAGCTAGATGATCAGTTTCAGAAGCTTGCCACAGAATTTTCTCTGGGTCATCTACTATGATAGGGGGATTTGGGTCTGGATGGGATCTGGTATTGATTCTTCGGGAAGCCGGATTTTAGATCCAGAGTTTAGAGAGAATGATATTGGTGAATGTTCTGGATGAGTGGGTTTTCTAAGGTTTTACTAAGGTGAAGGATGGTCAAAAGTAAAGGGATGGATTAGTGGAGTCGCCAGGTGAAAAATGGGTTGTTCTTATGAAGATAGCTATGGTCCACCAACAATAACTATTCTGAGGATGTTTTTGGATTTTCTGAGTTTTATGTGCAGCCTATGGTTTGTTAAAGTATTCTAGACTTGTTTCAACACTTTGCTAGGGTAATGAAAACAAAGAGAGTTTACTCTAAAAAATGAGTCTATGGACTGCTTGCTTGTTTATGGTACCTAAAGGACCAAAGAGTCTATAAGAGTTTGCTGGACTATTATGTACTCAGTGTCTTACCATCTCCCACTATGTTAGTGAGTGATGGGAAAGGTCTATCGGATAGTAGCCTAGAGTTTGGTGAAATAGTAAGGCTTACTAGAAGTTAGTGGAGTCGCCAGGTGGAAAATCAGTTGTTTTGAGATATACTTGTATGGTCCACCACCAGTAATGTCAAAAGCCAATCTAAGGGAGTGTTTTGGGGTTTTTTCTGAGTTTTTAGGTGCAGCCTAGGATGTAAGAGTGTTATAAACCTGATTCATCACTTTGCTAAGATGGTGAAACAGAGAGTTTACACTAAATGATTCTAAAGGCTGATGGTTTAAGCTAAAAAGTTGAGGGACTAAGGAGTCTATAAAAGTTTGCTATACTGTCATGAACTCAGTAGGTCCCACCGTGATCGCCATTATGTTAGGGTGGCGATGAGGTGGCAAAATCAGATGGTATTCTAAAATTTAGCAAGGTAGTAAGGCCTACTAGAGGCTAGTGGAGTCGCCAGGTGGATTTTTAGTTGTTTTGAGGTATATTTGTATGGTCCACCACCAGTACTGTCAAAATCCAATCTAAGGGAGTGTTTTGGGGTTTTTTGAGTTTTATGTAGTCCTGAGGTTTGGAAGAATTTCCTATAACTGACTCATCATTTTGCTAGGATGGTGAGACAACTAGATTCTACTCTTCTAATTTTGACTGAGATTTTGAGAGTTCCTAAGGGATACCTAGGAAGTTTTGACTCAAAGTCCCACCGTGATCGCCATTATGTTAGGGTCCCGTGATTTGGCCGATTGGCTAGCCAAATGACGATGTAACATCAAACCAAGCTTTGGAGCCCAAGGACCTAGCCTTCCTGGACTGAGAGAGGGCTCTCTCTATATATGTAAAAGATGTCGGTGTGTTTACTTGCAGTGTTCTGATATTAGGCTAGTTATGAAGTATGTTTTTAGTTTTTTGGTTTTTTAAGTTTGTGAGGAATGAAACTGATCAAATACATAAACTGGATAACAAGATGTAGATAAATTGGGCTATGGGGTCAAACAGGTCAAGGAAGCTATGAGGTGATGATGTGAGGCTGCTGTAGGGCCGATTTGATTCACGGTAGAAGGGATCTTTGAGCAAAATGGATTGAATGGACAACAAGTTGGTGAAAGACAAGGGATTTCAAGTGTAACTAGTTAATAGCAGACAATAAACATGTAATAGCAAGCCATTAATCATGCTAAGTATAACTATAAGCTAATTAACATATAGAAATCAAACATTCCAGCCATACATAGAGGTATAAGACCCTCTAACTTCGGGAAATGGCTATCAGACTTTGGGGAAAACATATAAGACAAACTAACAACTCATAAACTACGCCGGAACGCCTAAACATAGTCTCTAAGTCATTGGGCACTTGGACAAACAAGTTTTCATAGTTTTAGGCAAAGGGCTAGATCGAGACTAGGCCTCCTTGGTTCAACAAGATGATCAACAAATCAGTCAAAGAGAAAGTTTTATGGACAGAACTATGGGCAGCTAATAGGTAGGTAGGGCAAACCATACATCCTACTCAACATACATAGAACTTATAAATAAAACTTAGCAACAATACCTTAAGTTACTAAAGAGCAGTTAAGAATTCTTTAGCATAACTAAGGGAGAAGAAAACATCAAGCTATGAAGATTCAGGGATTTTGAGGTGCCTCTATGGGCATATCTCAAAATCAATCTCTACTGATCTATAGTAGCAAGAAATATGTAATATGAATGAGAACTAGAAGACAAAAACATATAAAGAGACACTATACCATTCTACCATGTCAAGGAATCCATCAACAATCCTTCATCATTCCTCAAAAGCATCCAAGAGGCAGTCCAAAAATCATAACTCAAGTGTATTCTTCAAAGCTCATATGACCAATGTATTATTTCTTCTCTCAAGTTCAGCCTCTGATTTACAATGAGAATCATGGAATAAATAGGCTTGAGGAAAGAAAACCTCATGGAGCAACTAGCTATCCCATTGGCCAAGTCAAAATATCTAAACTTGTCCTTGAGGCTTTGCAAAGCCCAAGGCACAAAATATCCCATAAAATATCTAAAAAACTGCTAAAACGGAAATTATATTGACTTTACATGATTTCCCAATGATAAAAATAGCTTAACGCACATTTGGGAAAAGCAGATTTTTGGAGTTCAAAAATTACAAAAATACTTCATATTTATGCCTGAAAAAGGTCCCCTGACTTGCTGGATGAAAATGGCAGCCTTCCCGGTGTTGAAATGAGGCTCATGATGGCTCGTTGGAAAGCTCTCTGTGTCTGATTTCCGACGCAAGTGGAATCACCTCAATCTGATCTTTGAAAGTCCCTCAAAACTGTACCTGTGTGCAAAAACCCAGAAAATAGCAGGCTGCTGATATGGCGGGCAGAATGTGCAAAATGAGGCTGTTTTTCGCCAATTTGAGGGGGCGCATGATCTTCAAATGCCCTGAAAATCGCTGGAGACCTGCTCATGGAATTATGGCATCCATCGGTATCATCCTCCTCCCTTGAAAACTCATCAAACTGACATGGCGAATTTATGAGTTTTTTGGCCAAAAACCCAAAAAATGCCAAAAAACAAAAAGTTGCCGAAACAGGCTCAAAATTGGCATGCATGACCCTCAAGGGTCCATAGAAACATGATCCGAAGCTGAAGCCAAAATATCAAGGGCTGATATGCTTTTTGCTTCCTTCCGTGCTAGGCGCTTCCCCTTTACCCTCTTCAGCTTCTCTTGTGCTGCCTTTAGTTTGCGCCGGGCAAACTGATCTAGCTTTTGGAAGTGGTGTGTCCTCTTCCTCTGCAGCTCAAGATCCCTATTTGCCTTTTCAAGCTTTAATTCCAAATGCTGGTTAGCTCTCTCAAGCCATGCTTCTTTGTTTTCCTCAATTTCCTGCTCAAAGAGGGCAGTGAGAGGAAAGGCTTTGAAATGAGCTTGTTCTTCTGCTCTTTGTTTCTCCAAGGCTCTTCTAAGCCCTATGGTCCTAGGCCTCTTCCACCTAGGCTGGTCTTCCTCCTCTTCATCATCAAACTCGCCAATGAGCTCTTCAATTCTTACTTGCGCCTTTTCTGCCTCTTTCTTATACTTGATCGCCCTTGCCTCATGGATAGCTGCATGAAACTTCATTTGTTTGTTTTCAACCTCCAAGAAATGGTTGAAATTCCTCGCCCTTTGAAGGTCCTCTTGTAACACCTCAATTTTCCCTTCTTTGTGAATGAGGAGGTTTTCAAGGAGGCGGGCCTCATTGTCACTATCATCGCTTTGGATAGGGATAATAGCTAATTCACCCCCATGCTTTGTACTTTCTCCAATTTTACTTTTGCCTTTGAAAGCCAATCTGGCGCTTTTCCTCCTTGGTAAACTAGAAAGTGTCTTTTTGAGCAATTTCTTCTTACTAGGAACAGTTTTGGTCACTGTTAAGGTGGCAGCTTCAGCTTGCTGTCCTTCCTCAATGCCCTGTCCAGTTTGTGGCTCAAAAGGTGCTTCAATTTCTTGCCCAACTTGCTGTGCTTCATCAACTGTCTGCTGCTGTCCCTCTTCATGTAGCTGCTGCTGTTCATCAACCTGTAGCTGTTGCTGATCTTCAAACTCTAGTTGCTGCTGTTCACTAATCTCCAACTGCTGCTGTCCCTCAATATCTAGCTGCTGCTATTCACTGCCTTCTTTTTCTCCTTGTGGTTCACTGCCCTCTCCTACTCCCTGTTGACTTGGCTGCCCAGTGGTCATCTTGAGTTTTTTAGGGGTAGGCCTACGAGACAAAGGCACTGGGCGATGGACAGGCTGAGTAGGAGACACATGAACAGGAGGGACAGTGGCGAAATCTGCATGGCTAATGAATGAATCCCATGAAAACCCTTTCTTCTCCAGCTGGTGTAATAAGATAATCTTGATCAAAGAATGATGAAAGAGAGAAGGGATTTGCTGAGGTGGAGCCTTCTTTTGGACAGTAGCTACCATTTTCTATATGCCTTTGGACAAAAAGTATGGAAGGTTTAATTGCCTGCTTCTGGTAAAATGCATCAACAAGCGGACATGATAGGCATAAATTTGGTTAAACCTCCCCTCACAAGTGAAATATCTCATTATGGCTTTCATCAGCGGAGCATAACTGTCAAGAAGATAGGAAAAAGGGAAAATAGCAGTGATGGTTTCCCTATGTTCAGGCTTGATGAAAGGTTTATAATCCTCTAGATCAATATGTGCTTGTTTAAACCACTTTTCACCATGATACGTGATCTTGGTAGCCTTGGATACATACCTTGGGGAGATTTTGAAATCAAGACCCGCCAACTGGAAGTGTTTTTCCTTGAATCTCAAAGCGCACAAATGTGTAAGTGGCGAAAAACTCTTGACTTCTTCTATTCTCTGGCAGAAATCAAGACAACCTACTTCATGGAAATTGAAAAGCACTGATGGGTGAGCATTGATTTCTTCTATGGAGATAGGCTCATATCTCTTATGTGGACCGCTCCTGTGATCTTGCTTTGGAGGCATTCTGACTTGAACAAGCTTTGGAAGAGGAAAACTGCCTTTACTGTATGAAAAATGCTCTGCTGGATTGAAACTGGCCACTATACTGTTTGGACAGATATGGACACTGTGGTTTTGAATAAAATGCAACAATGTTTTTTTCTTTGAATAAGCCACCTCTGCGTTCCTTAAAAAACAACCTTTCAACTTTGGATGCACTTCAGCCAGGCAAACTTTTTAATATGGTACCCTGTGTAAAGATGACACAAACTCCTGTGTCAATTTCCTGTGCACAGTTTTGAAAAACTACTCCTGGTGAGTTTGTCAGAGGTCAATCAATCATAGCTACATCTTTGTCTTCAATATAAAACTGTAATCATCAACCACCTGTCCTTTAGAAGTAGCCCTATTCACCTTCAGAAAATCTCTGTCAACAAATCTTCAACATGATACAATATGGTTTCTGGAAAAGGCAGACCCAAGTTAGATGTAAAATCAATGCACAGTGGTTTAGGTAACACACTCTCTGCTTGTGAGTTTAAGAGATATACCAATACATCTACACCTCTGTCTCCAATGTTAGAGTTTCAACCATCAACAACTCTGCCCTTTAGAAAGTGGCTCTGCACCTTTGGAAAAACTCTGTTCAACAATCTTCAGAATGATACAATATAGTGCAAGGAAAAGGCAGACCTAGGTTCAAAGGTCAATACTACACCTGTACCTCTGTCTCAATGTTAAATGCAATCACCAACAACTCTGCCCTTTAGAAAGTGGCTCTGCACCTTTGGAAAAACTCTGTTCAACAATTTATAGTAGGGACAACACAGTGAAAGGGAGGCAGTCTGCTAAAAATGTGCTGTGAGAAAATGACAAAAGTCACTCTGTTCTTGAAATATTTGAGTCAACCATACCAAAACTCCTTTCTCAAGGAGGCTTTCCAACCATTAAAACCTTACCACAGCCTTAAATTGTGCCACCCTTCAACAATTTATTATCTCGAGCAAACTATCACATATGATTAGGTATCGATACACGGTATAGGGCAAAACAACCAAGAGTTTTTAGAAAATTTGTAGAGCTTTTAAGACAAGGGTTATATGAGTTTTCTCTTTTAAAACAATAAATAGTCCCTTATAAGTGCAGCCTTCTGGTGATATTGTGAAAACCTTTGTTTGAATGGATGGCAACTTTGTCAATAAGTTTCGATCGATATAAGGCAGTCAATCAACAGTTTTCCCATGTAACCTTGAGGTGGCTTTGAATAACATGGTAAAATGTGTGAGAAATACCTCTAAAATTGATGGACAACCCTTGTGTGGGGCCGGAGGAGCACCAGGGATCTTCACAAGCTGCGCGGCACTCTTTTGCAGTCATCACGTCGCGCAGAAATCACCGTGGGTGGCCTGTCGGGTCGACCTGTCGGGTGGTCGGGCGGCCTTGTACAGGCGCGTCGCGCCAATGTACAGGCGCGTCGCTCCAACGAAGGTGGCTCGTGCAATTTTCCGCCCAGGCACGTCGCGCAAGAACCCAGGCACGTCGTGCAGTGTTTCTCAGTGCAAACTTGTGAATTTTCGACCAGATTCTCTTGCCTTGGTGCTAGAGAGGCGCGGGCTCTTCTTCAGTTTTTGAAAATGAAATCTTTACATCATACTTACCCTTTGATGTTATGTCACAATAACTCTCCAACGGTCATTTAAACTTTTGGAAGTAACATTGATTTTAACTCTGTTTGTTTTAAAACAGTGGGTTTGTTATTTTAATACATAAACCCGAACATTGGCTCTCACCCCGAGCTTTTAAACCTTGGCAAACAATTCAACCAACCCCACCACTTCTGCTACGGTGTTTTAATAACACAGGTAATTTGTCAATTTGCTCTGACAACTCTTGGTCTTCGGCAGCTTCTTCATCTTTTACCTATAGTGGGTGTTCAAATCCCTGCCTGTAGGTGTGGTATACAGTACCCTTTTTCCCTTAAATAATAAAGGCTGTGCTTCTTCTTTTTAAACTATCCAAAAATGATCACAGGTTGAAAAACCTTTGGAACGTAGTGAACAATAACTTAAAGGGGAAATCTTCTTGGTGACAGAATTTTTAAAAACCTTGTCTGCGGATCCTTTTTCCATGTAGTTCTGTGCTACATCTGCCCTTTGGAATGATGACAACTGTGTTTGTTATAAGACATATAAACAGTGATAATTCATCAAAACAAAGTTCTTCTGCCTATTCATAAGATTGTATACCCATTTGGCTAGTCTATCTGAAAAGATAAGCTTGTAAAATAAGAAAACATGGCTCTTTGATACACAGTCATTATTTTGCTTTGACCAGTGTGTTAACCCCTTTTTGTCAATAGAACCATTTCATAACTGGACTATGTTCACTGTTTTTCCCCTCTTGGCGATTTTTATCAAGGAAGGACCATTCATAATGCGCCAAAAACATTTGAAAGCTTTGAACACCATTTCTTGAAAAGCGCTTCTTTGGACCTTTGGCATGTGATATTGTTTTGCTGCTTGACCCTTTCCCTCAAGGAAAATTGCCTTCTTTTTGGTATCAATGGCATACATATATTCAATATTTTCTCTTTTCTACTGTAGGTACAGTCTGAGAGATAGCTCTTTGAAAAGGGGAATCAATACCTTTGCATCATAAACAGTAACACTTACCTGTGCAATGACTCCTATTCAGTTCTTTGGTATCCTTCCATTGCACCTTTTAGACCCATCAGTTTTCAACAACCTGCAATGGCTTTGGCCATCTGCTCATATATGGAGGAGGCTCTTCATCAGGTAAGGTATCTGAAGGATTTTTAACGACTCTGTTTGACACAGCCTTTCTCTGAATGTGATGGTAAGTGAACCTTTTGAAAAACATCAATATTAGCATCTCTTTTTTGCAAACATCACTGTATTTCAGAAGAAAACCTAGCCACAGTGACACTGTTTATCTGCACTGCTCTAAAGGTGACTGGAATATCATCATTTGTTTTGGTCATCTCATGACAAACTATTTGCAGGATAGTCTCTGTAATTATGGAGGTCAGTGTCTTTTGAGAAAACAAGAACTTTCCTTCTGCCTGTGTAATGGCATTGGTTAACATCTGTTCTATTTGATCTTGTGGATAAGCAGGGTACTTATGATTGGAATTTTCACCAATTGACATGCCTTTCTTCATTTCAACAATTCACATGATTTGAAAGCTTCAGATGACCTCCTTTATCAAACCAGACTCTTTTTCTTAGCATATTCCAAACTATTTCAACTATATTCCTGTTATGATCATCAGTCACATTCATAAAACCTGGAGTCCCTGTTTCATTTGTTTCAGTTCAAGTCAAACCTGGACTTTTGCAATCTTCTAAGTCAATACTGGCCCGCGCCCTCTTCTTATGGATGAAGGAGGCACCCTAACCCTCTGCTTGTAAATGAAGGAGGTTCTGGGCCTTGACAATTTACCAGTTTGCTGAGACAGTGGTGAACCTTTCTTACTGTGATTTTCATGCTGGAAAGAGCTGTAAGGTCCTGATGAGTGACTTTTTTTTTGCAGCTTCATCTCAGGCTCATAATACATTTAGAAGCAGCTGTTCTTCTAACTGTAGATCAAGCATTTAATCCTGAGATGAAGTTATATTTCCTACTTTTGTAGAAACCATAGAACACTGTGAAAAACCTAATAGTCAGCTTGAGATTGGGGTTTATGCAGTGCTGAGATCTAGGGGATATGAGTGGCGCGACTTTAGGGTTGTTTGTCAATTTCATTTGCAAAGTAAGAGGTCAGTCATGGTAGGTCTGTTGCAGATGGAGGCTTTTTGGCTTTTTGATGATTGCCAAGGGTGAAATGTCTTAAAACGCCACTTCCTAACCTAGGGGAGACTCTTGAAACAGATGTGGATTTGCCTTTTAAAACTGATGGTCAGACCAATAATGCTGAAGCAAGATAGGATTGTGATAATGAGGTTTTGATTTCGACATGGGCGAACTGAAAAGGTAGAAAGGCGAAAAAAGTTTTAGGAGGGTTTTCTGGATGACATATTGACATGAGGAAATCAGTTTCTAGAAAACTCAGCTGTAGATATAGTCATCACTAACATGTAAAAATACTGATGGCTAACAGTGGCTCCATTTGGGGAGGGCAGCTCCTCGTCAGGAGGTGTCTAGAATTCAGATCTTTGGCTTATGAAGACCAATGCCTTATCCATTGGCGCAAAATTTAACCTTCTCTTGATGTTATTTCTGAAGAATGACAGCATGGTTAACATCAAGGATACTTCTACCTACCCCACTATCTTTCCTAACATTTTTTCTTCTCTTTGGCGCATTTGAACTAGCAGCCTTTGACAATGCATATTTTTCTTTTTGCAAAATGAACCTATCTATTTCTACTCTTATATCTGTCGGGAGTTCAGATTAAGCTGATGAACTCCTTCATTTCTCTACCTAAAACTAGATCGACTGTCAAGATTAAGCAGTTTGACAGGGTTTCATTCTCTAATCTACAACATGAAATTCAAAAATGATCAAATCAGGATTAGGCAGTCTGATTTGTCATGCATTTGCGGCATAAAAGACAAGCTGCACACAAATGTTATTCTGCAACAAAGGAAACTAGAGAAGCGGGGCTAAGATGTACAATGTGTTTTTCATTTCTCGCTTCTCTCTTTGGTTCTGTTTTAGGCATGTGGAACCAGAATCTCTCCCTAATCTAAGCTCTGTGATAAGTCAATCTTACACAATGTTGACTATCTTGACACTCACTAACTTATCAGCAAATAAATTAAAACATGCTCAGCTATGATTAGGCTAGATGGTTGAACAAGACATTGGAGCACTAGTAGCGGCATTTAGACTTGCTCGCTTTCTGAAAGACTATTTTTTGGAACATGGGGCCTTTGTTCTATCTTCACTTGCCCTCCTTTCTGCTTTTTACTTTTTTTTGACTTTCCTGTCTTTTACTGTTTTTGACTTTTCTATTTTTTCAATATTTCAAACAATGGTATGTACAATGACTGAAAGTGTTTCTAACTCAAAAATCTTGGAAATGATGGAATTTCAGCATCTTATCCTCGTAAGGATCTCCTCTCACCCTTGGCCCACTTAACTCTTGAAAAGAAAAATTTGGGAAATTTTCTCTCTCTAACATGACATAGGGATTCATGCAAGAATCTCTAAACAACCCGGTATCCTCCCTCTGTACCTCTCTGAATATCTGATTTCCACTCCTTTCCTTACTGTATGCTTTCTTCAGGTAATGTATGTACTCTTGATAATTCTTGAAATAGATAGTGACATCATCAAGGTATGCAAAAACACAGAAATTTAAAACTGGGAACATGGCCTTCATGAACAGATTTTTGATATTGGGTGGTTTTGCAATTTTGAACTTGAAATCAGATCTACCTCCCGCAAACTGGAAAAAATCTTTAAGTTGTCTATTTTGCAAAGGAATCTTATGATTATGACCTGAAACATGATCTTGCAAGAATACATGATTAAAAGCACTTTTAATTGGTGAATCATGATCTTGGGTAGAAAAAACATGATTTTTGTTATATGGAGATGCAGTATTATTTCTAAAATCAAAGCAGATTCTATGGCCACTAGTTTTATCCTTGATCATTTCAGTTTGTTTCAGTTTGCTTTTGTTAAAGTTGTTTTTTGAGGAAAAGGTAGTGATACCATGTTTTCCCTTGTTTTTTCTGTAGAAATTAGTATTTTGCATGAGATTCCTGATTTTAGCATTTCTAAGTTCTTCATGAAAAGACAAAATATGAGCCAATTTCAGTAGTTCAGGTATGCTGGGATTATAACTGTCATCCTTGCTCATAAGAAGTTCATCTGGAATTTTCTCAAGATGTTGAGCTACTGAGGTTATGGTCAAAGTTTTATTTGCAGTAGGAGGGTCACATGATGGTAAATCTTTGAGGTATGGTAGAAACATTAAACTCCCTTTCTCCCGGGTTCCAAATAGGTTGATGATGTGTAGGTCTTCTAAAGCCTTCACCCGGAAGAAGTTTCCACAACTCACTGCTGGTGTTTGACTAAAACTAGAGCAATTTGTTTGATAGTACATGAGGGTTTGTGCTTCTTGCTCTAATCCTACTTTGGGGAGGGGAAATTTACTTTCCTCAAGAGACAGTTGCTCATGATCATGGTAGTTTTGAGTGTCCAGTTCATCATAGGGTACCAGGGACAACTGATGTGGTGGATCTAAGTCTTTATCAGTTTCTTCTGACTCTTCTTCCATGTTTACATCAATATGCATAATGAAAGAGTTTAGGTCGGATTGCAAAGAACGCATTGGAATGTTATCTGGCCTATCTTGACTTCTGATCATGTATTTCATGTGTGATTCGCGGTACAGTATTCTGGTCTGACCAAACACAGGAATGGTGGCATATGACATGTCTAGTTGGATGTTCCCTTGGAGTTTGGCTCCCCAAGATCTGGATAGGAGCATCCCGTACTTGGGAGGAAAGTCTGCCACTACTATATCCATGATTAGATGTTTCGCGGGTATTTGAGCCAGACTAAAACAAATGTCTTTGATCAAACCCAGGCATTGGACTCTGCTTGAATCAAATGAATACAAGTCTTTGTATGGTCTTGTGATTTCCAAGCCTAATCTTTCCATTACTACCTTCGGCATAAGATTATGCGAGGCGCCGGAGTCTAGCATGGCATTGTGGAGGATTTGGTTGTGGATGTTTAGGCTAATGTAAAATGGAAGAGTAACTCCCTCTTGGAATTTTCCCTCTACCTTTGGACCAAACAATACTTCAGGAATGTCATCAGTGAGATTAACAGTGTTCGCATCATTTCCTAGATTTAAGACTTTTAGTACTTGGGATTTATAAGAGTTTTGGGCAATGAGTTCAGTAAGAGGCATGGTGATTTTGATCTTAGCGATTTCGCCTTCAAAGCTAAAAGGCACTTGAAGTTTAGATATGTTTGTTTCAGCTTTTTCAGCTAAGACCTTGTCCATGTTCTGAGTTTGTTGACCTTGTTTTGGGACTTCTTTTGATACAGTCACCCTTGGGGTTTCTTTAGAGTTACTAGGAATGTCTGAGTTAGTACTTGTCTGAATGGTCTTACCTTTGTTTTGGTCAGTCTTCTCAACCTTGATTTTGTCACTGCTTGATGCTTTTTTGAGGATGGTATTTGGAGCTTTAGCAGTATCAGAGTTACCTTTCTTGACATTATCTTGGTTTCTTTTGCTTCTAAGGTCATATTGCCTGTGGGCTTCTACAATAGCATTTTGAAACTTTATGGCGGGGTCATCGAGATCTTCATAATTGGTCTCATCTTGATCAGGCGAAAAGAAGGCTTGTTCTTCTTCGGTGAGGTACACCTCACTCTCATTGTCAGACCTTATGAGGTTTAAATGATGTTAATCAAGAGGTTCTGAGTCCCTATCATCTTCTTCCACATAGTTTTCATTGAATGGTGGCCTGATCTGTTGGTCATTATCCCTTGGTCTGTTTTGGGGCTGCTCCCTCCTAAAGTTTTGGTTTCGGTTTCTGATTGGAGGGTTTGGCTGGTTGTCTCTAACAGGAGGTTTTTCATTGATCTTTTCCCACATTTTAGCCATGGATTTGACTAAGTCATCTATTCTGGGATCTAGGGAAGGTGACGAAGTGGAGACCTCATCTCTATATGTGACCTTTCTTTCTGATCTAGTCCTAGCTCTTTTTTCAGCTAAGTTGGCATCTGCTTTTATAGCTATTTGTTGCATTTCCTCCAAGGTAGGGGGATCCTTATCTCTTAGGTGATATGTCATGTCCGGATCAAAACCCTCAGGAAATTTTGCCAAAGCTAAACCAAGTGGAGGTTTGAAAAGAGGTGGGAGGGAGTTATATACACTGTTGAACCTAGTACAGTAAGCTTGGACACTTTCCCCATTTTCCCGTTTTAGGCTGTTATATTCTGACAGGATTTGAATGGGGTTTCTTCGGATTTCCCACCAGTTTCTGAAAACTTGATGTAGTTCTGGGATATCATGGATACTGTTTGGAGCTAAGCTTTTTAACCATGCTTTGGGTTCACCACCAAGACTTTGGGCAAATATTCTCATTCTGACAGTCTCGTCTTGTACCTCTAGGTATTCATAAGCATCAGTCATTCTACTTATATGCTGTTGAGGTGTGGTGGTGTCTTCTCCAGTAAAGTGTGGGATCTTGTCTTGATATTTGTTTGGGAGAGGAGCTAAAGGAGGTGGAAACACCAAATGTGCGTACCAGGCTGCCATGACTGGAGCTAATGGATGATGTACAAGATGAGGACTAGTAGGCTGAAAAGAAGTGGTTTGAACAGTGGTGGTCTGACCGGGTGCAGCGGATGAACTTGGACTAGTGATCTGGTTTTGCGCAGATCTGGGATGATAGGAGCCAAATTGATAAAGAAGCTGGAAATCAGGAGGAGTGGTGGGTGAAGCTTCTCTAATAGGACTCCGTGGTGGGTTTAGGGGTTCAAGATCGTCGAAGTTTATCTTACTATATGATTTACTTCGGGGAAAAGCTTGTGATGACTCTAGTTCCGAAGGTGAATCTAGAAGGATATTGCGAGTTTTAGGTACATATCTTGTTCTACGGATGGATCTATCGGTAGCTAGATGATCAGTTTCGGAAGTTTGCCACAGAATCTTTTCTGGGTCATCTACTATGATAGGGGGATTTGGGTCTGGATGGGATCTGGTATTGATTCTTCGGGAAGCCAGATTTTAGATCCAAAGTTTAGAGAGAATGATATTGGTGAATGATCTGGATGAGTGGGTTTTCTAAGGTTTTACTAAGGTGAAGGATGGTCAAAAGTAAAGGGATGGATTAGTGGAGTCGCCAGGTGAAAAATGGGTTGTTCTTATGAAGATAGCTATGGTCCACCAACAATAACTATTCTGAGGATGTTTTTGGATTTTCTGAGTTTTATGTGCAGCCTATGGTTTGTTAAAGTATTCTAGACTTGTTTCAACACTTTGCTAGGGTAATGAAAACAAAGAGAGTTTACTCTAAAGAATGAGTCTATGGACTGCTTGCTTGTTTATGGTACCTAAAGGACCAAAGAGTCTATAAGAGTTTGCTGGACTATTATGTACTCAGTGTCTTACCATCTCCCGCTATGTTAGTGAGTGATGGGAAAGGTCTATCGGATAGTAGCCTAGAGTTTGGTGAAATAGTAAGGCTTACTAGAAGTTAGTGGAGTCGCCAGGTGGAAAATTGGTTGTTATGAGATATTTTTGTATGGTCCACCACCAATACTATCAAAAACCAAAAGGGAGTGTTTTGGGGTTTTTTCTGAGTTTTTAGGTGCAGCCTAGGATGTAAGAGTGTTATAAACCTGATTCATCACTTTGCTAAGATGGTGAAACAGAGAGTTTACACTAAATGATTCTAAAGGCTGATGGTCTGAGTTTAGGATTGAAGGACTAAAGAATCTATAAGAGTTCGCTAGACTGTCATGTACTCAATAAGTCCCACCGTGATCGCCATTATGTTAGGGTGGCGATGAGGTGGCAAAATCAGATGGTATTCTAAAATTTAGCAAGGTAGTAAGGCCTACTAGAGGCTAGTGGAGTCGCCAGGTGGATTTTTAGTTGTTTTGAGGTATATTTGTATGGTCCACCACCAATACTATCAAAAACCAATCTAAGGGAGTTTTTGTGGTTTTTTCTGAGTTTTATGTAGTCCTGAGGTTTGGAAGAGTGTCCTACAGCTGAGTCATCATTTTGCTAGGATGGTGAGACAACCAGATTCTACTCTTCTAAGTTTGACTGAGATTTTGAGAGTTCCTAAGGGATACCTAGGATGTTTTGACTCAAAGTCCCACCGTGATCGCCATTATGTTAGGGTCCCATGATTTGGCCGATTGGCTAGCCAAATGACGATGTAACATCAAACCAAGCTTTGGAGCCCAAGGACCTAGCCTTCCTGGACTCAGAGAGGGCTCTCTCTATATGTGTAAAAGATGTCGGTGTGTTTGCTTATGGTGTTCTGATATTAGGCTAGTTATGAAGTATGTTTTTAGTTTTTTGGTTTTTTAAGTTTGTGAGGGATAAAACTGATCAAAGACATAAACTGGATAACAAGATGTAGATAAATTGGGCTATGGGGTCAAACAGGTCAAGGAAGCTATGAGGTGATGATGTAAAGCTACTGTAGGGCCGATTTGATTCACGGTAGAAGGGATCTTTGGGCAAAATGGATTGAATGGACAACAAGTTGGTGAAAGACAAGGGATTTCAAGTGTAACTAGTTAATAGCAGACAATAAACATGTAATAGCAAGCCATTAATCATGCTAAGTATAACTGTAAGCTAATTAATACATAGAAATCAAACATTCCAGCCATACATAGAGGTATAAGACCCTCTAACTTCGGGAAATAGCTATCAGACTTTGGGGAAAACACATGAGACAAACTAACAACTCATAAACTACGTCGGAATGCCTAAACATAGTCTCTAAGTCATTGGGCACTTTGACAAACAAGATTTCATAGTTTTAGGCAAAGGGCTAGATCGGGACTAGGCCTCCTTGGTTCAACAAGATGATCAACAAATCAGTCAAAGGGAAAGTTTTATGGACAGAACTATGGGCAGCTAATAGGTAGGTAGGGCAAACCATACATCCTACTCAACATATATAGAACTTATAAATAAAACTTAGCAACAATACCTTAGGTTACTAAAGAGCAGCTAAGAATTCTTTAGCATAACTAAGGGAGAAGAAAACATCAAGCTATGAAGATTCAGGGATTTTGAGGTGCCTCCATAAGCATATCTCAAAATCAATCTCTACTGATCTATAGTAGCAAGAAATATGTAATATGAATGAGAACTAGAAGACAAAACACATTAAGAAGCACTATACCATTCTACCATGACAAGGAATCCATCAACAAGCCTTCACCATTCCTCAAAAGCATCCAAGAGGCAGTCCAAAAATCATAACTCAAGTGTATTCTTCAAAGCTCATATGAAAAATGTATTAATTCTTCTCTCAAGTTCAGCCTCCGATTTACAATGAGAACCATGGAATAAATAGGCTTGAGGGAGGAAAACCTCATGGAGCAACTAGCTATCCCATTGGCCAAGTCAAAATATCTAAACTTGTCCTTGAGGCTTTGCAAAGCCCAAGGCACAAAATATCCCATAAAATATCTAAAAAGCTGCTAAAAACGGAAATTATATTGACTTTACATGATTTCCCAATGATAAAAATAGCTTAACGCACATTTGGGAAAAGCAGATTTTTGGAGTTCAAAAATTACAAAAATACTTCATATTTATGCCTAAAAAAGGTCCCTTGACTTGCTGGATGCCAATGGCAGCCTTCCTGGTGTCGAAATGAGGCTCATGATGGCTCTTTGGAAAGCACTCTGTGTCTGCTTTCTGACGCAAGTGGAATCACCTCAATCTGATCTCTGAAAGTCCCTCAAAACTGTACCTGTGTGCAAAAACCCAGAAAATAGCAGGCTGCTGATATGGCGGGCAGAATGTGCAAAATGAGGCTGTTTTTCGCCAATTTGAGGGGGCGAATGATCTTCAAATGCCCTGAAAATCGTTGGAGACCTGCTCATGGAATTATGGCATCCATCGGTATCATCCTCCTCCCTTGACAACTCATCAAACTGACATGGCGAATTTATGAGTTTTTGGCCAAAAACCCAAAAATGCCAAAAAACAAAAAGTTGCCGAAACAGGCCCAAAATTGGCATGCATGACCCTCAAGGGTCCATAGAAACATGCTCCGAAGCTGAGGCTAAAATATCAAGGGCTGATATGCTTTTTGCTTCCTTCCGTGCTAGGCGCTTCCCCTTTAATCTCTTCAGCTTTTCTTGTGCTGCCTTTAGTTTGCGCCAGGCAAACTGATTTAGCTTTTGGAAGTGGTGTGTCCTCTTCCTCTGCAGCTCAAGATCCCTATTTTCCTTCTCAAGCTTTAATTCCAAATGCTGGTTAGCTCTCTCAAGCCATGCTTCTTTGTTTTCCTCAATTTCCTGCTCGAAGAGGGCAGTGAGAGGAAAGGCTTCGAAATGAGCTTGTTCTTCTGCTCTTTGTTTCTCCAAGGCTCTTCTAAGCCCTATGGTCCTAGGCCTCTTCCGCCTAGGCTGGTCTTCCTCCTCTTCATCATCAAACTCACCAATGAGCTCTTCAATTCTTACTTGCGCCTTTTCTGCCTCTTTCTTATACTTGATCGCCCTTGCCTCATGGATAGCTGCATGAAACTTCATTTGTTTGTTTTCAACCTCCAAGAAATGGTTGAAATTCCTCGCCCTTTGAAGGTCCTCTTGTAACACCTCAATTTGCCCTTCTTTGTGAATGAGGAGGTTTTCAAGGAGGCGGGCCTCATTGTCACTATCATCGCTTTGGATAGGGATAATAGCTAATTCACCCCCATGCTTTGTACTTTATCCAATTTTACTTTTGCCTTTGAAAGCCAATCTGGCGCTTTTCCTCCTTGGTAAACTAGAAAGTGTCTTTTTGAGCAATTTCTTCTTACTAGGAACAGTTTTGGTCACTGTTAAGGTGGCAGCTTCAGCTTGCTATCCTTCCTCAATGCCCTGTCCAGTTTGTGGCTCAAAAGGTGCTTCAATTTCTTGCCCAACTTGCTGTGCTTCATCAACTGTCTGATGCTGTCCCTCTTCTTGTAGCTGCTGCTGTTCATCAACCTGTAGCTGTTGCTGATCTTCAAACTCTAGTTGCTGCTGTTCACTAATCTCCAACTGCTGCTGTCCCTCAATATCTAGCTGCTGCTGTTCACTGCCTTCTTTTTCTCCCTGTGGTTCACTGCCCTCTCCTTCTCCCTGTTGACTTGGCTGCCCAGTGGTCATCTTGAGTTTTTTAGGGGTAGGCCTACGAGACAAAGGCACTGGGCGATGGACAGGCTGAGTAGGAGATACATGAAGAGGAGGGACAGTGGCGAAATCTGCATGGCTAATGAATGAATCCCATGAAACCCCTTTCTTCTCCAGCTGGTGTAAGAAGATAATCTTGATCAAGGAATGATGAAAGAGAGAGGGGATTTGCTGAGGTGGAGCCTTCTTTTGGACAGTAGCTGCCATTTTCTCTATGCTTTTAGACAAAAAGTATGGAAGGTTTAAATGCCTGCTTCTGGTAAAGTGCATTAACAAGCGAACATGATAGGCGAAAATTTGGCTAAACTTCCTTCACAAGTGAAATATCTCATTATGGCTTTCATCAGCGGAGCATAACTGTCAAGAAGATAGGAGAAGGGGAAAATAGCAGTGATGGTTTCCCTATGTTCAGGCTTGATGAAAGGTTTATAATCCTCCAGATCAAGATGCGCTTGTTTAAACCACTTTTCACCATGATACGGGATCTTGGTAGCCTTGGATACATACCTTGGGGAGATTTTGAAATCAAGGCCCGCCAACTGGAAGTGTTTGTCCTTGAATCTCAAAGCGCACAAATGTGTAAGTGGCGAAAAACTCTTGACTTCTTCTATTCTTTGGCAGAAATCAAGACAGCCTACTTCATGGAAATTGAAAAGCACTGATGGGTGAGCATTGATTTCTTCTATGGAGATAGGCTCATATCTCTTATGTGGACCGCTCCTGTGATCTTGCTTTGGAGGCATTCTGACTTTGACCAAACTTTGGAAGAGGCAAACTGCCTTTACTGTATGAACAATGCTCTGCTGGATTGAAACTGGCCACTAGACTGTTTGGACAGATATGGACACTGTGGTTTGGATAAAATGCAACAATGTTTCTTTGAATAAACCACCTCTGCACTTTTTAAAAACAGTCCTTCAACTCTGGATGCACTTCAGCCAGGCAAACTTTTTAATATGGTACCCTGTGTAAAGATGAGGCAAACTCCTGTGTCAATTTCCTGTGCACAGTTTTGAAAAACTACTCCTGGTGAGTTTGTCAGAGGTCAATCAATCATAGCTACATCTCTGTCTTCAATATAAATCTGTAATCATCAACCACATGTCCTTTAGAAGTAACCCTATTCACCTTCAGAAAATCTCTGTTAACAAATCTTCAACATGATACAATATGGTTTCTGGAAAAGGCAGACCCAAGTTAGATGTAAAATCAATGCACAGTGGTTTAGGAAACACACTCTCTGCTTGTGAGTTCAAGAGATATACCAATACATCTATACCTCTGCCTCCAATGTTTAAATTCCCATCAACAAACTCTGCTCTTTAATGTGCTGTCACCTTTGGAAACTCTCTGTCAACAAATCTTCAGAATGATACAATAGAGTGCAAGGAAGAGGCAGACCTAGGTTCAAAGGTCAATACTACACCTGTACCTCTGTCTCAATGTTAAATGCACTCACCAACAACTCTGCCCTTTAGAAAGTGGCTCTGCACCTTTGGAAAAACTCTGTTCAACAATTTATAGTAGGGACAACACGGTATGAAAAGGGAAGCGGTCTGCTAAAAGTGTCTTTGTGAAAATACAATAATTACTACATTCTTAAAATCTCTTTGATGTCAACCTACATACCAAAAACTCCTTGCTTAAGGAGGCTTTCAACCATTAAAACCTTACCACAGCCTTAAGTGTGCCACCCCTTCAACAATTTGTATCTCAAAGTAAACTACCTCACATATGATTAGGTATCGATACACAGTATGAGAGCAAAACCTAGCCAGAGTTTTTAGAAAGTGTAGAGCTTTTAAGACAAGGTTTATTGAGTTTCCCTTTTAAAACAATAAATAGTCCCTTATAAGTGCGACCTTCTGGTGATATTGTGAAAACCTTTGTTTGAATGGATAGCAACACATGATAAGTTCCCGATCAATATAAGGCGATCTCAAATCCAGCAGTTTTCCACAACCTTGAGGTGGCTTTGAATAGCATGGTAAAATGTGTAGAAATACCTCTAAAATTGATGGACAACCCTTGTGTGGGGCCGGAGGAGCACCAGGGATCTTCACAAGCTGCGCGGCACTCTTTTGCAGTCATCACGTCGCGCAGAAATCACCGTGGGTGGCCTGTCGGGTCGACCTGTCGGGTGGTCGGGCGGCCTTGTACAGGCGCGTCGCGCCAATGTACAGGCGCGTCGCTCCAACGAAGGTGGCTCGTGCAATTTTCCGCCCAGGCACGTCGCGCAAGAACCCAGGCACGTCGTGCAGTGTTTCTCAGTGCAAACTTGTGAATTTTCGACCAGATTCTCTTGCCTTGGTGCTAGAGAGGCGCGGGCTCTTCTTCAGTTTTTGAAAATGAAATCTTTACATCATACTTACCCTTTGATGTTATGTCACAATAACTCTCCAACGGTCATTTAAACTTTTGGAAGTAACATTGATTTTAACTCTGTTTGTTTTAAAACAGTGGGTTTGTTATTTTAATACATAAACCCGAACATTGGCTCTCACCCCGAGCTTTTAAACCTTGGCAAACAATTCAACCAACCCCACCACTTCTGCTACGGTGTTTTAATAACACAGGTAATTTGTCAATTTGCTCTGACAACTCTTGGTCTTCGGCAGCTTCTTCATCTTTTACCTATAGTGGGTGTTCAAATCCCTGCCTGTAGGTGTGGTATACAGTACCCTTTTTCCCTTAAATAATAAAGGCTGTGCTTCTTCTTTTTAAACTATCCAAAAATGATCACAGGTTGAAAAACCTTTGGAACGTAGTGAACAATAACTTAAAGGGGAAATCTTCTTGGTGACAGAATTTTTAAAAACCTTGTCTGCGGATCCTTTTTCCATGTAGTTCTGTGCTACATCTGCCCTTTGGAATGATGACAACTGTGTTTGTTATAAGACATATAAACAGTGATAATTCATCAAAACAAAGTTCTTCTGCCTATTCATAAGATTGTATACCCATTTGGCTAGTCTATCTGAAAAGATAAGCTTGTAAAATAAGAAAACATGGCTCTTTGATACACAGTCATTATTTTGCTTTGACCAGTGTGTTAACCCCTTTTTGTCAATAGAACCATTTCATAACTGGACTATGTTCACTGTTTTTCCCCTCTTGGCGATTTTTATCAAGGAAGGACCATTCATAATGCGCCAGAAACATTTGAAAGCTTTGAACACCATTTCTTGAAAAGCGCTTCTTTGGACCTTTGGCATGTGATATTGTTTTGCTGCTTGACCCTTTCCCTCAAGGAAAATTGCCTTCTTTTTGGTATCAATGGCATACATATATTCAATATTTTCTCTTTTCTACTGTAGGTACAGTCTGAGAGATAGCTCTTTGAAAAGGGGAATCAATACCTTTGCATCATAAACAGTAACACTTACCTGTGCAATGACTCCTATTCAGTTCTTTGGTATCCTTCCACTGCACCTTTTAGACCCATCGGTTTTCCAACAACCTGCTGATAGCTTTGGCCATGTTTGCCCATATATGGAGGAGCTCTTCTTCAGGGTAAGATTATGCGAAGGCTTTTTACTGACCTACATTTGACTACAACCTTTCTCTAAATGTGATGGTAAGTGAACCCTTTTTGAAAAACATCAATATAAGCATCTCTTTTGCAAACATCTTGTATTTCGAAAGAGAAACCTGTACCCGGTATTAGCATTTATCTACACTGCTCTAAAGGTGACTGGAATATCATCATTTGTTTTGGTCATCTCATGACAAACTATTTGCAGGATAGTCTCTGTAATTATGGAGGTCAGTGTCTTTTGAGAAAACAAGAACTTTCCTTCTGCCTGTGTAATGGCATTGATTAACATCTGTTCTATTTGATCTTGTGGATAAGCAGGGTACTTATGATTGGAATTTTTACCAATGACATGCCTTTCTTTATTGCAACAATTCACATGATTTGAAAGCTTCAGATGACCTTCTTTATCAGACCAGGCTCTTTTTCTTAGCATATTCCAAACTCTGTTCCTGTTATGATCATCAGTCACATTCATAAAACCTGAAGATATTGTTTCATTTTTCAGTAAAGGCAAACCTAGACTTTTGCAATCTTCTAAGTCAATACTGGCCCGCGCCCTCTGCTTATGGATGAAGGAGGCACCCTAACCCTCTGCTTGTAAATGAAGGAGGTTCTGGGCCTTGACCATTTACCAGTTTGCTGAGATAGTGGTGACCTTTTCTTACTGTGATTTTCATGCTGGAAAGAGTTGTAAGGTCCTGATGAGTGACTTTTGTTTTGCAGCTTCATCTCAGGCTCATAGTTACATTTAGAAGCAGTTGTTCCTCTAACTGTAAACTCAAAAATTTACTCCATGAGATGAAATTATATTTCCTGCCTTTGTAGAAACCATAGAACACTGTGAAAAACCTAAAAGTCAGCTTGAGATTGGGTTTTATGCAGTGCTGAGATCTAGGGGGTGTGAGTGGCGTGACTTAGGGCTGCTTGTCAATTTCATTTGCAAAGTAAGAGTTCAGTCATGGTAGGCCTGTTGCAGATGGAGGCTTTTTGGCTTTTTGATGATTGCCAAGGGTGAAATGTCTTAAAACGCCACTTCCTATCTTTTTCTTAGCATATTCCAAACTCTGTTCCTGTTATGGTCATCAATTACATTCATGAAACCTGAAGATATTGTTTCATTTGTTTCAGTAAAGGCAAACCTGGACTTTCGCAACCTTCTGAGTCAATACTGGCCTGCGCCCTCTGCTTATGTATGAAGGAGGCGCCCTAACCCTCTGCTTGTAAATGAAGGAGGTTCTGGGCCTTGACAATTTACCGTTTAGCTGAGACAGTGGCGACCCTTTCTTACTGTGATTTTCATGCTGGAAAGAGCTGTAAGGTCCTGATGAGTGACCTTTGTTTTGCAGCTTCATCTCGGGCTCATAATACACTTAAATATTTAAGCGGTATTTGTTCCATTTGTTCCTCTAGCTGCAGATCAACATTTCCTCTGGTAAGTTATATCTGCCTTTGTAGAAACCATAGAACACTGTAAAAAACCTAATAGTCAGCTTGAGATTGGGGTTTATGCAGTGCTGAGATCTAGGGGATATGAGTGGCGCGACTTAGGGCTGCTTGTCAAATTATTTTGCAAAGTAAGAGGTCAGTCATGGTAGGTCTGTTGTAGATGGAGGCTTTTTGGCTTTTTGATGATTGCCAAGGGTAAAATGTCTTAGAGCGCCACTTCCTAACATAGGGGAGACTTTTGAAACAGATGTGGATTTGCCTTTTAAAGCTGATGGGCAGATCAATAAGGCTGAAGCTAGATAAGATAGTGATAATGAGGTTTTGATTTCGACATGGGCGGACTGAAAAGGTAGAAAGGCGAAAAAAGTTTTAGGAGGGTATTCTGGATGACATATTGACATAAGGAAATCAGTTTCTAGAAAACTCAGCTGTAGATATAGTCATCACTAACATGTAAAAAATACTGATGGCTAACAGTGGCTCCATTTGGGGAGGGCAGCTCCTCGTCAGGAGGTGTCCAGAATTCAAATCTTTGGCTTATGAAGACCAGTGCCTTATCCATTGGCGCAAAATTTACCCTTCTTTTGATGTTATTTCTGAAAAGTGACAGCATGGTTAACATCAATGATACTTCTACCTACCCACTATCTTTTCTAACATTTTTTCTTCACTTTGGCGCATTTGAACTAGCAGCGTTTTGATAATGCATATTTTTTTCTTTCTGCAAAATGAACCTATCTATTTCTACTCTTATATCTGCCGGGAGTTCAGATTAAACTGATGAACTCCTTCATTACTCTACCTAATGCTAGATCGACTGTCAAGATTAAGCAGTTTGACAGGATTTTATTCTCTAATCTACAACATGAAATTTAAAAATGATCAAATCAGGATTAGGCAATCTGATTTGTCATGCATTTGCGGCATAAAAGACAAGCTGCACACAAATGTTATTCTGCAACAAAAGGAAACTAGACAAGCGGGGCTAAGATGTACATTGTGTTTTTCATCCCTCGCTTCTCTCTTTGGTTCTGTTTTAGGCATGTGGAACCAGAATCTCTCCCTAATCTAAGCTCTGTGATAAGTCAATCTTACACAATGTTGACTATCTTGACACTCACTAACTTATCAGCAAATAAATTAAAACATGCTCAGCTATGATTAGGCTAGATGGTTGAACAAGACATTGGAGCACTAGTAGCGGCATTTAGACTTGCTCGCTTTCTGAAAGACTATTTTTTGGAACATGGGGCCTTTGTTCTATCTTCACTTGCCCTCCTTTCTGCTTTTTACTTTTTTTTTACTTTCCTGTCTTTTACTGTTTTTGACTTTTCTATTTTTTCAATATTTCAAACAATGGTATGTACAATGACTGAAAGTGTTTCTAACTCAAAAATCTTGGAAATGACGGAATTTCAGCATCTTATCCTCGTAAGGATCTCCTCTCACCCTTGGCCCACTTAACTCTTGAAAAGAAAAATTTGGGAAATTTTCTCTCTCTAACATGACATAGTGATTCATGCAAGAATCTCTAAACAGCCCAGTATCCTCCCTCTGTACCTCTTTGAATATCTGATTTCCACTCCTTTCCTTACTGTATGCTTTCTTCAGGTAATGTATGTACTCTTGGTAATTCTTGAAATAGATAGTGACATCATCAAGGTATGCAAAAACACAGAAATTTAAAACTGGGAACATGGCCTTCGTGAACAGATTTTTGATATTGGGTGGTTTTGCAATTTTGAACTTGAAATCAGATCTACCTCCCACAAACTGGAAAAAATCTTTAAGTTGTCTATTTTGCAAAGGAATCTTATAATTATGACCTGAAACATGATCTTGTAAGAACACATGATTAAAAGCACTTTTAATCGGTGAATCATGATCTTGGGTAGAAAAAACATGATTTTTGTTATATGGAGATGCAATATTATTCCTAAAATCAAAGCAGATTCTATGGCCACCAGTTTTCTCCTTGATCATTTCAGTTTGTTTCAGTTTGCTGTGTTTGCTTTTGTTAAAGTTGTTCTTTGAGGAAAAGGTAGTGATACAATGTTTTCCCTTGTTTTTTCTGTAGAAATTAGTATTTTGCATGAGATTCCTGATTTTAGCATTTCTAAGTTCTTCATGAAAAGACAAAATATGAGCCAATTTCAGTAGTTCAGGTATGCTGGGATTATAACTGTCATCCTTGCTCATAAGAAGTTCATTTGGAATTTTCTCAAGATGTTGAGCTACTGAGGTTATGGTCAAAGTTTTATTTGCAGTAGGAGGGTCACATGATGGTAAATCTTTGAGGTATGGTAGAAACATTAAACTCCCTTTCTCCCGGGTTCCAAATAGGTTTATGATGTGTAGGTCTTCTAAAGCTTTTACCCGGAAGAAATTTCCACAAGTTACTGTTGGTGTTTGACTAAAACTAGAGCAATTTGTTTGATAGTACATGAGGGTTTGTGCTTCTTGCTCTAATCCTACTTTGGAGAGGGGAAACTTACTTTCCTCAAGAGACAACTGTTTATGATCATGGTAGTTTTGAGTGTCCAATTCATCATAAGGTACCAGGGACAACTGATGTGGTGGATCTAAGTCTTTATCAGTTTCTTCTGACTCTTCCTCCATGTTTACATCAATATGCATAATGAAAGAGTTTAGGTCGGACCGCAAAGAACACATTGGAATGTTATCTGGCCTATCTTGACTGCTGATCATGTACTTCATGTGTGATTCGCGGTACAGAATTCTGGTCTGACCAAACACAGGAATGGTGGCATATGACATGTCTAGTTGGATATTCCCTTGGAGTTTGGCTCCCCAAGATCTGGATAGGAGCATCCCGTACTTGGGAGGAATGTCTGCCACTACTATATCCATGATTAGATGTTTCGCGGGTATTTGGGCCGGACTAAAACAAAGGTCTTTGATCAAACCCAGGCATTGGACTCTGCTTGAATCAAATGAATACAAGTCTTTGTATGGTCTTGTGATTTCCAAGCCTAATCTTTCCATTACTACCTTCGGCATAAGATTATGCGAGGCGCCGGAGTCTAGCATGGCATTATGGAGGATTTGGTCGTGTATGTTTAGGCTAATGTAAAATGGAAGAGTAACTCCCTCTTGGAATTTTCCTTCTACCTTTGGACCAAATAATACCTCAGGAATGTCATCAGTGAGATTAACAGTGTTCGCATCATTTCCTAGATTTAAGACTTTTAGTACTTGGGATTTATAAGAGTTTTGGGCAATGAGTTCAGTAAGAGGCATGGTGATTTTGATCTTAGCGATTTCGCCTTCAAAGCTAAAAGGCACTTGAAGTTTAGATCTGTTTGTTTCAGCTTTTTCAGCTAAGACCTTGTCTATGTTCTGAGTTTGTTGACCTTGTTTAGGGGTTTTGTTTGCCATAGTTGTTTTGGTGACCTTTGTAGAAGTATCGGGAGTATCTGAGAGAGGACTAGTTTGGGTAACTTTAGCTTGGCTTTGGTCAGTCTTTTCAACCTTGATTTTGTCACTGCTTGATGCTTTTTTGAGGATGGTATCTGGAGCTTTAGCAGTATCAGAGTTACCTTTCTTGACATTATCTTGGTTTCTTTTGCTTCTAAGGTCATATTGCCTGTGGGCTTCTACAATAGCATTTTGAAACTTTATGGCAGGGTCATCGAGATCTTCATAATTGGTCTCATCTTGATCAGGCGAAAAGAAGGCTTGTTCTTCTTCGGTGAGGTACACCTCACTCTCATTGTCAGACCTTATGAGGTTTAAATGATGTTCATCAAGAGGTTCTGAGTCCCTATCATCTTCTTCCACATAGTTTTCATTGAATGGTGGCCTGATCTGTTGGTCATTATCCCTTGGTCTGTTTTGGGGCTGCTCCCTCCTAAAGTTTTGGTTTCGGTTTCTGATTGGAGGGTTTGGTTGGTTGTCCCTAACAGGAGCTTTTTCATTGATCTTTTCCCACATTTTAGCCATGGATTTGACTAAGTCATCTATTCTGGGATCTAGGGAAGGTGATGCAGTGGAGACCTCATCTCTATATGTGACTTTTCTTTCTGATCTAGTTCTAGCTCTTTTTTCAGCTAAGTTGGCATCTGCTTTTATGGCTATTTGTTGCATTTCCTCCAAGGTAGGGGGATCCTTATCTCTTAGATGATATGTCATGTCCGGATCAAAACCCTCAGGAAATTTTGCCAAAGCTAAACCAAGTGGAGGTTTGAAATGAGGTGGAAGGGAGTTATATACACTGTTGAACCTAGTACAGTAAGCTTGGACACTTTCCCCATTTTCCCGTTTTAGGTTGTTATATTCTGACAGGATTTGAATGGGGTTTCTTCGGATTTCCCACCTGTTTCTGAAAACTTGATGTAGTTCTGGGATATCATGGATACTGTTTGGAGCTAAGCTTTTGAACCATGCTTTGGGTTCACCACCAAGACTTTGAGCGAATATTCTCATTCTGACAATCTCGTCTTGTACCTCTAGGTATTCATAAGCATCAGTCATTCTGCTTGTATGCTGTTGAGGTGTAGTGGTGTCTTCTCCAGTAAAGTGTGGGATTTTGTCTTGATATTTGTTTGGGAGAGGAGCTAAAGGTGGTGGTAACACCAAAGGTGCGTACCAGGCAGCCATGACCGGAGCTAATGGATGATGTACAAGATGAGGACTAGTAGGCTGAAATGAAGTGGTTTGAACAGTGGTGGTTTGACCGGGTGTGGCGGATGAACTTGGACTAGTGATCTGGTTTTGAGCAGATCTGGGATGATAGGAGCCAAACTGATAAAGAAGCTGGAAATCAGGAGGAGTGGTGGGTGAAGCTTCTCTAATAGGACTCTGTGGTGGGTTTAGGGGTTCAAGATCGTCGAAGTTTATCTTACTATATGATTTACTTCGGGGAAGAGCTTGTGATGACTCTAGTTCCGAAGGTGAATCTAGAAGGATATTGCGAGTTTTAGGTACAGATCTTGTTCTACGGATGGATCTATCGGTAGCTAGATGATCAGTTTCAGAAGCTTGCCACAGAATTTTCTCTGGGTCATCTACTATGATAGGGGGATTTGGGTCTGGATGGGATCTGGTATTGATTCTTCGGGAAGCCGGATTTTAGATCCAGAGTTTAGAGAGAATGATATTGGTGAATGTTCTGGATGAGTGGGTTTTCTAAGGTTTTACTAAGGTGAAGGATGGTCAAAAGTAAAGGGATGGATTAGTGGAGTCGCCAGGTGAAAAATGGGTTGTTCTTATGAAGATAGCTATGGTCCACCAACAATAACTATTCTGAGGATGTTTTTGGATTTTCTGAGTTTTATGTGCAGCCTATGGTTTGTTAAAGTATTCTAGACTTGTTTCAACACTTTGCTAGGGTAATGAAAACAAAGAGAGTTTACTCTAAAAAATGAGTCTATGGACTGCTTGCTTGTTTATGGTACCTAAAGGACCAAAGAGTCTATAAGAGTTTGCTGGACTATTATGTACTCAGTGTCTTACCATCTCCCACTATGTTAGTGAGTGATGGGAAAGGTCTATCGGATAGTAGCCTAGAGTTTGGTGAAATAGTAAGGCTTACTAGAAGTTAGTGGAGTCGCCAGGTGGAAAATCAGTTGTTTTGAGATATACTTGTATGGTCCACCACCAGTAATGTCAAAAGCC
>CM076578.1:784057476-784209929 GCA_034641835.2 Pinus albicaulis
TAGCTTGTGTTAGGCTAAAGTAGGCTAGGCTAGGCTAAATTATGGTAGCCTGGGCTAAAGTAGAGTAGTAGGTTTTAGTAGACTAAACTAGGCTAGGATAAAGTAGGCTAGGCTAGGATAAGTTCGAGTAGGTTAGGCTAGGATAAAGTAGTCTAGGCTAGGATAAGTTAGAGTAGGTTAGGATAGAGTGGGCTAGGATAGTCTAGAGTGGGCTAGGTTAGGCATAGAGTAGGATAGGTTAGGCTAGTCTCAACTAGACAAGGCTAGGCTAGGCTAGGCTAGAGTAGGATAGGCAAGATTAAGCTAGGCTAGGCTAGGAAAGTGTAGGAGAGGATAGGATAAGAAATATTGGGCTATATTAGAGTAGGATATAGTTATTTAGGCTAGTCTAGGCTAGGCTAGAGAAGGCTAGTGTAATGTAGGTTAGGCTAGACTAGGCTAGAGTACAGTATAGTAGGCTAGGCTAGCTAGAGTAGGATAGACTATATTATGCTAAACTAGACTAGGCTATGCAAGGATAGGATATGATAGAGTAGGCTAAGGTAGGTTAGGCTAGGGTAGGCTAAAATAGGTTATGCTACACTCACGTTGGCCAGTCGGATAGAGTATGTTACATTAGGCTAGGCTAGAGTATGCTATAGTAGGCTAGGCTAGTGTCGGTTAGGAAAGAATAGTATAGGCTAGAATAAGCTTGGATAGAGTAGAATAGGTGAGGCTAAAATATGATAGAGTATGTTAGGATAGGCTAGGTTAGGCTAGAGTAGGCTAGGTTAGGCTAGAATAGGCTAGAAAATGTTATGATATGATAGGATACACTACGCCGGGATATATTATGCTAGGCTAGAGTAGGCTAGAGTAGGCTACAGTAGAGGAGGCTCGGCTAGGCTTACAGTGGAGTAGGCTAGAGTAGGCTAGCCTAGAGTAGGCTACACTAGGCTAGGCTAAGGTAGGTTAGACTATGCTAAGTTAAAGTAGGTTAGGAAAGGCTAGTGTAAAGTAGGATAGTAGGCCATAGTAAGCTAAGCTAGGATATGCTACAATAGACTACAATAGGCTAAGATATAGTAGGCTAGGCTAGGATAGAGTAGGGTAGCATATAGCAGGTTAGGCTAGGCTAGGTTATAGTAGACAAGGGTAGCCTATGGTAGAGTAGGCTAAGCTCGGTTAGGCTATATTAGGCTAGGCTAGGGTAGTGTAAGTTCGAGTAGGTTAGAATAGGCTAGAAAAACCTAGAGTAGCATAGGAGACACTAGGCTTGGCTAGCATATGCTAAGTTACACTAGGTTAGACAAGGCTAAAGTATCATATGCTAAGCTAGGCTAGGCTAGCATAGGCTAAGTTAGGTTATGCAAGAGTAGGCTAACCTAGGCTAGCACAAGCTACGCTAATGTAAAAAAGGCTAGAGTAGGCTAGGCTAGGCTAACGTAGGGTAGGGTAGGGTAGGCTAGAGTAGGATAATCTAGGTTATGAAAGTCTAGGCTACTCTAGAGTAGGTTAATTTAGGCTACGCAAGTCTAGGCTAGGCTATAGAAGGCTAGGCTAGGATAGGCTAGGATGGAATATGCTAAAGTAGGATAGGCTAACATAGATTAGGCTAGGCTAGGCTAGGAATGACAAGGATAAAGTACGCTACGCTATGCTAAGAAAGAGTAGGCTAGACATGACTATGAAAGAGTAGGCTATGCTAGAGTAGGATAGCGATGGCTAGGCTAGCCAATGATAGGCTACAATAGGCTAGATTAAAGGAGGTTAGAGTAGGCTAGGTTAGGCAAGGTAAGGTCAGGCTAGGCCAGGATAGGGTAGGATATGATTGGATAGACTAGGTTAGGGTAGGATATGCTAGAGTAAGCTAAGTTAGGACAGGGTAGGTTAAGATAGGGTAGGATGTGATGGATTGGGCTGCACTATGCAAGGCTAGGCTAGAATATGATAATGTTGGTTAGGCTAGACTAAGCCAAAAAAGGATAATGTTGGTTAAGTTAGGCTACATTAATGTAGGTTAGAGTAGGCTAGGCTAGGCTAAGCCATGTAAGCATAACTTGAGTAGGGTAGGCTATAGTACAATTATATATGCTTAAGTAGGTCACGCTAGGGTATTGTAAGGTAGGCTAGAGTAGAGTATGCTAGACTTGGTTATACTAGTGTAGGCTAGGCTAGTGTAGATTAGGTTCGGCTAGAGTATCCTATAGTAGGGTATGATATGCTAGAGTAGGGTGGTCTAGGCTAAGCTAAGCTAGGCTAAGCTAGGCTAGAGTAGGCTAGGCAACGCAAGAGTAAAATAGGATAGGCTAGCCTAGCCTAGCCTAGCCTATGCCAAACTATATTAGGCTAAAGTAGGCTAGGTTAGGGTGAATCAAGCTAGCTTATGCCAGGAAAGGCTACACTAGGCTATGGTATAGAAGGCTTGGCTAGTGTTGGCTAAGCTAGCCTAAACTAGGCTAGGCTAGAGGTGGCTAGGTTGGAGTGGGCTAGGTTAGGTTATGCTAGGTTAGGATATGATAGGCTAGGTGATGATAGGATAGATTAGGTTAGGCTAGGCTAGACTAAAGTAGGTTATGATAGGCTAGAGTAGGCTAGCGAGGCTAGACTAGGCTAGGCTAAGCTAGGCTACACTAATGCAGGCTAGCTAGGAAAGAGTATGCTAGGTTGGGCTAGACTAGGCTAGTGTAAGCTAGGCTAGGCTAGACTAGGCTATTATAGTCTAGGTTAGGCTGGAGTAGGATAAGCTAATATAGGCTAGAGCACGTTAGGCTAGGCTAGTGTAAGCTAAGCTAGAGTAAGCTAGACAAGTTTAGGATGGAAATTTGTAGGCTAGACTAGGGAAGGCATAGGCTATATTAGGCTATGTCAGGATAGGCTAGGCTAGGTTAGTGTATGCTAGGCTCGACTATGTTAGGATAGTGTAGGTTGGGCGAAGCTAGGAAACGATAGTCTACGCTAAGCTATGCTAGAGTAGGCTAGGATAGGCTAGAGTAGCATAGGATAATATAGAGTTGGTTAGCTGAGGCTATGATAAGATAGGGTAGAGTAAGATAAGCTAGGTTAGGATGTGCCAGAGTATGTTAGGCTAGGCTAGGGTGAGCTAGGCTAGGATGGGCTAGTTTGAGATGGGCTAAGTTGGGAAAGGCTAAGCTAGGATAGGCTAGACTAGGTTAGAATATGATAATGTTTGTTATGCTTATTTAGGCTAGAATAGGATAATGTTGGTTAGGATAACATAGGATAAAGTAGGCTAGAGTAATTTAGGCTAGGGTAAGCCAAGTAAGCTGAGCTTGAGTAGGGTAGTCTAGAGTAGAGTGGGCTAGGTTACACTTAGATGGCATAGATTAGGTTAGGTTACACTTACATAGACTAGAGTAGGCTAGGCTAAGATAGTCTAGGCCAGGCTAGAGTAGGCTAGGCTAGAGTAGAGTAGGCTAGTGCAGGTTAGACTAGGCTAGACTATGCTATAGTAGGCTATGATAGAATAGAGTAGGGTGGGCTAGGCTAGGCAAACCTAGGCTAGAGTAGGCTAGGTTAGGATAGAGTAGCCAAGGCTAGGCTAGAGTAGACTAAGCTAGGCTAGGCTAGGATAATATATACTGCGTTGGGATTTGCTATCTTGGTCCATGCTAGGTTAGGCTAGGCTAGGATATAGTAGGTTGGGATAAGATAGCTTCAACCATACTAGGATAGGCTGGAGTAGGCTATCTTAGGCTAAAACAAGCTAGGTTATGCTAGGAAAATCTACCCTAGCATAGGGTATAAAAGGCTAGGCTAGAGTAAAGTATACTAGGGTAGGCTAGGGTAGACTAGAGTAGGGTAGGATAGACTAGGCTAGTGTAGGCTATCTAGGCAAGAATAGGCTACCCTCAGATAGACTAGGCCACAATAGGCTAGGCTAGGCTAGACGTGGCTATTGAAGCCTCGGATATTATAGAGTCGTCTAGGCCACACTAGGCTAGAGTATGCTAGGATAGGCCATTGTAGTGTAGGCTAGGCTAGAGTAGAGTATACTAGGCTATTCTAGTGTACGCTAGGCTAGGTTAGAGTATTCTATGCTAAAGTATACTAGGCTAGAGTAGGCTAAGCTAGGCTATGCTAGACTAGGCTAGTGTAGGTTAGGCTAGGCTAGACTAAGCTATTGTAGGTTGGCTAGGATAGAGTAGTCTAGGATAGAATAGGCTAGGGTAGGCTAAGATAGGCTAGTGTGGTGTAGTGTAGTGAGCTAGGCTAGAGTATACTAGGCTAGGATAGGCTAGTGTATGATAAGCTAGGCTAGTGTATTTTAGGCTGGAGTAGGCTAAGCTAGGTTAGGCTAGAGTAAAGTAGGATATGGTAAGATAGGCTTGGCTAGGATAAGCTTGGATAAGATAGGCTAGGCTAGATTATGTAAGCCTAGATTACGTTAGGCTAGGCTAGTGTAGGCTAGATGCGTGAAGGCTAGGATAGGTTATGCTATATTAGGTTAGGCTAGACTAGTGTAGGATAGGTGTGTCTAGGTTAGGCTAGGCTAGGCTAGAGCAAAATAAGATAGGTAAGTGTAGGCTAGGCTAGGCCAGAGCAAGTTAGGTTAGGCTAGGCTAGGCTAAGTTAGGCTAGGCTAGGCTAGGCTAGGTTAATATAGGCTAGTTAGGGAAGAGTAGGCAAAGCTAGTCTAGCCTATGCTAGACTAGGGTAGTGTAGGTTAGGCTAGGCTACACTATGCTATTTTAGGCTCAGCTAGGATATAGTAGGCTAGGAAAGGCTAAGATAAAATAGGCTAGGATAGGGTCGGCTATTGTAGTGTAGGCTAGGCTAGGAAAGGGTAGACTAGGCTAGAGTAGGGTAAAATAGAGTAGGTTAAGCTATGCTATGCTAGAGTAATGTAGGATATGATAAGCGAGGCCAGGCTAGGGTAGGTTAGGATAGATTGGGTTAGGCCAGGATAATGTAGGCTAGGATTGTGTAGGTTAGGCTAGGCTAGGCTAGAGTAAGCTAGGCTAGATTTGGGTAGGCTAGGATAGAGTAAACTGGGCTAGAAAAGTGTAGGATAAGTTTGTCTATGCTAGGCTAGAGTAGGGTGGACTTCGCTAAAGTAGGTTAGCCAAGGCTAGGCTTGGCTAGCCTAGAATAGAAGTGTAACGTACCTCCATCGCATACTAAGAACATAGTTCCTTTTATTTTAACATTACTAAAATGTTGATAGCATACTAAGAACATAGTTCCTTTTATTTTAAAATTAATAAAATATTGAGCGCGACCCTGAAATACTATTATTGTATATCACTTTCTGTACCCCATTTCCATGTACTATACTACTAGTATATGTTCTTAATTTTCACTCTATTGTAAGGAATCTATTTTGGATTCTAAAAGTTCTATCTATATATGGTAGTTCTATAATTCAGCTACATGATATCCTTGTATAGCACCACTTAAGTTATATTCTTATTCCCTCTATTTCATCTCAAATTGCATACTTTTGATTTTAAGGAATCGTCTCCTTATAATGTCTCTACTCAGTAGGCTCCCCTTTGTTCCTATTTACCTTTTTCAAGGTTCCCTTGACTCCATGTAGATTATAAGCAAGTGATGTTCACTTAATACTATAAGTAAGGGGTTTTCCATTCTATACTAATATATTTTCCTCATCCTACATTTTATACCTTGGAAATGTTGAAAAACAACATAGTTATCCATATTATCAATTCAATCATTTATCAATTTGAACCTTACCATGCTATATTTGTCATATACCAAATTAAGTCTTCATTCTAGTTTTAAAACTCCACCCCTTTGGATCGACTCATACATATGGGATATATGTCATATTAAGGGCTTAGTGATGCCACGATACCCACGCCATTTGATTTTCACATGGCATGAAGATAGTCATACTGCCAACAACCTAGATTGAAAGTTTGAATCTACTGGTGGGGATTGTTAGGGTTATTCAAAACACCTAACCCAAATTTACATCCTCCTTTCACTCATTTCACTTGGTTCATGCGGTCATTGAACATCTCTACAACTCTGTAAATTGTATTAGCTTTTCGTATCCATATGTTTTTTCTCATGGCTGGAGATTTTGGTGGAAAATTTGGTTATAAATGGAAGTATTCATCCTTTTCTCTTGGAGAACAAGTATTTCATTCACATTTCATTAATATCATTTAATTTATTTCTCCTTACCTCTTTGTTACAATTTTTCATTCTTCGTACTTTTTTTACCATCCTTGTTCTCAGGCACTCCCTATAATTTCTTGTATGGGTTCTTTTATGTGCTCTATCTCAATTTAAATTTTGGGGTTCAATAATAGTTTTGTCAATCTAAGGTAACTAACTCATTACACTAAAATTACTTAAATTCATTAAAAATTTTCTCTATTGCTATCATTCTACTTTAACCCTCATTTTTGGTTACAGAGAAGGATAAATCCACGCGAGAGTTTTTTCCTTGTTTAGGTGGGGATTATGGGAATTTAGAAGTTAATTTTATTTCCCGTTCAGGGTTATTTTTGCAAAAATTTTTTTTTAAATTTTAGTTATATATCTTTTCTTTAGTTGAGTCTTTTTACCTCTAGATTAGGGATATAGTACCTCCATTATGGACCCTATTAGGATCATTTAAGATTCACATGGACCCTATTAGGATCATTTAAGATTCACAGGGAATTTTTTTAGTTTTCATTTGAGTTTGATAATGATTTTTTCCAATATAACTCTAAGGGTTATCAATTTCTTTAATAATTTTTTCTTTTATAAATAATTTTCGCGCTGCTTTTCTCTCTTTAAGGGTTTTATTCTTTCCCATACTAACCACCATAATCTTGGCACTAATAACTCTTGAAAATAGATGGTTTTGTTTGGTATTCATGTATACTTCGAATAGTGCAAACCATCATTTTTATTTGGTATACGTCAACGCCCATTTTCAATTTCTTACTTTATACTTCATGATACTAATTCTTTATTTCATTGCAGTTATGGTTTGTAGAATGGAAAAGCACTTACTACATACATTCAAAGGTTCTCTAATTATCTCAGTATTTGATCTAGTTTTCGTTGGCCTACAGGTCGGATCTTCCAATTTACTCGTCCTATATCTTAAGCTACTATAACATAAAACTATACTTGGATGTGTGATTTAAAACTAATTTCATGGTTTTTCTATTTAGTTTTATCAAAACCATACATGTTTTCAAACTATATTCCTAGACATTGGGACTGTGACATTGTAAACACTAATAATTTTTTAGGATTTGATCCTTACTTTATATAATTTATGGTTTTCATTTACTTTAACTCATATTTTTCCTTTCAATTGAGTATAGACAATTTAATTTGTATAATTTATTGTTTTTCATTTACTTTAACTCATATTGTTCCTTTCAATTGAGTATAGACAATTTAATTTGTAATAGTTCGATATTATATACTTACCATGGGATTTTCCATTTCCTATGGTTACATGCAACAGTTACACAGATATAGTTTATATATGTATATTTTAGTTTATTAGCATTTTGTACTACAAAAATTTCAAGAGTTCTAAATTGGACTTTCATATAGCGTTCTTATACTATATATTATATTGGAATTTATCTTACGTATGATAATTTCATATTCATATTCAAACTATTATACCACTGTATTTGATAAAGTTTACCTATTCACTCTTGTAAATTTTTTATATAAATAACTAATTCTTCAATTATTCTATTCTTGTATTTTTCGTTTTATTTCCAATATTTAATGGGATTATGAAGGAATAATAAAATTATTAGCCACTTAATTAGGAAATTCAACCATGTTTCTAGTCTCATGCAATATTGAAAGTATTACTCAATATTATACTAGTTTTCTAAAAGAACTAAATAGTTACTTTCATAAATTATCCATCCAATCTGCCAAACTCACAAACATAATGGGTATTTTTTTAATTCATAGTAAAAATGTTTTATATTCCATGTTTCCTTACCTAAATACAATAATTAAATTTTTGTTATACAAAACATCTTATTCATAGTTATTCAATGGGATTATATGTGGGTTTAAATATCCTACTAAAAGTTTACAATAATTCATTTGAATTTATATCTATTTGTAGTATATTTCCAAATTTGCATGTATTCTTGTAAAATATCTCAAAAGTCTTATCTACATAATTATGTTTTCTTTCATTGAATATATATATATATTCTTGATTTTGATTCAATAAATATATAATATAACCAACTATATCATCTATTGTAAAATTTTACTCTTGCATTTTTGTAAAATAATTCTTCTAGTAGAGGTTATTTATTTATCATACTCATGCATAGTTCAAAATATATAACCTACTATATCAGATTTATCTAATAGGATATAATTCAAATATGCATGTACACTTCATCTCTCTCTCCAATTTAGACCTAGATTCATCATATATTATCACATCTTTGATCATATTCAGTTACTTTAGTAACTATCCTATCTATGTATACAGATATTCTTTCATATACATTCATCTACTTCTTTCCAAAAATATTATTATTGCAAGACTCAAAATATAATACTTTATGTAATCAATTATCTCATTGAATTTGTTTCTTAGAAAATAATTAAGCTATGCATGTAGAACTACTAACATACAATTGATTATCTGAATTCCTCACTCAATATACATTCTCACTATAACATCCATAATTATTTTCACATAAATTTATAAAAATTTATATAAAGATACGTGTAATTGTAATTAAATGCTTGGGTAATATTCAAGAACATATCACGTTCCACCCAACCAACAACTCTCTTCAACAGTTACCCTCGAGCTCAGAATTTCTTTCCTTCAAGAATCAATAACCTATTTGGTTCTCGAGTGGTTACTCTTCAAGATAATTTCCAATATATTTTTCCTTAGCAATTTGTTTCTTTAAGGGTCTACATCTCTTAGTTTTCTAGTCCTTTTTTCTTTAATTTAAGAAACATATATATTTTTTTTTTCTATAAATCACACATTTCTTTCCCATTGCGCCTTATTTCACCTAAAATTAGTGTTTCTCTCCAGATAAGTAATTAACATAATATTCCTCTCCGTTATATTAATATTTTTAATAACCTTCTCCTAGGAATTTTCAGGATACTTTTTGGGAAGTTCATCCACATGGATTAACTACTAACATCTTTTATAAGTTGGAATGAAATCTCTAATACTCTAGTTCTCTTTCCTAAATATTTACAAAAAATTCATTTATCAATTCCATAAATTAAAATGTAATTAAATCATCACATAGTTTCCATTAAGGTTTCCATAGCCATTTAGTCCAATAAGAATTTAAAATTTTAAACATATCCATGTATAAAAAAATAAAACATTGGGGTGCTACATCTTCCCTCCTCTTAAAATAAACATGTTCCTTGGTATTTCCTTCTAGTTCCCTTTCTCTTGAAATATTCCTAGAAATGCTTCACAGAATTTGTCCTCCATCTCCGAGGTAGCGTCCTCGTGTAAAGTGTTTCCATTGCACATTAACCTAGGTAATGAATCAATTATGAAGCATAGTTTATCATCGATTTAATATTAGTAATTTTTCCACCTAGAAATATCCTTCTCATTCCACCTGTACCAGATTATGATCAATCACGTGAGAAATATCATGAATATACTATATCCATAAAGAGACATGGAAAACATTATGAACTTGTATATGAATGTGGAGTGGTAGTTCGTAGGCCACCCACCTAACTTTAGCTGGTATCTCAAAGGGTTGACAGATACCTGGTGATAATTTAGAGCATGTTCCTAGTCTTAAAGTGGTCTTATTTGGTTTGAATTTGATGCATATATGTTCTCCAACTTTCAATTATTTGTGAATTCTCTTTTTATATAGTTATATTTTCTACCTATCTTGTGTAGTATACAATTTTTGTATTATTTTCTTTACTACCTATTCCATTTCTTCAAGAACTTTTGGGCCTAACACCAACTGACCTTCCGAATGAATCCAACATAAAGAAGTGTTACACTTCCTTCCATACATAATTTAAATGGGATAATTTTTATAGATTATTGATAGTTGTTGATGTATTCAAATTCTCTTAAGTGTAAGAAATCCTCCCACTAGTGGGTATGTCAATAGCATACAATCTTAACATGTCTTCCGAAATCTAGTTTGCTATTTTGGTTTGACCATCTCTTTGAGGACGGTATGTTGTACTAAGTTTAGCTACATACCTATTCCTCCAATTAGTGTCTTCCAAAAGTTAGTTGTAAAATTAACATTTCTATCTCATATCACTACTTTTGGTATTCCATGCAACCAAAGGATTACTTTTGTGCACATATCATCAATTTGGGTTGTTCTAAAAGTATATTTAACATATATAAAATGGGTTTCTTTACTTAACTATTCCACAATGAAAATAATAAAGTAATGTTCTCTTCTGATTCTTGGAAGACTAATGATGAATTATAAGGAAATAACCTCCCATTTCCATTATGGAATGGGCAAAGGTTTTTTTAGTCCAACTAGGTGTTGGTTCTCTACCTTCACCTGCTATCACTCTAAACACTTGTCTAAATAATTAGCCAGTTATCTCTTCATGACCAGACAATAAAATTCATTTCTCAATTTGGTGGTAATTTTTTGATATCTAGGGTGTCCTAAAAATGTTTACGATGATTTTCATTCATAATATGTTTTTTTTAATGCTACTTCATTTGGAGCATAAATTCGGTTCCTGGAATTTAACAATCTATCTTGATTTTCTACATAGACAGGTAGCTTTGTATGTTATATTTTCTTCTACAAATGTAAATAAACTTAAAATATTTGTGTTGAAACCGTTATTTGTTCTGAAAAATCTTTCTTCTTACTACTAACAAAATTTTTAATCAATTGATTTTGAATTTTTGCTCAGAGTGAATGTAACTTTATTCTCTTTACATTTGATTTTTTTGGTGTAAAATTCAAATTCACATAAGAATTCCATCCACCTTGGTTATCTGGCATTGAAATCATATTGACTAAAACAATATTTTAAGCTTATGTGGTCAATAATAAGGGTAAACCTTTTTCCCAATAAATAATGTCTCCACGTCATCAAAGCATGTATAATAACAACTAATTACAAATCATAAACAACATATTTATTTTCAAGAGGCTTTAATTGTCTTTATTCATAAGCCACTACATACTTTTCCTTCATTAACACACCACCCGACTCTTTAAGGCATGTATTAATACATACTACAATTTCCTTTCCTAGATTTACAATATTTAAACTTGGGGATGTTGTTAATAGAGTATTTAATCTATCAAAACTCTCTTGCCACCTTGTTTTCCAATTAAATTTCATTTCTTTCTATTGCAGAGCGGTGATGGGATAGGCTAATTTAGAAATTCCTTCAGTGAATCTTCTATTATTAATAGTAATTCCCATGAAGTACCTCATATATATTATGTGCTTATCTACTGACTAATTTAAAATTTTCTTAACATTTTAAGGATCAACAAATATTCCTTCTTCAGAGAGAACATGACCTTCGTACTGAATTTTTTCTTTATAAAAGTCACACTTTCTTATCTTTTCATACAAATAGTGTTTTCTTAATGTATGCAACATTATTCTTAAATGTTCTTCATTTTTGTTTTGGTATTTCGAATATATCATAATATCATCTATGAAAAAAAATACAAATTTGTCTAGGTACTTACTAAATATGTTTCTCATCAATAACATAAATGTAGAAGGTATGTTAGTAAGGAAAAATGTGGTGCTACAAATTTAGAGTTTTCATACCTTGTTTTGAATTTTTTTTTGTGTATATCCTCATATTTTATCCTTAACTGATGGTAACCAATGTTGACTAATGTAACTAGGTCCAATACTCATAAATGCATTTTGGTCATGTTGAAATGTACATATGAAAAATAATGAAAATATATTATTATTATTATTATTATTAAAGCATGGGTTTCATACTTGGGTCATCATGTTTTTGGTGAAATTCCCCATTGAGGACTTCTAGGTTTAATATCGAGTCATTAGAGCCACTATACATTTAAAGAGACCCTTCTTGGGATTTTGAATCTTGTAGAAATATTTATCTTTTAGTCATAAATGAATTAGGTCACCTCCACACCAATTCTACCTCAAGGAGATCAAGTCGCCCTAAAACAAGGCAATTCAACCTGACAAGAATCCTATATATTAGATCAGTTAGAATTACTTTGATACACACTATCTCACTCTAACACAAGTTTGGTATCTAGAAAAAAGAGCTAGAAAAGTGTGAAGTAGGAGAAGAAGGCTAAAATATGTGAGAAGTTGGAGAAGAAGGAAGAAAAGGTGGATATCAAAGTTTTTGTCCATCTATCTCTTACATGTGTGGGTTTTCCTAGGGATATCAAAATCTATACTCCTACATTGAACATGTTGTTTATTGTTGCTTCCAATTGCTGAAATTTACAACTAAGTTGAAGTAGATGTTATCAAGTTAAAATTTGTGCTACTAGTTGGTGTTGCTTCAGGTGGAAGTGTTTCTTCAGGTCAAAGTTGTTTCACTAAAATTGAAGTTATTATGTCGAAAATACCAATGCATTGAAGTGTTGCTACTAGTGCTACATCTGGGTCAAAGATAAATCTAGAAAGTGATCATGTGCAAAATAAGTAAAGGGGTGACTTGGTGTGGAGGAATTTGTGTCTAATTCAAAGGTATTGCATTATACCAATAAAAACTATTGAAGGAAGAGTTTTTGACTAGGTTTTCCCAAGAGTGGGGTGTTTCCTTGGTTTTCCACCTACATCTGGTGTCCTTGATATTTCTGTTATTGTTTTTGTAATTTATTGATGAAATAATATAAGATAAGAACATAAAAGTTAAATACAATCATAGGAATCTCACAAGTAATTATCAAGTATAAGAAAATATTTATTCCTTTCCTATTTACAAACATGGTATCTCAGCTTTGGTAAAGAAGGAGGAAAAAAATAGTTTTAAGGATCCATTGAAAGAAAGGAATCTCAAGAAATTGATGAAGGGATCATAGAAGGATACCTTATAAGGGAAGAATCTTACTTCAAGGAAAATGTATGAAACGATAAAGGGAGAGAAAAATGAGAAGGAGCCTCAAATTATTGGTCATGGAAGAAGATAATTGAGCTCATTCTTTAATAGAAAAAAGTATTGGATTTTGTCAAAGGAAAAGTGAAGAAACCTTCTGGAGAATCTAGTGATGTAGATAAAGTAAAGTTTAGATAATTATAAATATAGGCTATGAAACTAAAGGTAAAAGGTATAAAGGAAAATCTTATCCCATACATTTCTAGCATAGACTCTACTCGAGAAATGTATGAGGCCTTATGAAAATTATTCACTATCAACAACATTGGTCAAGTAGCAAGTCTAAAAATTGAACTAAGGACCAGAAAAATGACATTGTGGCTTCCTTCTTTGTAATAATAACTATAATTAGAGATGACCTTCAAGTCATAAATGATATTATACCAGACACATATCTAGTGATTACTGCATTATTGGGATTGCCACCTACTTGGAGTGCTTATTCTTCAACAATCAACAACTGGAAATAAAATCCTTCTTTCAAAGATATATGGAATGCTTGCAGCCAAGAAGGGATGAGAATCACATTAGTATCCAACAATTAATAAAAGAAATTTTCAAAATCCTACTCCACTCATCACAAGAAAGGAAACTTCAAGAAGTCAAGAGGGTCAAGAACACAGGTAGTCATGTCCAAAATATAATTCTACCAATGTCATAAAATGGGTCGCTATAAGCGATATGGTCCTGAAAATCCAAAAAACAAGAAAAGAAACGGGGACTTACAATAGCATGTCACAACTATCACTGTTATAGTGACCCTACAATAGCAAATGACATGCTATTGTAAGTGCTTTTCTCTTAGCTTTAGTTTTTTTTTATTTTGTACTTTTGGTTTTTAGTATCTATAGATTTAACATAGTTTTGGAAAGACATTTTTAAATTTTTTTATAAGGTTATAAGTATCCCTAAATTTTGGAGGGACACCTCACCAACTTCCAAAGATAGTTATCTTACTTTTTCATTTTTGGTTTTCCTTACTTATCTAAAATTTTTTTATATTAAATACTAATCACATTTCTATTCATACTTTATTTTTTTCGGAAAGGATTGATGAATTCTCAAGGATTATGGAAGAAATAACTCACAAGACAAAGCATTAGAACTATAAGGTTTGTTATGGAACAAAGGTATGTCATAGATCATAAAATGTTTTCTCTTCATGATAAAGGTATATTCATTTTTTTTATAGACTATTTTACATTACTAACATTATTGTGTCTAGCTCTCTTGAATCATAAATATTGTTGATTGGATGATTCATCATTGCATAAATCAATCCTCCCCATATATTTGATTATTCTTGTGGAACCCTAAAATGGTTCTCTGCTAAACCCTAAATTAAGGGTATTTCGACGAGTGAAAATCTATCTTACATAGGGTTATTGATGAAGTCTAAGAAAACTCTATTTTTTATATTTCATGTTTTGATGATGCCATGTTTGGGGTTTTGGTATGGTTATAGAAACCCTAAAAAATTAGGATTGAATATTGATGTATGAAATATAAAACCTTTTAGGTTTTGATAAAATATGGTTTGTTGTATTAAGTATTGAAACCATATATGTTTAGCGTTTGGTTGGGTTTATGAGCAAGAACATTATTTTAGATAGTGTCCTAGGAATGAAACCCTATGCATGTGTTTTTACATCTAAAAAAATATGTTATATGTTTGAATGTGTTTGTGTCATTGGATTTCGATAAGATATGTTGTTAAGGTATGATTGTGCATGATAATGGAATCATAGATATATGTGTTTATCTAATTGTTGATGACCATAGGTACTAAGGTATGGAACTAATCCCTAGTCTAAGTGTGATGTTCTAGTACTATAGTGTTTGTGAATTCTAGGGTTTTCTAAATAAAATTTCAATTCTCTAATATCACAATCTAGGATTTATGAAAGGTTGATAAAACCTGTAATTGTATTGTGATCAATTTTATTGTTGAGAATTAGTATATTAAAATCTAGCGTTTACATCAAACCCTAGTAGAAGCTAGTTATATTGTTGGTTGAGATGGGATTGTTTTGATTTTTGAAGATCGTGTATGGAATATAGGGTTTAAGTGAAAACCCAGTAGGAAGTAGAACATATGAATCTTGGAAGTTTTTAGAAACATTGTTGAATTGTACTTGTTATCTTTGTAGGGTCTGCAATATAGAATAATATGTTATAGCTTTGAAGGAAATATTGTGGCTCTATATATTATGAGATTTATTGATCTATTGATGTGATTTAGGAATTATAGCAAAGCCTAGGCAGTAAGTTGAAGTATTAAAGTAATGTGTTTGGATAATTATGTTTATGAAGTCTAATAATTCCATTATTATATGGTTTTGATATGGTTAACTTCATGCTTCTATAGATTGGTTGTAGTTTCTATCTAACTTGTGCAAGTAAATACTCTTCAAATAGTGAATATGTTTGTAAGTAAACTTGTGATGGTAATCATGATGAAGGAAGATATGTGAATCTTGATGATGAACATGAATTTCATAAGAAGGATGGAAGCCATGAACTATTCTCCAATTTCATAAGAAGAATTTGATATCACTAAGTTAAGGGAGGGGCAGGATAAAATAAAATGTATATCTCCATAAGTTAAGCCTAAATAGAAGAAATATCCCTAGTTAAGAGTGAGGGCATACTATGGTCATGATGGATACCTTGAGGAAAAAATTAGAGAATACTTTTTGAGGTGTTGTTGAATGAAGGAAAGCAGGATCTGGTTGTAAAATATGTTGCTACATGTGAAGTAGGAAAGAAACCCACATGGTTGAGTAATATTCAGTCCAAATTAATTTGAAAGTATTTAATTCTTACTATGATAATGTAAGAAGAAACATCAAGAAGTTTGAAACACTGTAGAGGTTTATGTTTGCTTATGTATATTTTAAAATTTATTACTGATTGGGGTTTTATTTGTATAGGTAATTCTCTCGGAAGGTTTGATAACATGTTTTAAATGCTACCCATCGATTAGTTTGATAGAGAGATATTTTTGTTTCTTATCTACTTTATCATGGAGTAATTTCTATGTTTTGGAATAATCGAGAGTGTCATGGCTTTGTGTGTGATACACATTGTCTAGGAGGACATCTATGTGTTGATGTCTAGAAGCAAAAGTAGGGAGGTTGATGTTGGTCAGAGAGCTTTAATGTCAGATACACACCTATATCCCTATATGGATGGTTAGTAAGTAAGCATGATGGTACCTAGAGAGGTTGAAATATTTGCTCCATATTATTCCCACCCTGATAGATTTCTGTGGTTAGGAATCTAGTACGTGGCATCATGAGTGTTGCATCTATTGTAGGAACTTCGATATATTTCCCTTGTCGAAAATTTAGTCCATGGCATTGCAGTTGCTAAACACTTCAAAGTTCACATAGTTGTAGATCTTCCTTGTAATTTTATATGATGAATACCTCCCAAGTTAAGAGGAAGTGTTGAAGAATGTAACTAGGTTCGGTCTTTATAATTGTATTTGAATCGTAATGAAATTTAATTATTAAAAAGAATAAAAATAGAATTTTATTATTATTATTATGAATTATTAAATCTTAGGTTTCATGCTTGGATCATCATGTTTTTGGTCAAATTCCCCATTGAGGAATTATAGGTGTAATAATAATTCATTAGAGTCCTTTTCTATTTAAAGACAACCATATTGGGCTTTTGAATCATGTAAAAAGAATTATTTATGAGTCAAAAACGAATTATGTCACCTTCATACCAAGTCAGCCTCAAGGAGATTATGTCGGCCTCAAACTAGGCAATTTGACCTTACCAGAAGCTTATATATTGGAGCAGTTCAAATTATTTTCATACACACTCTCTCACTCATAAACAATTTTGATATCTCGAAGAAAGAGTTGGAAAAGTGTGAAGTAGAAAGAAGAGGCTAAAAGAAGTGCAAAGTTGGAGAAGAAGGAAGAAAAGTTAAATCTAGAAGTTTTCGGCCATTTATATCTCACTCGTTTGGTGTTTTCTAGGAATATCAGAGTCTCTACTGCTGCATCAAGCTTTTTGCTGCCAATTACTGCCAGTTTCTACCGGTTACTACCAAGTCAATTTTTTTGTTTTCTAGTCAAATTTGTCGCTACCAATTATTGTGGCTTCAAATGGAAGTGTTGCTTCAAGAGTGAATTTGTTGCATTGAGCTCAAAGTTATTAGGTCGCAAATACTACTACATTGAAGTCTTGTTGTTTTTGTTGCATCTATGTTGATGATAACTATGGAAAATGATCATCTGCAAAAGGAGGAAAGGGATGACTTGGTGTGGAGGAAGCCTATGTCTAAGTCAAAGGTCTTTTATTATCTTAGGAAAAAATATTAAAGGAAGAGTTTTTTATTGGGATTTCCCCAAGAGTGGGGTTTTCCCTAGTTATTTTCCTACATCTAGTCTCCTTGATCTTTGTGATATTTTTTTGGTAATTTATTTATGAACTAACATAATAGAAGAACATAAAAGGTAAATAATATTGTAAGAATCTCACAAGTAATTATCAAGTATAAGGAAATATTTCTGCCTGTAAGATTTTCTAACAACTAGATCTAAGGTCCATCATTGGGAACATGTTTTCCCCTATGACCCGATTAAACATAAAATTTATGTGGGATAAAGTATATTTTTTCTTAATGGTTAGTTTTTGCAAATACCAATAAACTATGCATATCCTTAAAGTCCCATTATTCTTCTTAGCAAACAAAACCCAAACTCCCGAGGTGAAACACTTGGTCTAATATAACCTTTATGTGACAGTTCATGTAGTTTCATTTTCAAATCTTTTAGTATTTTTCATTCTGTATGGCTCCTTTGAAATAGGGGTGTATATTCATACCAAGTCAAGTGTAAATTCTATGACTCACCTTGGTGGTAATCTTATAATATCTTCTAAGAATGCATCTTAGAATTCTCTAATTTTAGCCAAATCATCTACAATTTTATCTTATTATTTCTGAGTATTTTTTTCAATTCAGGAAAACAATAGTTCAGAACCTTTTTGTGAACTTATTTTCAGTTATAATGCTAACATTTTCTAGTGGCGATAGGCATGTATATGCCTTTAATTATTTATACATTTCCTTCATCATTTTCATAGGTAACAATATTTTCTAAACAATGTTTTACAAACATTATTTTTCTCCAGCCAATCCATGCCTGCCAACAGGTCATAGGAACCTAAATGGAGTGTATTCAAACTATATTCAGTTTCACAACCTTTTAATTATACATGACACCATTTTACCTAGATTTTTAATTTTCTATTTATGCTTGTAGTTAATTGGGCTAACCATGAATTTTTAAAAATTTTAGCAATAAATTTATCTTTTTCTACAACTTGTGAATTCACATAATTAAGACTAGCTCCTATATATACTAGTAAACATGTAAGATATTCTCGCATAGTACTTTCAATTTTTATCATGTTTGATTAAAGCTCTACTTATCTTTCCCCTAGTGCACCTTTTATTTTTAGTATATTTCTAGCGATTTCATTTACTATAGTGGGCTTATGTACAACTTGTAATTTAGGAACAGATCGGGTATTCTATGGCAAATTCTTTGATAGAGAAGCTTCTCCACAACCCCAACATTTTAGAGGTTCTATTTCTCTCCCATCGATCATCTCTTTACTATTTAGATCAATTTATATGGAAATAGTTTGAGACTATGCAGTTTGTGGCTAGTTATTCTAGCTGAACTTTTTATGATGATATTTTCCAAAGTTCTTCATAATGGTGGAGTTTGGCTTACTAAATATACTTCCAAATTTAATTTCTTATTTTTTTTACCAATATTTTGAACTTTCATTATCTTTTTAAACTAATAATAACATGATATTTCTTTTCTAACAATGTTTTCCATGTTCTTCGGATTGTCAAATTCAATCCTTTCTTTGTAAGGGAGGGGAAACATATTCAGATACCATTTTTCTTTAGCTTTTTCCTTATCTATGTAGGGAAAATATCTTAACATGTTTTTAAATTTATCTACAAACTTGTGTATACTCAGGTATCCTAGCCTTAAGTCATAGAATTTCCTATCATAATCGTCGTAATATATTTCAGTTAAGTATTTTTCTTTGAATTGTTCTGAAATTATTCCCAAGTGGAAATTTTTTTTCAAGCTTGTGCACAATTTTTGCTTCTTCCCACCATAACGCAACCTTGATTTGTAGTTGATACATTTCCAATACAAATTTTAAATTGTTGGCATATTCATATACTTGAATATACTTAGTAATATTTAATAGTCGTTTTTTTCCATCTTCATATTTCCCTCCATCAAAGGTAGCTTGCCTTTTCTTCTTAAACACTCCCTGGAGTTATATTTTATTTTTATTTTTGGATAAAGTGGCTTTTGTAGATATTTTTTCATACTCTTATTCACTTCCATATTTTTCAATTCCATGTTAATATTTATTAGTTTCATTCTCAACATTTTTCCTCTTTAAGGGGTCTTCCTTTCCGCCCCAGCTCTGTATCAAGAGGTTTATGTATTAACTTTTAATTAAATTATTTTATGAGGTTCTCTTTCTCCTGGCATTATTTCAAAAAGAATTCATGACCAAATCTAATGCTAGCCAGTTCCTCTCTTAAGTCTCTTATAACATCTAGAAATTCGATTATTTTTGGTTTATATTACCCTTCCAACTCAACCCAAACCTCTCCTCGTTCACCTGGAGCGTTACACGTCAATTTTTCACCATGACACTTGACCATTAAAGTGGATCTCTCACTAACCATAACTATGTTTCAAAGAAATCCCTTACAAGTCAACAACCTAAAACTCTTGAAGAAAATATGAATTTTTGGTAACAAGGCCTTATAACCTAATTTTAATGACCTACATGTTTTTCCTAGTTAGTTTCTGCTCATTCACAATTTCTACCATTGATGCTTGCACAAATATGTGCTTTGTCTTCCATTGTAGACCGCACAAATAACTCAATGAAAAGTTAAAATAAAAAGTGAATTCTATAAGTCTAGTTGGGAAAATATATAACAAATAAAAGCTTCAAGGTCATGTCTATTCGAGCCATACCCCTCACATAATGGAGATAATTCCCTTTCTTCAAGGAACCCTAATCCCACTATAGTGGATCTAATCATTCTCTTATGGATTTGAAACTTCCTCTTCTTGGCCTATAAATTGACTACATGCTAGAGGGTTAGGAGAGTTCACTGAAGGTAGACTTATGTTGTTCAATTAGGATTTGAATATAATCATCCAATGATAAGATTGGATAAATATTGGAGGAGACTCACTACATCAAGGAAGAGGTTTTAATACTCTTCTTTATATTTGAAATAATACAAATGAATCATTTTTTGCATTGTATTGTAGTATTGAAATGATGAATTATTTATGTTCCTTTTGTTTATTCATTAAGATGATATTAATTTATAATATCCTTGATCATTATATTGAGCTTGTTTGAATTATTATATTTCATATGTCCTTGATCTATGATTGCAGCTCTTTTCAAGCATTAAGGGGTGACCATACTGGGGAACGTTTTCATTCTCTTCCTTTTCCTTGATTTTAATTTTTGATATTTTTTTATTAATTATATATGTTTTTTAGAAAAATAATGAGTCTTCATATCCTATGATTTTATTTCCTTGATTTTATTTTTTTCTTCAAACTTTCTTCATCGACACGGTTTCTATTCAGCAACATAGCGCAAATCTGCCCAATTTTGCTTCAGCAACAGTGCGCATGCACAGTGGAATTAATTGTTCACCTTTTTGCCCCTTAGAAATTATTGAAAAAATAGAATTTATCTTGATGAGAGTCTGAAATTTTATTCTTGAGTGTTTCATTATATTTTTTTTTACCTTTAGTTACCTAAACTGAATTTGTTTGAATTCCCTGGTGAAGTCTTGTTGAGAAGAAATCATTCTCGCAAATTTGAGTAGGGTTTTATCTGTATTGTTTTTTAATTGATAAAAAAGAGATAGTTTGTTATTAGGTTACTCTATCCCTGTATTTTTCTACCAAATATACCATATTCATTATCTATCTTAATTATTTGTGCAAAAATTCTTTGTTAAAGTGAAAACTAGGGTTTCTCGAAAAGTTAGTGTTTTTTGTGAGAATTGCTTCTATTTTATGAATGTTAAACGAAAATCAATTATTTTCATTTTTGAATTATTTCATAATTGCAATTTTAGGTGTCATTAAGTTTGAAGAATTAATTTTTCAAAGTTTTGATTGATTTCTCCATGCTTTAGAATTTTGAGTGATTAATGATAAAAGGTTTCATGGTTGTTTGATCCATTAAGTGAATTGAAATCTTAATTTTTATTTCTGCATCTTGATTACATCAAACTGAAATTTTATTTTTGTGGAAAATAATTTGGTGAAGTTTTGAGTTTTGCATTTTACTTTCACAAATAAATAAATAAAATCTTACCTTTCTGTAAATAGGATTTCATTGAATGAAAGGAATACACATTTCATGTTCAATTGCATAAGAATTTTGAGCTAGGTCATAACATCACAAGTTTCACCTCCATTTACCTACTGAGTAAAGAACTTCTTAATAACCCAACATTAATTAAAATCAATCATAATTTTACATTTTTTAGGGTTATTTCCACCTAAATTAGATTAGGTTGTAGGCATTTGGAATGGGGAAGTGAGTAAAGTTTCCAAAGTTGTGGAGAAACATTTGAATCTTGTGGCAGGGAGTAAATCCAGTTATTTCAATTTGTCTTTGGGAAGGTATTGTTACAACAGAGTTAACCACGAGGTCATATCAGACCCAGTGGAGTGATTGACCCCACTTCATTGGTAATAGTAGAAGATTTTCATGCATTAAAAGTAATGTCGAAAGGTACTTGGGAGTCACTTGGAAGTAAACCTCATATTTACCATGTTGAGGATCTTGCAAGGGGATTGATCCTTGCTACTTTTCCCTTGGGTGTACGTCAATTCCACGACTGCCCCCACCCCCCCAAGTTGAACTGTTGTAAGTGGTGAACTTAGTTACCATAATCTTATGGCTTTTACCTGAGGTGACAGCGGAGTGGAAGTATCTCATGTACCTAGAAAAAAAATTGGCTAGAATCAATTGGAGATTTTTGGAGGGTAATATTCACTCAAGATTGCGTAAGTGGAGTTACTTTCACCAGATCATGTTCATTAATTAGGTTGTCAATGAAACTAGTTCCACCCACTCTATCTGTATACACTTTTCACCTTGATTTCTACAACATTGGGTTTCATCACCAACTAGTGATTTCGTTGTGAAAAGGTTTTTTGCATGGTTTGAATATTTAGATTGATTAGCACATGTTATTTATTTATTTTTTACTTTTTATATAATTTAGGTGTGATTTTTGATATTTTGTGAATTATTAATTAAAAATTCATCGTGGCTAAATTACTAAGGAAATAACATATAATGCAAGGTAAACCCCCTGAATATACACTGAGCCAGTTAGAAAAAATTAAAATTGAAAAATCAAGATCAACATGATTTGAGACTTTCGATCAACTAGAAATATATACTATTCTTGAATCTGGAACAATAGAAACTAATGTGAATCAACCTGAAAGACTAGAATCAGATTTAGAAAAACCTAAATTATTAATTACCAAAATGTTTCAAAGATAAAATGATACTAGATAAATTTTGGACTCACAAATTACTAAAACAAATATTGACAAATATAAGTCTAACGTCTTTGAACCTGAATCACCTTCCATTGATATGGCCCCTACTCCTCCACATTCATCTTGAGTGAAACTTCTTATTACTGATAGACTACCTCTTGGTCACATTAGCATCAAGGAAATTACTGAGAGCGAATAGTAATAATCACTACATACACCAATTTCTACCGGTGATCAAACAATTTTTCCAGCACTTATTTTTTCTACCTTTAGATCCGACCCTTGGTATTTTACACCTTTGATCTTTTTAGGTCAAGGAATTCCACGTTACACCACTCACTCTATTGTACTAGGATTTGATATTTCTAGGATGATTTATGCAAGTATGTCTTCTAATACTTCTATGTTTTCTAGTTCTCTATAATCATTATTATATGGTGGCCCATCACTCCCTCTTGGATATCAGTCACTTTCTAGGAATTTTTCTGGAGCTTCTCCTTCACTTCAAAATTATACTGTTTCAGTTGGTTTAACCGATTATACTACCCACGGCTTGATCTATGATCAATATAATTTCTAGCAATGTAGGTGATCCTAAAGTTAAACCAATAGGTGTTTATTATCCTCTTGGGGAGAAACCATCTTATCCTCCACCTGGAGGACAACCTTTAGCTGGATCTTATCCTATGGTTTGAGGGAAACCTCTGACAAGAAATTATCCAAGGTACGGTTACATACCTCAAGTTGTTCTAGGCCAACCTGTTGTTTCTCAAGCCTTTATTGGTACTCCATATCCTGGGATGAATACCATTTGGAACCTTTCATATATTTCGCAGCCATTGCAAGTTGCTCCACAAGTTCTCGTTTATCAACCTATTGAGCCTATTGGGCAAATTATTCAACTAATTATTGTTCACTGTGTTGGAATTATGATGTATGTGTTGTCCTTAATGGAAACTCACTTGTAATAGAATAAGTATATGGTAACCACACGAGTTCATAGATCAGTTCAGAGGTGACAAAGATATGGAATCGAATGACATAATTATGAGACGTAGGTTTATAGGTCAAAGATAGACGATTTATGAAGTTGAATATTTGAATAAATATACCCAGGTTGGATGAGGCCAAGTCCCCTACAGATGCAGAGATTACGAAGAAAAGTCACGTACATATTGGAACACTATTTTATTAAATACCAAGGGTCTTTACCATTGTATTAGCCCATAATATTGATCCTCGTAATGAATATTTGATTTTGTCAAATATTACCACTGGAAATAGTGTGTTTTTGGCTCACGGTGATAGCTAGGGCTAAAACTATATAAGGAGGTGAAGATGACAGTGCTAAAGGGTGCATAAGTAAGGGTTTTTTATGTATACTTCAATATGAATCATATTTGCATTGTATGGGATATAGTTGATAATTTGGTTTGAAATAATTATGCACCTATAAACACAATGATGGATCGGGATCACGAGACCTGAAATGACTTTCCATTGTATGCTATGATCATGGATTGAATAGATCTATGACTTCACACATGTTTTATCTTTGAATATTATGATTTGGGTCTATTTGAAGTTGTGAAGGGTTGCATAATTATAGGTAAAAATTTGTAGATATGTACGTAGGTTGGTCTTAGTGAAAGCGTGTATACACGTGGGTTTGCTTCATAAAAAGAACATATGTGAAGGAGGGGTTTCTGTTGAAAATGTGTATGATCAATCTGATAAGTGTTGATAAATTTTTGTTGTTTGTAAATGATGTATTCATGTTCATATGGGTTTAGTAGCAATAACTAAAGTTGAATTGATTGAATTTTGATTGGTTAGAGAATATCCATGTTGCAACGGGGTTCCAGAGATATGTGATATGACATAATACTTCTATATGTCTCTGAGAATTTTTTTTTTTTGATTCATATTAACAATTTTCTGAATGTGGTAGGTTGATATATTTATGCAGGTTTTTTTTTATAAAATCACGTATATAGGTGGGTTTCCTTAAGTGAGGTAGCGTATATATTTTTTTATGGATGATTAGGGATGCAATTGATTCAGTATGTTGATGCAGTATTTGGGTTAAATTCTGAAATTCTGGTTAAATTGATCTCATTATTCTGTTTTTTTTGTGTTGGTGACTGGTTATGAGACTATTTGGTTTAGTGATTAATTGGTTCAATGGTTGTTGTCATTAATTTATTGGTTCAGTGGTTTTTTTCAGTGATTGGTTTAAAACAGTGTCCAGCTTTAGTTTTTGATGTTGCGCTTAAATGATGTTAGTGGGTTTAGTATGAAAATTTGACGAAAAGTAGCCTACAAGTTATGATATATTGAATTAAGTGGATCTAGTGTGAAAATTTATGAGACGTGGTCCACGGATGATGCTGACGGTTGGAGCCTTTAGTGAGGAAGTCGAAGCTTCATACTAGAAGTAGTTGGTGATCATTGTTGGTGCATTAAGATGAATATTTAAAAGAAATCCTAATGCCTACATTAATCATCAACCTAGGGTATGTCTTTTTATTTCAAGAGTTTTTTGCACAGTTTATGCAAGTGAAATTAGAGGTTAATAAATTGAAATCGTTGCAAGAAGTAAAGTCTAATTCTCAAAGTTAAATCAATGAAATTATGAAAGAAATCATTAAATAAATTAATCAATCAAATTAATTTAATTTTAATTTGTTCTATGGAAGCAAAAAACTGAAATGCAGAGCTTAAAGGAATTCACAATTAACCAGAATTAGTAATCAACATCTACATTTGTCTATTTAACCTGATAGGGAATACTGCATTAACTGAACAATGAGTAACACAGTCATGCTCTACAATTGAAATTCTCAATGAATGATCAACCAAAAAATATCTCTCAGAATGAACAACAATTAAAAATTTTAAATAAATCTAGTAAATGCAAGAGATATCATTCATGTGGAAAATTAAAGCGATTAATACTTTAAATCATTAGAAATGAAAACCATTCAATGTTTATGAGATTCAAATCAATTACAATTCTGCAAAAAAAAATAATGATTAATTACAAAATAGGAAAATAAGAATATAACACAAGATAGTAGTAGAGCTCCTACTGACTCAGCCCAGAGCCTCTAGAAGTCTCTGCTAGAAGATCTTCAGAACACGATTATGGAAAAACCACTATCTCTTTCATTAAATTAAACAATCACAATACAACATCGCTGAGCGTGAAAGCTTCTGTTCTAAAGGAATGTAAATAAAATACAATAAGAACATACAGGTCAACCACTCCCGTTTTATTCCACCTATTAGTATTTTATATCCTACAGAGAAACGGAACAGAAAATAGCTAATCCTTAGGATCAGCAGATCCTGAGGATTTCACAGCTGCCTAACAGTTTGCATTATCGAATAAGTGAGATGTTCCTCATTATTCATTGGTTTGTATGAAAAGAACATGATATTTCCCTTTCCTTGGCTGTTGTTGTTCACTTGTTTGAACATCAGTTAATTGGTTTAGATTTCCCACACATAAAACTAGAGAAAGTTAGCATTTATTCCCATAATCACATAATTTGTTGATAATTAGTTTTACCCTTTCTTTACAATTAATTCTTCAAGATCTATTTCCAAAGTGAAGGTAAATAAATGAAATTTAGTAATAAATCAAGATAATTATGAGGGTAAAACATACCTTTTTCATGGCCCAACGTACTCCCCATATTACCTTATTGAATGTCCTCATGAAATGCGATGGTTGAGGTGTAACAATGTCAAGGACTAGGTAGGATAGACTTCCTCCTTATATAATCTAAAACCATGTTTATGTTTGGCTTTTTAAGAAGCCTAATTTACATGACCCTCTGGAAGATCATAGTCATGGTGATAGCCCTTAGGAGGGTACCATATGATAGGGCACCTGTAGCGGCACCCTATCCATGTAGGACCCATTCATAAATTATGTTACTGTATGTGTTAAAATGAACTATAGCTTCTTTAAAGTTCCTATAATTAAAGGGCTCCCAATTCTTAACGTTGTTGGTGGATTCCTGCCATATTTTCTTAGATACTAACAAATCATCTTCTCTGATCTCTTGAAAGTATTCTCTCCTTGCTTGTACAATGTCATTATGGAGTGGTCCCAATTTAGCTATGACCTATTCCTGTTCCATGAATCTCTTATGTTGAGTGACGATATGTAGAGTTTAAGTGGGTTCTCCTCTAACCCAGAGATCCAAGCCATGTTCCCTTCTTTGAAAAATGTTAGAGGCTTTAGAACAATTCATTTGATTTTTAGAAAAAGAGAGGAATGCTTGAAACTAGATGTCTTCTATGATGGGACTAGGGATACTATCTTACTCGTCTTCCAAAAGAAATTGTGTAAATATAGTTCACATAAGAGGCTTTGAACCTTCTCATTATGTTCCCCACAACACTGGAAAAATTATGTAGTGGTCTTAAAATCGATGGGTTTACCTTCTCTAATGGATTTCACTTTTAATAACAAATATATTTCTAATAAAAAAAAAGCATAATTAGTAGCAGGTGATCTACAAGACATGACATATCAGTAAAGCGACAAAATAGTATTTGTTTGCTTTGTGACTTGTTCAAGTTGAGGTTGTGCTTTCTTCACCTTCTCCTGTTCAATTTTGAAGTTGGCAAAAGTGTCATCATCGGTTGCAGCAAGCTTGTTGAGTTTTTCCACCAACTCCTAATGCACCTGTAGTGATACCACTTCCTTCTTATATTTAGCCAATTCCTATCGGGTCTGTGTCAATTCGTTTTGAAGCCTTGAAATGAAAACTTCTTTTAGAAAAAGAGTATAACAAGGTGTTTCATCTGTCTGAGTCTCCTCTGTCTATGTCTCCAATTCTGTTTGGGTTTTATAACTGTCGGTTTATTTTTTAGGCTTCCAGGCCTTATCATCCTCTTTTAACCATTCCATTGATTTCTTGACTTTTTTCTTTAGTTTCTTGTATTTCTTGCACAATTTAGTTGACTTAGCCCTAACTGGATTATTCTTCTTTATAGTTTTTTCAGTAGAAGAGGGCACAATACTTTTTTTAGGCACAGGGGGAGTTGTGCCAATTTCTCAGCCATAATATAGTGAGAAAGTGTTTTCTTCAGGGACTAAAGGGCTTGTGCCTATATCAGTACTTTGGTCCAATGGGACGGTGTTTTCTTTAGGAACCATAGAGGTTGTGCCTATATCAATACTCTGGTATAATGGGACAGTATCACCCGACTAGTTTTCAGACTCAGTATTTCTCTCTACAAGGGTTTCTTTTTCCAAATATTAATTACCACAGGGAGATCAATCCCTTGAATCCCACAATTCCTCCTTAGACAGTAAAATCTTAGTGTGGCCAGAACTACCAGTAGAGGTAGATTGGTATAAGGGGTAACTATGTCCCTCAGAATTCCTGGAGGGATCTCTTTCTTCAAGGAATGCACTCATAATTTCCATCACTCGGACCATTTCTTCCTCATAGCCTTGTAGGAATTCATCTTCCATGTTTAGAGGCGTTGTATGAAATGGCCCCACCTCGTCGACCACAATTGAGGTGTCTTGTCGTGGAATTAACCATTCAGAGCGTATTCATTTCACTGGACCTAAGGTCGAGGGATGATTCATTTTTCTTCTAGATTTCTTTCGAATTGATATTGCCCTTCTTGGTTGGTCAATTTCTCTATTATCAGGATTTTCTTCTACTGGGGTTAGGACAGAGTTTAAAAAGTTATCCCACGTTAATTGATGTTGATTTAAATCATGAGTGACGGTCATATTTATCAGACCATGATGGGTGATAACTGTATGTGGATTCTTAGCCCTCATAACCTGACTAGATATGTCATGAAACAAAGAATTCAAGAAAAATGGAAAATTAAATGAAATTTTATGTTGAGTATGGATAGAAGTTTGAGTTGTTGGGGTTTTACCAAGTCTTGGCATCTGTTAATGCAATATAATTATGAATGATGACTGCCAGTTCTTGCCATGGTTCCTTTAAAGTCGCGAGGTGAATCCCTTTTCCTTTATGTACCAAATTCTCGTCTGTGTCTTGGAACACTGCAACTGCTTCATGTAAGAGAATGTTCTTATCATTCGATTTATTTACTACTACTGGAAGTTGAGAAACCTCAGCTATTACAGTTTTTGATACTTTTATATCTCTGCCCTTCATAATTTTATGTCCATCCTGTAAGTTTTGCAAGAATTCTAGTGCTATTTCAGTGTGGAATCCCTGTAATTTCTCTAGATATGAGAGCCAGCTAGCGCTATGAAGGATAGCACGATCCTGTTCTATAATATTGAGTATTGTGGGCTTGTTACAGATAGATATCCCACCCATGACTGTTGTGTCTGAGAGACTGAATTCACACTTCTACATGCACTACTCATGACTTCGTAGATTTGGAAAAACACAACTAATGCATGAAAATACCTTGAAATTGTTAGAAAGAGTATAAATGAAATTATATTTATCTCTCATATTAGCAGGTTTTGGTGGATTTTTACGATTAGTTCACATGATTCTCATAATGTACACATTTCCCCCCTCCAATGAGCGAAGGACGTCCACACCCTTAGATCGTAGAAAAAGAGGAAAGGCATTAAGGATCATTAATGCAGGGGAATAATAACCAGTGAAACGTACATTGTGGTGGAAATCAATCAAATTAGCTCAAATCATAAGGAAGGTGGGAAATGATGAAAAAGGAAAAAAGCAGAGAAATAATTTTTATGAGAAAAATATTTTTGGTTTGATAGAAAGTTGTGATAGAAACATGATAGGTAAAGAGTGGTAACAGCTACTAGGATTAAGTGATCAGGCATAATTAAATTAATTCATATGAAAATGTAGTTTTACCATGCATACTAGTTATTATAAAGATAACACTATTCAAATGATAAGTTCTCCTTTGGGAATGGGTCGGTAAAAATAATTGAATATAAAATGATTGGGTGTTATCATGAAACTCCAATGACACGCGTGGAGCCACTGCTACCAGCAGGCATCCATACCCTCGATAGGGTTTCTTTTTAACCCAAAAATTAGACATAATCCTCTATTTATTATTTACATAGGTTATTTGTTCTTATGGAGAGGCCACTGTGCTGGCATGTTAAGTAGATAACCACAATGCCATTCACTAGGCTTTAACAAAGTAATTAAGTCGGCTCGTGATGAGACCTCCTATCCTTCAGGAATTCTTTCTTGCCTATAAGGTCATTGCCCTGGTGTGGTGGCCATTCTAGGAATTTTACTTTTTATCTCCTTATTATCATGGTTGGATGGCTCATGATGAGACTCTCTATCCTCTCTAAAGTATTTTCATATTATTTTCATATATGTATATTTTTTGAATCATAAATAAAGGGAGGCTCATTAACTCCTTAAGAGTTAGGGATGGTGTGAGGAGTGAAAAGAAATGCCAATAAAATTTACATCCTCATTCCTAAGTCACCTTGCCCTAGAAGATCATCCATTGATAATGTAAATAGATAAACCAACATGGTATTAAGATAATGAATCCTTTATAATATGTCAGAAGAAAAAATATCCAACAAGGCATTATATAGTTAAACCATATCAATGTCTCACAATAAAGATACCCATCAAAGGTAAAAAAAAATCATAATTGTTATTAGTATTGCTATTTTTATCCTTCTTATATGCACATTCCCCATTCAAGAACATGATTTCCATGAAAAAAAGTATGAGAAAATGGTTATATGGCAATAAAATTGGCAAAAGTTCATTTAGAAATCTATCTATGACAAAAGTTTGGTTGTTCCTTTGATCTATCAACAGTTGTTCAATTGATTGAACAATAGAAAAACACAAAAGAAGAATTCGTTGTCCATTTGACTGAACTGTAGGTTTTAACCCTATACAAAAATTATCTGCAAATGAATCTTAAAAACAAAAAATAAACAATAGCGAGAGAATAAAACATAAAACAGATATATATAGAGATTTTCCCCTAGATCTCAAATCAGGACTACCAGCTTAATTTTTCACTATATTCCTTTTCTTATTACAACACATATATATACATGCTGAAGCATTCATAAACCCCAATCCATTAACCCTGGATTAGAACATAACTTTAGTTCCCTTGACAGGATCTACAAAATACCACGGGCCAAAAACCATCATGCCCCAAAAACATGTGCAAACTCATTGTGGAAAGAATATAACACATACCTAACATTCTCCCACTTGTTTCTTTTTTTCTGCAGGGGGGCATAGGAGAGGTTAGTCATTAGCCCACCTCTACAACAACCATTGCTTCTCTACACTAAGAGAAATTTTGAGTGTTCACAGACTTCGTCAATGCATCTACAACATTATTCAAAGTGTCCACCTTTACCAGAAACACCCTTTTAGCCTCAACCATATCTCTCAAAAAGTGATATTGAACATCAATGTGCTTTTTCTTTGAATGATAAGTAGGGTTCTTAGCCAACAAAATTTCACTTTGGCTATCACAGTCTATCATTATAGGTCGCAACGCCAACCCCATACTTGAACACAATCTCTACAACCCAAATGCTGCCTTGCTTGCATGAGTGGTTGCCATGTATTCTGCCTCTATATTTGAAGGATTCACTACAGACTATATTTTACTCATTCAACTGAATGCACCTCCAAATAGGCTAAACACATACCCACTTGTAGATCTTCTTTGGTCCAAATCTCTAACCCATTCTGCATCAACAAAACCATGGGTGTCCAAAACTCTATCCAATCCTACTCTTCCCATGTAGCACAAACCATAATCACTAGTGCCACGGAAATATCTGAAAACTCGCTTCACTGATGTCCAATGCTCCTTCCCTAGTTTTTACATAGACCTACTCAATATTCCCACTACATGTTCAATGTATGGTCTAGTACAAACCATTTCATACATCAGGCTACCCACTGCACTTTCATATGGAACACGAGACATATCCTCCTCTTATTCTTATGTCTTGGGAAACTGTTCAGCAGATAGCTTTACACCTATACGAATAGGAACCTTCACCTATTTACTATCCTTCATGTTGAACCTATGCAATATTGTCTTGACACACTTCCTCTAGTTTTACCATAGCTTCCTCTTTTTCGATCTCTCTTGATTTCCATGCCCAAAATATAGTTTGAAGCACCAAGATCCTTCATGTCGAATTTGGAAAAAAATTGGGTCTTCAAATCCTGGATAATTTCTTTATCATTTCCAATCAGCAACATATCATCCACATACAAGACCAAATAAATAATACAGTCACCAATTAATTTAAAATAAACATAGTGATCCTCTTTTCTTCTAGTGAAGCCAAGTCCCTATATATAGGTATCAAATTTCTTATACCACATCCTTGGTGACTGTTTTAATCGATACAGAGACTTTGTTAACCTGCATACAAGTTCTTTCTTACCCTTCACCATAAAGCCTTCAGGTTGCTTCATGTAGATCTCCTCTTCCAGATCCCTGTGAAGAAATTTTGTCTTCACATCCATCTGTTCTACTTCCAAATCAAATGCAACAGAAATAAATAAAATTAATCTAATACAAGTAACCTTTGAAAGAGGAAAAATAATATCACCAAAATAAATTCTCGACACCTGGGAATAACCTTTTTCTACCAACCGATATTTTTATTTCTCCACCTTTCCTTCTACATTCATCTTCTTCTTAAACACCCATTTTCTCCTGATGGGCTTCCTTCTAATCGAAAACTCCAATAGATCCCATGCCTCATTTTCGTGCAAGGATGCAATTTCATAAACCATGGCCTCCTTCCAGAGCTTTCCATCCTCTAAATCTATTGCCTCCCTGATAGTTTTTGGATCATCATCAGTTATAGCTAAAGAAAAATTTGAACCAAAAGAAGATGGACTATACCTTTTTGGTTTTCTTATTTCTTGAACTGATCTTCTCATAGTTAGACTTTGTGACTCTTTCTCTTCTGAATCTTCTTCTATTGTAGAGTCTGATTCATCCTCCTTCAGCACAAACTCTATCTTCTTAGGTTCCTTTGTAGGAATTTATGTTTAACAACATCTTTCACCTCTCTAAACACCACATCTCGGCTGTACACAACCTTCCTTGTTTCTGGGTTCCAAAGCTTGTAATATTTTAAACCATCCTTATACCCAATAAAGATGCACCTCTCAGATTTATTATCCAACTTGGTCCTTTTCTCCTTTGGAACATGTACATATGCATCACATCCAAATACCATCAGATTTGAAAGAAAGGGTTTCTTACCAATCCAAACCTCATCTGGAGTCTTATCCTCCAACTCTGATGAATGTGATCTGTTAACCAGGTAACATGTAGTCTCCACTTCTTCTACCCAGAATTCTTGTCCTAACCTGGTAGCACTAAGCATGCTTCTTGCCTTTTTCATCAGTGTTCTATTCATTCTTTCTACAAATCTATTTTGCTGAGGTGTGAATGGATTAGTCTTCGGTCATGCTATACCACAATTCTTAAAGATGTCTTCAAATTCCTTCTTGCGAAAATCTCCAACATTATCTATCCTTGACACCTTTATCTTCTTCTCTATTTGGTTTTCCACTAGAGCCTTAAATTATTTAAATATGTCAAAAACTTCAGATTTCTTCCTCAATAAATATATCCATGTATTCCTTGAGAAGTCATCTATGAATGAGACATAGTACATAGATTTTCCTAGGGATGGAACCAACACAGGTCCAAACACGTCACTGTGCACAAGCTCTAATATCTTGTTCGCCCTCTTAGCACGGGAAGGAAAACTCACTCGATTTTGCTTCCCATATAAAAAATGTTCACATAAATAGAAATCTAGAGAGAAATTAGATATACCTTCTACCATACCATTTCCATGAAATATATGAAGGCCCTTCTCTCTAATATGTCCAAGACTTTAATGCCATAGCATGGTATTTTCTCCAGAGACTGCTAGGCTTTTCGCTCCACTTTCAGAAACCATAGAACTGTTGCACCCATCAATAACAATGCTACCCCAAAGATTGTACAGATTTTGAATCCAAACTCCTCGCATTAATACCATTTCTCCTCGAACCATATTGCAATTATCTTTCTCGAACACTGTTTTTACACCTACATCATCCATCTTGCTTACAAAAATCAGATTTTTGGCCAATGCGGGAATATGTAGAACACCGGGAAGTGTTCCAATCTAATGTAGGGGCATTAGGGATAATAAAATACTTTGTATTTTCTTAGACATAGAGGGGTCTCATGTTTTTAATTTCTCTTGTAATTATTAGTATTTTTTTGAATAAAAAGTGAGGAATTGTAAATGTTCTCTAGTCATTATAGAACATGAGAGAATTGATTAGTTTCTAATGTGAAGAGATAGGAAATTTCAGTTATTTTAGAGAATTAGGCTAAATTTAGGATTTTTGAGAATTTCAAGGGTTTGTCGAGCTGTAAGGGACCTGAATCGATTCAGGTCATCACTGTGTATAAATGTAAGCCCGAAAGATAGTGTAGGGGTGGAGAGCTAGAGAGATGTTTAGAGGCAGAGTCTTATTAAGCCTACAAGCAATTATGAAACAGGCCACTGTCATAAATATCTGGCCAAGACCGAGGGGCTTTTGTAACTGATGACATTTGTATATATTATGAATCAATTCATTCTCGAATGTATGTGACTGTGTGTTAACTTTGACTTGCATTTTGGTGAATCGATCACTGAAAGGATCGATTCCTGTAGGGTTGTTAATTGCATGTCTTAGTTTATATATATGGAAAGTTAGATGTGCTCTGAAATAAATCGAATTGTGAACTCACTGTATGGCTAAGAGAGGATTTGATTCTTTTTCTTGAGTTATTGTATTGTGGAAGGATTTGGATTATTACTCCCTCTGTAAAGAACCAATTTTTTTTCTTTCGAGCTTCCTTGAGTCATATGTTTATATAAGTCATTGTATGAACTAATCACACACTAATACTATATGAAGAGGTTCTAGTAAATTCAGAAACCCATTCTGAATTTGGTAAAGACTCTGTGGAAGAGGTCGTTGAGTTTGATTCAGGTGATAGACATCGGTTTTGCCAAGTCCACGATACCATAATCAACGGAGAATGAAATCTTGGGTGAAGTGTGACAGAGGTCGATGATGTTGTGACCTCCTTGAAGCGAGCGCACAATGAGATCACGGTTGTTGAATGCGCATTTGAAACTACGTTTGGATAGAGATGCAGTTCAACACGTAAAATTATAATCTACAATTAAGTATGTTGGTATGGCATCGATTCTCTAATTGTGTAAACAAAATCAAGGCGTATTTTTGATCGATTTGAAGCCATGAATGGATTGATAGAATGACACGGTGTTTTGATTGATGCGAGTAGAACTATGGAAGAAACCGTAAACCATAGATATCGCATTGATGAACCTGAGAAGAGACGAACGAAACCGTGAAGAAAAGAGACGGAACCGTAATTGGTGCATAGTAAAAACGGAGTTGAAAACCAGGCGGAGTTCGCAGTTCAAAAGTGGTAAGTTGATTTTGGGGAAAAAAACGTGGTTCCATTGGTATTCGTTGGATGCGTGGAAAAGGTGGTAAAGCAAAACAACTTTTGTCGTGTTTTGGAGTTAAAACTCAATACGTAGGAAACGCAATATTCGTTGTGTCTTGTCTGACAGTTTCCAACATTGGAAGATCTACGGTAGTCATATTTTCACGACGTGAAGGTTAGTGAGGTATGTATTGTAGGTTAACTGTGGGACCAATTACATTACGGATTTGGTTTGATATGCATTAAGGTTGTGGGACCAAAAAGGTCTTATGAATGTATATTAGTGCTAGGTTTTAAGTCCAAGGAAAAAGGATGTTATAGTGGCTTCGAAAAATAGTGGTTGGCGTTGATTATATGTTGGCATGAGGTTTTAATTTCCAAGTCAAACCTTGGTAGGTCATAAGATATTAAGGTTTCTTAACATTTGAATTGGTGTCGGAATATCCCGGAGATCAAGTGGTATCGAGCGAATACTTCTTTTGGAATTTAATTTTGGAATACATGCTTGATGAACGTTGAGAGAAAATTTGAAGTTTTAATCGTTTAACGGTGATTACGGAGTGATTATATATGCGGTGAGGTGATTGCGGACTTACAAATTAAGATAGGAAGACAAAAGTGTTTTGAAAGAGTACAGCATATAGAGATGCAATACACATGTGGTGAGAAGAAGGAAGATGAGATTCTAAGGTCGGTATCGATGGGGTACACGGAAATTACGGTGAACGAGTTTGCCGGAGATAAGTGAAGAACAGAATAATGCGGGATCTTGCGGGTAAACTAATTTTAAATCTGATTTTAGATTTATGATTTCGAGGAGTTATGGTTTAGAAATGTGAAGATAGAGTTTTGAAGGTGATGGCGGTGAACCTAATATTCAGCTAAAGGTTGAATAGGGAGAACGATTGTAGTGTTTTCAAGAGAAGGTGAGTTGATGAGTAGTGTTTAAATACGAGTTTGAAGAATTGTTCAAAAACTCGGTTAGAACGTTATGAAGAAAATCTCGGCAAAATGAGATCAAAGCTTTGATGAGAAGTGATGAAAGAGGTCCGATAGGAGGATTCTGAAGTGAAGAAGGGTGTGGCGAACCTAGAGAATTCCCAACAAAGGTTGGATGAGAAAGAAGAACAGATGTGTTCTTGAAAATTTTCAAAGTGAACCTTAGAGAGGTGGAGAGAGTGCTAAGAAGGTTCTAGAAGATAGGGGACTAGTACTTTCAAAAAAGTCGGATCCGGAGAAGCATTGGTGGGGTAAGAAGCGATGGGAGAGCTTGTTGTTGCGGAGGCTTAGTGTAGCTAATAAGTGAGGAACTCATGAAGGAAGATGACTACGGCCAATACATAGCGAGGAGATTGCGGAGGTTTCGAGGAGGCTACAACAAAAGGAGAAATCGAGATGCTAAGGCAAATGGCATGAGCGAGGGGAAATTAACTAATGCGAGTGTTGGAAAAGAGATCGCTCGGTCGGTAAGCGATTTATAAACTAAAAGGATGATAGAGAGAAGAAAACTAGAGTTGGTTGGATCATGAAAAAGAGTGTGGAATGGCGACCATTACGGTTGAGGTTGAGGCAAAATGAGATTGCCTTATTGAAGAAGAACTCGGAGTTCTTGAGTCAAGGATGGAATTTGAAGATTCCACATGCAAATCAATTGAAGGGAAATGCTTGAGAAAGAAATCAAAGGTAAGAAAATTCTTGTGGTTTTGAAACTAAGAAGAGTTGTGTATTTTTTAGGGTACACCACAAGGAGATGAGAAAGATTTAAGGTTTCTTTGAGGAGGAGAAATTGAATACGAAATGTTGTTTAGATCAATATAAGGATAGTAAGATCTAGAAAGAAGACATGAAGATAGAGGAGTCTGACGGATATTCAACGAGAATGTTGAAGCGGAGAGGGAAGGACTAGCGGATGATTGGTCAAGAACAAGAAGGTATAAGAGGTTGTACGAGTTCCCATAATATACTCCAATTGAAGTTTTTGAATTGTATAGAAGGTTGGATTTTTAGAGGAGAGAGAATTAGAGGAAACAAAGAACTTACACAAGAGAATTTGTTGAAGAAGCAAGGCATAGGAATTGTCATGAATAGAAAGAATAGAGGATAAGAAAAATGAATTCAAAAAATGGAAAGGGTTAATTTGGTGAATCACAACGGAAAAGAAGAATTCATGAAGCAAAGGATGGAGAAGAGAGGCTAGTGGCAGGTCTCATGAGAAAATCAACATATTGATGTGCTGATAGAGGATTAAGAAGGAAGGTTTTGAACAACATGCGTGTGTTTCGGAGGAGAAAAAGGTATTAAGACCTTGGAAATTTACGTTGATGATTCATGTGTTGATCATAGCGAGAGAGGAAGAACAACAAATGGAAGTTTATCGAGATAATTGAATAGAAACTATGTTGGCTAAAAAGCATAGGAAAGATCATCATTTTAAGTGGAGATAAATTCGCTAAGGAGAAAGATAATGGTGATTTTTTGAGTCTTGAAAATTTGAGAACTAGAGAGAAGAATTGGTGACTAGGTCATCAGTGAGACCATTAGGTCTTTTGATTTTAATGATGAAAATTTGATTGTGCTTATAGGTGAGGGCGAGAGAGAAATCCACCATTTGGAATTGCCTTGAGAGAATAAAAATTGTTGCGAAGAAGAAGGATAAGCAGGTCATACAAAAAATTGTCACTTTGTTGATGACGGATAAAAAAATTGGCTTATATGGTGGGTCAAGAAGCGGTGGCAAGGCGATTATTAAAAACTAACATAGTGATGAAGGATCGAAATTCCATTCCGATATAAGATGAGAATACGGTGGTTGAAGAACTTGTTTTGATTGCCGGTCAATCAAGACAGTGAAAATTGAAGATTGCCAAAGAAGAAGAAAAAGATGTTGACAACGAATTATGACATGCTAAGGATGTGAAACAAGAACGGAAGAGATGGCTGAATTGTTTGCTGAGGAGGAAATTATGTAGAGGAAGAGATTACGAGACACTAGAATGATATTTCCCAAGGCCCTTGAAGGAAAGAGAAAGCGAGATACTAGTTTACGAGAATTTAATTATGGTTACTAGTATGTAAAGAAAATTAAATGAGTAAGTTCTTACAGGGTGAAAATCTAATAGATTTTTTTTTCTAAGAGTGGAATTTACGGATGATGAGCAAAAGCATGTTGGGGAGGAGATGAAGTTTGGGAGGAAGTGACACCCATGGTGGCACCTAGAGCAACATAGGTGATGACATTTTGCAAGAGTAAAAATAATGTTGGCCACAATACGGTGAAGAAACATTGACAACGACAACAAATTTTTTGAAGACGTTAATAGTAGCAGTATTGACAAAAAAAGAACATTTGAAGGCAACGATCAGATAGAAGAATTCCGGGTTAGAAGATAAGGCCGGACATGGAGATTGAAAACATCGGAAGAAGTGATGATGAAGGTGTCTCGGAAGCAACAAACAATAGCCGGAAAGTAGAAGGGTCTTCGCAAAGGAAAGACAAGAAGAGGTTGTGGTAAAGTAAGGTAAATTACGAACGGATATGGAGACACGGAGAAATACGGATAAGGATGATCGACTATTGGGCGGCAATAAAAACACGGTATGGGATCTAGGAGGTAGATATTAAAGATACATGATCGGGAGATCATGAACAAATTGAACCTTGGTAGTGATAGAGTGCGGGCAATGGGCCAATAAAAATACTTTGTATTTTTATGTTAGACATATAGAGGGTCTCATGTTTTTAAGTTCACTTGTAATTATTAGTATTTTTTTAAATAAAAGTAGAGAATTATAAATATTCTCTAATCATTAGAGAACATGAGAGAAGATACGATTGTGAATGCAAGTGATAGGTTTGTTATTTTAGAAATTACACAGTAATTAGGATTTTTGAGAATTTCAAGGTTTTTTCGGTACGTAAGGGACTGGAATCAATTAGGAGTCATTCATGCCAGTATAGCTTTGAAATATGGTGTGGGGGTGGAGAGTTAGAGATATTCGGCGGAGCGAGAGTCTTCTTCAGTAAGCCTCGGGAATTGTGAAATAGGCCAACATCTTGAATATACAGCCAAAACAAGGGGGCTTTTGTGGCTGATGACATTTGTATATATTATGAAGGAATTTGTTCCTAAATGTATGTATTTGTGTGTTAAGTTTGACTTGGTTTTTGGTGAATCGATCACTGAAAGGATCAATTCTATAGGGCTATTAATCCTGTGTCTCGAGTTTATATTTATATGCTTAAGTTAGATGTGCTCTTGGAAATAGATCGAATTGTGAACTCATAGTATGGCTAAGAGAGGATTTGATTCTTTTTCTTTGAGTTGTTGTATTATTAATTTGGATTATTACTCTGTGTAAAGACAATTTTTTCTTTCGAGCTTCGCTTGATTCATATGTTTATATAAGTCGTTGTATGAACTAATGCACACTAATAATATATGAAAGAGGTTAGTTAATTCAGAAATTTGTTACCGAATTTGGTACGTCCTATGCAAGAAGAGGTCGTTGAGTTCGATTCGGGTGATAAACATCGGTTTTGCCAAGTCCACAATACCATCATCAATGGAGAATGAAATCTTGGGTGAAGTGTGACGGAAGTCGATGATGTTGTGACCTCTTGGATGAGCGCGATGACATCCCTATTTGTTGAATGCGCATTTTGAAACTCTTGTTTGGATAGGTACGATTCAACATAGGCGGAAATTGTAATCTTCAATTGAGTATGTTGGTATGGCATCGATTCTCTAATTGTGTAAATAATTGTTGTGTGTTGATCGATTTGAATCCATGAATGGATCGATAGAACGGAACACAAGTGTGTTGACTAATGCGAGTAGAATTGTGGACAAACCATGAACCGGAATGAATATCGAATTGTTGAACTTGTGAGAAAGAGGAACGGAACCATGAAGAAAAAAACGAGAATCGTAATTAGTGCATGGTAAAACCGGAGTTGAAAACCTAGCATTGGGTTCGCGCGATTCAAAAGTGATAGGTTGATTTTGGGAAAACAAATGTGATTCCATCGGTGGGTGGACACATGGAAAAGGTGGTAAAGCCAAAATAGCTTTTATCGTGTCTTTTTGAAGGTTAAAACAGTCGTGGGGAAAATGTAGTATTCATCGTGTCAGATGGGTTATCAGCATTTGAGAGAAGATCTATGGTAGTCATGTTTGCACGACGTACGAGGAAGCTGGTAAGGGTATGTATTGTAGGTTGTTGTGGGACCCAATTACATTGTAGATTTGGTTTGATATGCATTAAGGTTGTGGGACCGAAGGGTCATGTGAATGTATGTTAGTGCTAGGTTTAAGTCAAGGGCAAAGAGGATGTTATGGTGGCTTGACAATAGGGTTTGAGCATTGATTATATATATTGGCATGAGGTTTTAATTCCCCAAGTTGAACCTTGGTAGGTAATAAGATATTAAGGTTTCTTAACATTTGAATTGGGGTTGGAATATCCATTGAGATATATATATTGTTTGACGATTGAAGCGAACCTTATGGGGATTAAATTGTGTACGGGGTAGACTTGGCATATAATATTTTAGGTTTTATAAAATTAATTTGGATAGGCAATAAGCAATAATTTGGAATTTCGATTAAATTGAATTATTGTTGAATATCAAGATGCGTGAAATAGGTTCTAATATGGGTTAGTTGTAATTGTTGTATATTAACCAAACATGTTTTCTAAGAAGGGTCTCTCGAATATGGTTTTATAATCATACATGAAATGAAAAGAAGTCTTCATTGAAGACTTAGGTTACGGCTTTCTTCGCAAAGTGGAAAAACTACAGGATCTAAAATTAATTGGGCTAGCACTAAAAGGGCCAGTCTTTGATGCACATTAGAAAAAAGATTGTGGGTGAAAAAATGAAAGTGAATGATATACATAGCATTGAGAGGGCAGGTTTGGGCATCATAGCCCTTCCACCTTGCAATTTCAGCTTGACATTTTCCGATAAAACAATTTTTTCCTTCCTACCATCCCCTAAGAAGACATCACCACCATCATACTTCTCATACTTGTGAGAACCACTCCCTATGGGGAGTAGTGAGATACTGCGTCAATCAACCATGACTCATGATATACACGTGTATTTTCGAAGAAACCAAACACATCCCAGCACGCTTCATCAGGGTCGTTTGCCTCTACGGAAGGAGCATCATAAAATCCATTTTCTTTATTAGGAGCTTTAGTTCTGTGGTCCTTTTTACAGTACCCTTCCTTTCTGTTTTTAGCACACCTTTACAAAAATTTCCTCAAGATTTAGATCACCCTATGGTTATATCTCTCACTCAAACCTTATTCTTGTTTCTTTTCAAGGACCTTCCTCGTACGGATAAACATATCCATTTGTAAGCCTCCATGTTTCTCCGTCTCATTTTCTTTTGGTACCAAGGCTCGAGACAATTCCATCAAAATTGAAGGTATTTATCTTTTATCTATTGCAATAACGGATTGTCACTAATACGGTAGATAACAAAACAAATTGATGCATATCTTCATATGATATTTTAATATCCATGAGATAAAAATAAACTTACCATAGTATTAGAAGGAATTAGGATGCTCTATCAACGAGTCTCCATCCTTCATCCCGAGGTTATACAATTTTCCTCCAAGAGCAATTTATTCAACGAGAGACTTGGGCGGTACAAAGTCCCCTAACTTACCCCATAAAGTATTCGTAAGCAACCCTAGATACAGGCAACAATATTTTGAATGCGAGACACAAAATCGTATTGTGATTTGCACGTACGAAGTCCAACTTCTTCTAGTATTCATCTTACAATGTCATTTTTTAGTGCCCGGAACTACACATGATCATACCGATCTTTATCCACAAAAAGATCTTCCATGTTGAGCTTCACGGCTCAAAAATCCCAACCATTAAGTTTATCTATCTCTATATTTCCACTTCTCACCATCTTGTTTAACCCTGACATCGATGCGATAGATCTCACTAAACGGTGTACCACGGACGAAAAAAAACCCTCCCGCAATAAAGGCATACCCTTGAAGTCAAAACAACTTTGATACGAAATGTAGGTTTAAACCCTAGACAAAAGTGTACGCAAACGAATCTTAAAGTAGAAAATAAATAATAGCAAGAGAATAAAACATAAAAACAATACTCTGAAAGAAGATTTTTCCTGGATCCCAAATCGGGACTATGAACTTGATTTTCATTATATTCCTTTTAGTGTTACAACGCATATATATACATGTCAAAAGAATTCATAACCTAATACATTGTACAGGTTATAACATGATGTAATTCCCTTGACCGGATCTAAAAAATATCGGGGGTCAAAAAACATGTGCCAGAAATAACATGCAAGCCCATTGCAAAAAACCATGGGCGGGTCCACCACAACAGTCCAAATTTTTTTTCTGTGGCCTTGCCTTGCCCCCTTCTAACCACCATTGGCCTTGCCTGCACAGTGCAACATACATGGGGGGGGTATCGCTACACGCATACGACTAATCATGGAAATAATATAACACATACCCAATAGGATCCAAAGTTCGACTTCGGTGCTTGTACCTCTTGATCAACTCAACTTCTTGTCTAGTGTAAGCTCTTCAATCTCAACTTCTTAAGAAAAATCTTGAGGTTATTCAAGTACATAAATAGGTAGAATTTTAGGTGAGGATGATTCTCTTTCGACTCTCCCTTCTTCACGGTCCTAATCCTAGGGACCTGAACCCAAAAACTTCCCCTTCACCTTTCTGCAACTTTAACCTTGTCATCATCTCAAAATTGCAACCATTAAATTGCACAAAACTTCAAGCAACTATCAAGAAAATAACCTTGGCAACCTTGTGATCCTAATACCAACTTGATCCTTATTTGAATGTTATTTTGTTCTACTAATTTCTATTTAGGATATAAAACTTATTTATTGATCTTATGCTTGATGTACGGTTCCCTTGTTTCCTATGTGTGTCGAAAGGGTAATTAAAACTGAATATTATGAGTGTATTTGAAATAATAAAGCATGAATTTAAATGGCTAAACAACAACAACATAAACAAAAACAAATCATAATAACGGATCCCATTAAAGCCCAGAGTTTATGAAGGAGTTCGGCCCCTCCTAGGCTACATCTCCTTGGTCAACTCCACCAATTTGAGCCTTTGTATTACCTAAATTGTGCTCAAAATGTTGTTTACATGAATCAAATGATCTTGGAGCTTGTTACAATGAGTTAAAAATGTCAAAATATGTTATGAAAATGACCATTTACAGTACTCAATTTGGTTACGAGATGTCGACATAGCCTTCTCACAGTGTGCCTAGCTTCAAATTATTCAAGGCAACAAAAACCTGTGTAAATGAGCTCCTATACCTATGAAACATGTTCCAATGGCTCCAAAACATCAAAATATACTAAGAATGACTCTTCTTGAGCTCAATTTTGTCAAACATTTCCTCGATTATGGAAAAACCAAATTTTCAATTTTACACTGCCAAACTGGAGAACTCAAGTTAAGTACAACCTAAATATAGAGTTTTCCAATGAAAATGGTGCTGCCAAATCCATAGTGAACCTAAATTCATCATTAAATTAATGATAATCTCATTTTAGTGGTTCTTAATCCTGCATAGTTGCATTAATCGTGCTTAGGGTCGGGCCTACGCATTGGTCACGGGGAGTAGTGGTCATATGGAGAGGAGGTTGGCCAGCAAGGCTAACCCCTCCATTCATTCTTTTTGTTGTTGGAGCTTTAAGCATATTCCCATTGGGCTAAGAATTGAATAAGATTAAAACCCAAGAAGGTACATTTGGTAGTCATGTCATCATTATACATTCTGCAATTTTTTTAATAAAGGTTTCCTTGTGCTGAACAAGGATCAACAAACCATAACACCTTCATCTGAACTCGGTTTTCAACGAAAACTAGGTTGCACTAGATTCCTTGTGATGGAATGGTCTCGTTTTTCATTACGGTTTCATTCAATAATGAGAGCTTTCATTTTGAGCTAAAATGCGAGTTTCTCATCATTCCTCCCCACTACAAGCATTTTGGACACCAAAATCTCTTTGATTACTGATTATGGATGAGGGTATTGTTCTATGACTCTTCCCACTCTCTATCCATTGAAATTTTCCCAATTTCTATCGTTTCGAGATTTAACAAAAAGTCAACTTTTTCTTGATTATTGTGACCTTCTCTTCCTATCTTTGATATTGTCATGGTGCAATATTTCTGAATTTTCATAAAAAAAATCTGTTAGCGGAAGAATATAACACGAAAAATGGTTTTTCGATTAATTGAACAACAATTGTTCAATGATTGAACAAAAAAAAACAAAAAAAGAAAGAATCCATTGTTCATTTGACTAAACATCGGTTGTTGAGTTGATTGAACATCAACTATTCAATCGATTAAATAGAAAAAAACACACAAAGAAAAATCATTGTTCAATTAATAGAAAAATGGTTTTCATTAGGTTGAATAGTATTTTTAGCGGTTGAACGAGAAAAACAAAAAAAGAAAAATACGAAGTGTTCATTTGATCGAACAACAACTATTCGAGTTGATTGAATAGCGATTCTATTGATTGAACGGAAAAAAGGACAAAAAAAAGAATAATTCGTTGTTCACTTGGTGAACAACTATTGTTCGATCTATTGAGCAACAAGCATTCCAATTGATTGAACGAAAAAAACACATAAAGAAAAAAATTGGTTGTTCATTTGACGAATAGCGTCACAAACATTTTAGTCGATTGAATAACAATAATGCCACAAAAAAAGAAAATCGGTTGTTCAATTGATTGAATAAAAAAACTCACAAAGAAAATAAAATACATTTATTGGGTTGATTGAAAAAAAAATATCAATCGATTAAACAACAATTGTTCAATTGATTGAACAACGATAACACGCGAAAAAAAATAAAATTGGCTGTTCAATTGATTGAACAATGTCTCACCAAACGAAAAAGAAAGAAAGAAAGAACAAGAGTTTTTTTATGTTTATACGATGATTCTTATACGAAAAAAAGAAAATCATAGTTAAATGCAAAAATATGTACATTATTTACAAAGCGAAAAAAGAACATATTTTCATGAAGGAAAAGTTGTCGGGTCATTACTCCCTACACCTATAATTTGCATGGTGGGGTCTTCACATACATTGGAGAAAAAATACTCCTTTGTGAGTGGTTTATGATAAAGACGTACTCGATGTCTATTTATAGGAAGGAAGAGATAGAACCATCTATCGTGGTCAGTAGAAGTGTCATTTTTATGCACTTCTTGAATTTCATGGGGCCAAACCATATTGTGTACTTAAATTGCAGAGAGTCTTGAAATATGGAATCATAGAGAGTTCCGGTCTCCTTCGTGAAACGTCCTCTTCTTGATAAGGCTTTCACATGCCACTTAGCCCGTTAACTTTGTTGAATGATTGCGATCGTTGTGGGGGTGTGGGAGCTTCATCTAATTCATTTATCTTTTGAAGTCTTTTAGTTTTAGCCTCGTCAAGTCCGGTCCCACTTCACAGGTTGCTACAAGAGTCTTTATTTCAAATTCAATGGGAAAAATAGGTTCTTTGTCGAATACAAGTTGGTACGGATAATATCCGGTAGTATTTCGCCCAAGTTGTGCAATAAGCCCATAAGGCCTTTGATAGTCTACTAGCCTAGTCACTGCTCATGTGTCAAGACAATTTTAGTCGGAATTCATGCAATGACCTTATTGTAGCATAGCACTGTCATTCACCTATAGGTAATATGGAGAAGTGATTCTATCCGTGATGTGGTGGTTAGGTAGAGTGGTTTTAATCCTACATCTGAAATTGCGCCCTTGGGTGTTGTTATCACTTCCTAGGTAAATCTTACCACACTGCAATATCTCAAAAATAAAATTAATAACGATTTCTTTTGTAGCTCTTGGAAATGCTACTAACGGCCCATTTTGTTACATGGTACGCGAAACGGTGTGTAAGCTTTACGGTTTGAGGGTGGATTGAAAGGACCAAAAAAATCAATATACCATTCAAAAGGTTCTATTACACCAGTGTGGTTGTGAGCATTTCATCGGATTGTTGAGGTGGTCCGTTGTTGGCGACTATCGCGAGCCTACACGTGTTCTTAGCATCCTTAGAAATAATGGGAAAAGTGTAATACTTTGTTGCTGGTTGCAGCAGCTGCAAAGTGTCGACCCTGAGTTCGTCATGGCGAACTGAGGATGTCTGATTTCATCTTCCCGGATGCATTTGCGTGTGTGCATATCGGTCCTATGGAATATATGTTCTCCAATCTGAAAGAAATGTAGGCGCTGCGTTAAGCAATCTAAATTCCTCTTTTGTTAAATGCCTAGGCAATTTTCCCACTATGAGATAATTTTCCACATACGCATACCATGTTGCTCTTCCTTTCTGACAAGGGGCATTTGTAGAAACCATCCTCTATTTCTCTTTGGATCATTTATCTTTGGGACCGAGATAGAAAATCTACGTGGGTTCTCATGCAGATGGTCTTTAGGGTGATATCGAACTCTGCCAAAGTAATAGCCAATGAGTCACTTTCATTTATAATTGGTTTATTAGCTAAGTACCTAATGGAAAGATGATCAATATACATAAATACTTAAATGAATGGTTATGTAATGTCTAAAATTATTTATGGCATATATGACTAGTAATAATTCCTTTTTTATTCTTTTGTGCCATTTAGTTCGGTAGGTAGAGATTTTTGCTGATTTACTAAATAGCGTTAGGCTTTTCTCTTCTTGACCAAGATAAAATACTATCGTTGTGTACGATGTATCTAACCATATGTGAAATGGTAGATCCAATTTTGGATCACACAAAATACAGTGCAATTGGAAATGGTCCTTTAAATACGTAAAAGTAGTGTCATATAAACCATTGAAATTCAATATTCCGAGTTAAAGCATGTAGAAGCACAACAATTTGTGTTTTTTTATTTTTATTTTTATGAACGTGCGATAATATCATGTCACTAGGAAACTACATACCTGCGCGTAAGGTACGGTATGGATAGTAAAATAATTACCTCTATCTTTGTTGGATCTACGAATTCAGTACAACGAAGATGTAGTGTCCTAGGATTATGCCTTTGTCATCATCATGTGACACTTTTCATTACTCAAACATAACCTAGTGGTGATACATCATTCCAACACTTTTTTCCAATGTTTGTAGTAATTTTCAAATCATCCCCATATGGGGTGAAATAATCATATAAACTTCATACCCTTCATTTATCGGATACGACGAAAATCCTAAGTATGGCCATCTAGAATGTATTTAAAATTACATAATCCAAAGGTAACACTTTTTGTAAGAAAATTACCCCATGGGTGAGTGAAAGTAGTTGTATCCTGGTCTTCGAGAGCAATTTGAATACGATTATAACCGCTAAAGGCTGTCAAGAAGGAAAATAATCGTTTCCACCAATGTATGAAGGTCTTGATCGACAAATGGAAGAGAAGTGGTCCTTCTACATGGTTTTGTTCAATTTCATGTAATCCACACAAATTATAAAGTTCACCTCTAGCAACAAGAAATATGATAAATAAAGGTTCACATCTAGCAACTTATAACAATTCCTCCCGATATCTTTATGAGTGCATATTCAATATGCATTGAGGTTTTCTGATGGGATGAGCATCTATTTTGGTGACAATATGATGAGTGCTGGAAGTTGAGGGATCATGCCCTTCATTTTGTATAATCTCAAGAAAAATATCCTTTTGTATTTTTGTAAAATTTTAATGAACTTTTGATGTTGGTCACCATTTAGATTGTCATTGATGTTCAAATTTTTTCTGGTTTAATTTCAATAGGTTTTATATTATGAACAACGATTTTGGGTGTGTGTTGGTCATCATTATCCTTTAGATAGTATTCCAAAGCCTCATCATCAAAAATTCTCTTAGCATTTGGCATTTTCATTTACTGTGCTTAATTTGGTTGATTAATGAAATTGTTGATTATGTCATCTTCAATCTAATTTAAGATTTGAGTGTACTGCTACTATGTGTGGTGAAAAGATATTTTCTTCACATTATTTGGTGGGTGTTTGTGAATCTTTACAATGGGAAGACCTTGTTTGGCGAGATATAGAACAAGGTTTTTTACAAAGTCCCCCTAGCAATGAGCATGATTCATGTACAACAACCGATGTAAGCGTTAGGCGGTGGCAACAAAGTCGACCCAAAATCATGGGATTTCCTTCTAGTCGGTTTTTCGAATTGATGGTAGAAAAATCTCGGGTACTCCCATGAGTCAACGAAAGCATGATATCCTATAAAGTTCCTTTTGTTTTACAACAACTAATAGGTTAGCAAGTTCCGGCAAGGTGCGGCTGGTTGGTTCAAAAGTGGTGATACCTGAGTGTTTACGGTTTAACGATCGAAATGTTGATGGTTGTGTGATATACTTGTGTGTTTGGAAAGGCAGCCATATATTTAGATTATAAATATAGCACTCCATGGATCTTCATATTTTATCGGTGTCTCCTTGCGATAATAAATCGAGAAAAGGTTCTGTAGCACGGAAATTTGGAAATTTTGTTTTCTCACAAGTTTTTTTATTGTGGGTTATTTATTTAATTGTCTTAGCATAGATAGAGATGTCTTGAATGGCTTGAAGTGCAATTTTTAATACAAAGATTTTTAGGATTTCTGAGATCAAAATGCGGATGAACGATTGGTGTAGGTATCACTAATATTTAGGGAATAGAGAGGTATTGATAAGTTTACGAATATTCCTTTTTAATTGTGCCTTCTCCCTCTCTTATTTCTATGTTGATCATAGTTGATGAATTAATTTCGGTTAGGCATTCTAATTTTTCTTGTTTTGAGTCTTGTAAATTCCTACAGGGCTAATAACGCACCCAGGATCTCAACCTAAGTTCACTTCATTCTTTTTTCTCAATTTTGAGGTCTAGATTTTCAATAGTGACTTGTATCATTGCATCGGTATATTGTTACAGGATTTGGGTTCAATTGGTGTTTGGCAGTAGTTAAGGGTGTGGAAGGCACGAAAATTGTGGTAACGTATATGGAGGTGGTAATGTGGGTTGGAATTTAGCGACCCATTTCCATGGAGTGAGTCGGTTATTCAAAAGGTAAAATGCAAGTTTTGAGACCAATTGGGATTTTGTGAGGGTAGAGACGAGGCCAACGAGATGAATATGGATTTTCTTCCAAAATGGAGAAGAAAAGAAATTTGACTAAGCAGCACGGAAAGGATTGGGTTGGCCAAGGGGAATGGAGAATGGTTGGGATGGCCGAGGTGGAGAAGGGTGTTTAATTCTTCGTGTAACTCTGGGGTTTGCGATTGATTAAATTGGGAAGAAGGAAAAGAAGCCCAGAGATGGATCTTGTGACATACACAGGTTCATCCTTTCAGCGTAAAGCGTTGATTCATTACATATGCGATTTTTGTTTCATTGAAGACTTCTTTCAACCCTGAAAGCGACAAAAAAATTTTCATTGGCATGTTATTTAGTACGGATGGCATATGTTTGGACCATGTCCAATGGGGAATTCTGCGCTAGCTACGCTTCTTTTGACAACGTGGGAAAAATACGGCAAGGTATATTCCGCTAATGATTGTACGCTTGGCCTACAAGACATCTAATTATGTTGTAGAAATTGCAAGAGATCGGTATTGAATTCTTCCAGAGATTACTTGATTTTTGTTCGTGTGCTTTGTTGCTGAAGTTAAGTTATTCTTGGAAGCTTAATCCCATCATGTTGGCCTAATGCGGGGCGCCTCTGAAGCACCTAAAACATATTAAAATAATATTTTCATACTTTCTGATAGATGTCTCCTTTTTCCCCATTAGATTTAATGTTTCTATCCGTTCATCTTTCATTCATTTTATCATAGTTACTTTTAAGACATATTTAGACAATGCGGTATAAGGGGACAGCACAGAATTGTATTGGAACCATTCAACATATTCTTCCAATGTTTCATCATCTTTTGCGGTCATGTTGAAAGATTTCATATTTTAATTCTCCTAGTCTTGTTAGTCTTGATATTTAGCAAGAAAATTTTTTCATTTGATCCCGATTATTAATAGTCCCTCCACGGCCCCATAAGCCAACGATTCCCCCTTTAATGTGAAACTATTTTCAGACTACGAGAGTTAGTGGTGTAATGTTATCCCTGCACAAACCATCAAATTCAAACAAGAAAGTATTTGGATCTTCCAAAGTCAATCCATGGAAATTGAGAGTGTTTTTATGTGGAATCGTTAGTGGCATTAGGAACTAGGTCAAAAATGGGATACTCCAATGTTGATGTTTGTTCCTAGGGTTGATTGTGTGTAATAAATCCAGATATTACCCAGCAGCAACAAAGGTTTTCTTAATTGGAGGAAATAGTCTGAGAGTGTTGTCCTTGATGGCAACCTTTGAATGAAGATGAAGACATCATTGTTGGCATGTGTTGTCATCCCGGTAAATCCACAGTGAAGGTTATGCTTGACTTTGATGAACTTAGTAAATGATGTAAATCTGATGTGATATAATGTTTGTTGACAATATGATGCTGAATGTTGTCCTTGAAAGGCAACCCATACGATAAAGATGATGACAACTTACTTAATGATTTGTGTGATAGAATATGTTCTTGATGAAGGAAATGCGAGTGTATCTACGGTGGTACGGAAAACCCAATGAAAAGGATTTCGGCATGTGCTAGATTCTATGATGAAAAAGTATGTCTCTGGGTATACGGATTGGCACTGGGGAAATCCGTATGCACGGAAAAGAAGCACGGAAGTCGCGTATGGGCTAAAAACGCTCAAAAAGTGCCAAATCCCAAGGGTAACCACCATGGTGTTGACCCATGGTATTGGGTAATAATCGCCTAATTGACACGAGTCCGGTGGTTTTAGAGCTCATGGTGACAGCACGGCCACTGGTATTTGAAAAAGGCTCACATGGTATTGAAAAAAGGATAAACCTATATAAGGAGAACAAATTCATTGTGCATTACATGAGAGTGGGTGCAAAGGAATGTACGAGCTTCGAATAAGATAACTGTCTACGAAGTATATACGAATGGAAAAGGGTTACACTTGAATGATAAATACGAATGTGTGATACCAATGATGAAGAAGGATCTAGATCTGAAGTGCTCTTGTATACGCTAGATACGATTATGGAAACCGAATGTTGAAGTAGGCGGCATCTGGGTGAACATCTGTACGAAGCAAAAGGGTAGATGTTGAATATCTAATGCGATGATGTCTTGTATGTAATGATTGAAGATCTATACGCTACTTCGTAAACGGAGGAACGCATATATACGCGCGGCCCGGCGAAGAAAAGCGCGTGTCATAATAAAAAATATACTATTTCGGGGTATACGCTGGTTTGTGTGGACGAGCGCGTATATACGCGACATCGGTGGGGGCGAAAGCGCGTATGCAAGCTAGGGTTTGCTGAAGCAAAGGGTATGAAATATCTTGATAACGACCTGCTTTGTGTTTATGCTATACGGTCTGTGTTGTTAAGTATCTGTTATTGATAGAATATTTTAACCCTTTAAAAGTTTGGAAAGAGTCCGATTACGAAATATGATGAAATGTGGTTTATGGTGGTGTTCTTTATTGAAGTTGTTGGATCCGATGTGAAAATTGATGAAACGTGGTCCAAGGTGAGTGCTGAGGTTAGCCTTCGGTCGAGAAGTGTAGCTCCTTCCGAGTGAAACTAATAAATAGGATCGGGGGAGTGGCGGCTCCCTTCCAGAAGAAATTTGAAGAAGTAGCGAGTCGGGGGGTTGGAGCTCCTTCCGGGGAGAGGGTTTGATAGCGAGCGCAGGTGGGTGCGTCTTTGGTCGAGTAGCGACTTTGTATATTGTAAGATGTTTTCTCTATAATAAAATTTTGAAGGCTGAGCAAGCTGGGCGGTGTTTTCTCCCGATTTGGGTTTCCACCTAAAAAAAAATCACAGTGTTCATGTGTGATGCTTTGTGTGATGGTTTATCTTTGTTCTTCTTTTGCACATGTTCTTGTTATTGAACATCGATGAATAATATAGTGAAGATTTAATAATGAGATCTAAATCTCTGTGTATACGCTAGTTTTCATAGGGGATCCAACATGCTATACGCTAGTTTACTGAAGGAAAATTAGCGTATGGGTTTAAGGAATGAAAAGTAAAAATATTTGATTATGCGATGAAATGCGGGTCCCCCTCTCGGTATTTTCCCAACAATTGGTATCGAGCCGAGGTCCTTGTGCGAAGCTTGATCGCTTAAAGAGATCACTTTCGCAATGGGAAGTCAAGAAGGAGTAATGTCTATAAAGCCACCTCTGTTCAATGGAAGCGATCGATATTGCGGAAGGTACGTGCAAAAGCATATCTACAAGAAGTCTTGAGTGCGGATGTGTGGGCAATCGTGGAAGAAGGTTGTCAATACCGACAAGCATTCCCTGCGGTACGTCGAGAGAAGGAAGAAGTATGAAACCAATACCAAAGCAGGTAAATGTCTTGCTAGGAAGCATGTACGAATCGAGAATTTGCTAAAGTGATGCGGCTACATTCAACAAAGAAATATGGGACAAAAATCATTCTAAGCTATGAAGGAGACACAAGGTAAAAAAGGTACAAAACTCAAACTCTTAGAATTGAATATGAAAATTTGAAAAGATGCATAGTGATGAGAGTGTTGCCGATTTCTTTCTTCGTGCGGATGATATTGTAAATCGAATAGGAAATTTGGGTGAAACCATGGCAGTACTATACGGTGGAAAAGGTCTTAAGATCCTTGACTTCAAAATTTGACTCTAAAGTTTCGACTGTTGAAGAAAGGCAAGATACGCAATCATTTACTATTGTTCAATTACAACGTTACTGCAGGCACTTTTGAAATGAGACAAGGAGGTCCTTACGGAAACAAGAAAGGTAGCACCCAAGGCTTCTACAAAGGAAAGGAAAGAGGTTGTCAAAGAATCCGGCTATGTATCCGATGAAGAAGAAGCAAATTTCGTGAAAGCTCCAACTGATCTTTGAAGATTCAAAGGTACGCTTCCCTTCAAATGTTTGAGTGTGGTAAAGTTGGTCATTGTCTTTTGTAAAAATGTCCTTATAAAAGAAAAAAGTAGTAAGAAGGAATAAGAACCGATCTAGCTCTAAGAAAAGTTACTATGCTAATGAAGATAGTGATGAGTCATCTAATAGTGAAGAATGTGAAGAAGATCTTAGACTTCTCCCGCATTTTACCAGAACAAAAATAAGAAAAGGATACTTTTATGGATGCTCTAGAGGAAAACAATTTTTCTTGAAAGAAAATAATCAACTCAAACTACGCTGAAGAGAACAAAAGATAATCGGAGAGACCATTCGACGACTTGAAGAAGCAAAGAAAACATATTGAAAAACTAGAATGTGAAGTGGTAAGTCAAAGAAAAAGAAGTTGAAAAGCAAAAACCTTGAATCTTAGATTTGCTAAAGGATACGAAACCTTAGATGAGATCATCGAGGGTACGGCGTTCTCCTCTTATAAAGACGGCTCTTGGATATACCGGAGAATCTTCTCAAACTTGTTTGCAAACTATCTAAAAGCGATTCACAATTAGTTTACATCATTGTTGCTACGTAGGGAATAAAGGATCTCTACGAAGCGAGGACCATCTCAATTCCAAGGAACACTAACATGAGGATAGCTTTCAAAGACACTACAACCAGCGAGTAAATTCAAATAGGAATTCACCAGTCGCAGAAATTTCTACTTCAATGAGCAATGTTTCACTTGTCACAATTTTAGTCATAAAGCTATTCAATGTGTTGCATATAAAACCATCATGACAAGAGAAGCAAGAAAGAAAAGGTTGAATCTTGAACCAAAGAAGAATACCTATAACAATTTTCCTCTTCAAAGTGAAGTTGAATGCACTTATTGTAATAACTTTGGCCATGAAGAATGCGGATGCGAGAACAAGATCCAACCAAAAGAACAAAGCTCCCTCGAAAGCTCTAAAATATGGAAAAAGAAAGAACCACCGGTTGAAAATTGTGGGATAGCATTATTTGCGGAAGGTGAAGAAAATCAATATGGTGTAACGATAGTGGGTGCTCAAGACCATGACGGTGGCAAAAAGCAAACTTCATACTTATAATATCTAGAAAAGGAAAAGAAAGTTACGTTTGGAAATGATACTCCTGCTTTGTAATTAAAGGAAAAGGGTCAAAAGTTTTCTAAAGAAAAGGTGAAGGCTAAAGATGTCATGTATGTGGATGGATTAAGGCATAACTTTGTTAAGTGTTAGTCAAATATGTGATCAGGGAGCGATGGTCTTCGATTCCAAAGAATGTGTGGTTAAGTGATCTTGATACGGATAAAATCATTATAAAAGGAAAAATAAATCCAAGCAACTTTGTATGTACTAAACGGCATAGATCAATGTTGCGCAAGCAAGTCTTGAGAAAATTGGCTATGGCATAGAAGGCAGGGCATACGAGTTTTCTCTCAAATCAACAAAGCAAGCGGAGACTTCAAGCCTTCGTGATCTTCCCAAGGTCAATCTTTCGGAAAGTACCATATGCAAATCTCGTCAATTTGGTAAACGGAACCCGGAGTACAATTTAATGCTAAAGGATCATCAAGTAAACCTCTTGAACTCATTCATGCGATATACGTGGACCTATGAGGAGAAAAGTCATTGCGTGGGAAGAATACTATGTCTTATTTGTTGATGACTACTCTAGAATGTGTTGGATGGGGTTCATTAAACACAAAGATCAAGCACTTGAAAAATTTCGAGAGCTTGAAAGCATTGGTAGAAAATGAATTAGATCTAAAAATAAAGTGTCTTAGATGCGATCGAGAGAGAATATTCGTAAATGAATTCTTTATTTTGTGAACAACATGGCATTAAAAGACGAGTTCTACTGGCAACGGGCACTCCACAACAAAATGGTGTAGCGAGAGATAATGAATAGAACATTTGTTCAAATGGCTAGAGAAACCATGTGCCCGATTATGATGTTCCGACATGCCGGGTGAAAACGGCCTTTGTTGATGAACATTCTCAATAAGGCTCATGTTCGGGTAAATAGTGACAAAACTCCATATGAACTCTTGGTATGGCAATTCTCCTTTAGCAGAGGCATTTTAAGGTTTTTGGAAGTAAATGCTTTATCGAAAATAATGATGAAAAGCTTGGCAAATTTGAACCTAGCTTAGATGAAGGGATGTTTCTTGGTTACTCATCGTCAAGCAAAGCATTCACCTTGCAATAAAAGGCTTCGAAAAGGTTGTTGAATGTATTGATGTTGTTATTGATGAGTCTCCTGCTGACTCCTAAAGAAGAAAAACAAACAACAAAAGAAGATGATAGCGACATGTAGCCTTCATCAGATAGCAATGATATAGACGGTGGATCCAATGAAGAACACAGAAGATGATCTATACGAAAAAGCTCCATCCAGAGATATGTTCAAAAGAATCATCTTGAATCTCAAATTTTGGGTGACAAGGAGAATACGGTGTACGAACAAGAAGAACTCTTGTAGGATCTTCTAATCATTTGGCACTCATATCACAATTCGAGCCACACAATGTCGATGAAGCTAGCAAATATGAATGTTGGAGGCAAGCCATGGATGAAGAACTTGTTCCAATTGAAGGAATGACACTTGGGATTTGGTTCCAAGACCTCATGATAAAAATGTCATTGGAACTAAATGGATTTTCAAGAACAAGTTAAATGAGAATGGGGATGTTGTAAAGAAACAGCTAGGCGGTTTGCAAGGCCATACTCAACAGAAGGTATAGACTTTGACATTTATCTGTAGCTAGACTTGAAGCCATCGGAATGTTTCTTGCTTTTCAGAAGTTATCAACAAATGAAGTTTATCAAATGGATGTTCGTACGCTTTTCTAATAATGGTGATCTGAAGAAAGTATATATAGAACAACCGGAAGGTTCATTTTGGGAAATGATGCAAATCTTGTTTGTAGACTTAAAAGGCTCTATATGGTCTCAAAAAAGCTCAAGAGCTTCTGGTATTGTTGTCTTGACAAATATCTTCATAAATGAGGTTTTCAAAAGGGTCTGCTTTGATAGTAACTTGTACACAAAAATTGAAAATGATAAACTATTGATTGTGGTTGTATATATTGATGACATCATTTTTAGAATAACGAAGAATCTTTGAAATTAAAAATTTATGCAGCAATGCGACAAGAATTTGAAATGTCTTACCTTTGAGGAACTAACATTCTTTCTTGGCTTTAGGTACTGGCGACAAATGGTATTTTTTTATCTCCAAAGCAAATATCTTAGAATTAGAAAGTATGGCATGGAAAAGTCTGGCTGTGGTACATAATGATAACTTGGATGCAGTCTAGGTTCTAGCGGTTCTCCCCCGGTGAAATCATGAGGAGTATGAATCGATGATGGGAAGTTTTACTTTGTCTCTTTGGGACTAGACACGACATTGTATGCATCTTGTTGGGATTGTTGGACGTTAAACTAATCCAAAAGAGTCTCATCTTGGTACATTAAAAAGAATATTCAAATATCTTCGAGAACTCAAGACTTTGGTCTATGGTATCCAAGAAATGCGGTCTTACTCTTCATGCTTACCATTTGATGTGGGTGGGTGCCGGAAGTAATGATGATCGGAAAAGCACTAGTGGTGGTGCATTCTGGGCCCGATTGGTTGTGAGTTCGGCAAGAAAGCAAAAATTCTGTTGCTGTATGAGCGATTTGAAGCGGTATGTAGGCACGCGTGTTACATTGCACTCAACTCGCACGGATGAGCTGCAAACCTTACAAGATTTTAAAATCAAATGTCTCTGTCCCCCATTAAGTGTGACAATACAAGTGCCATCGGTATTTCAAAGAATCTTGTTATGCATTCGAAAGACCAAGCACATTCCCATCAAGTATCCTTCTTCGTGAACAGGTAGCAGAAACTTGGGTGGAAAGTTGGAGTATGTTCCTCAAAAGAACAGAAGTTCTTTGAAATATTTTCAAACCTGTTGCCCTGAGAAGCGTTCGATGCTCTAAGACGGAAGGCACAGGGTATTCTGCGGTCGAAAAGAACAAGTACGCATAAATTTAGAAGATGGCTTGGGATACGTAGGTTTCTGAAACACGATCGCGTATATACGCTGGTCACCTGAAAACCGCGTGTATTTGATTGCGGCATTTTTGTTTGGTTAAAACTCTCTTTCAGCTTCTGTTGCGATCTTGTCTGGTATCCTAAATCTTGTTTGGTATCTCTGGTGGTGTTGAGTTCTCATGGTCTGTTTTAATGTTTTGATGAAGATGCCTTGTTGGTTGTTGAGCAGTTTTCGGGATACTGTTCAAGAGGCCTTGGTCATTTGGAAAGATTCTTGGTTGCAGTTGGAGAGCATTAGCTTTGCGCAGGCCATAATGCATTGTTGGCATTATGATGGTTACGAAATATGTTCTCTTTCTTGAGGACTTTCTAGTGTTGGTCTTAAGCTGGTCATCTTTGTAATTTTGTTGAAAAGGTCTTGTTGAGATTCATGTTGAAAAATTGTAATATTCGGTCTTGTAAGGACTTGTCAATTTTGTAAACCACTTGGTTAGGTATTTGGTCAAATTTGTAAACCCACTTGGTTGGGTAGTTGAGTCTCTTATGTTAATCCCTTGGATGGATATTTGATGTAAGTATGAGTCTTTGGTGATAGGAAGTTCATAGAGTCATGTGCTTCATTGAAAAATATGTTTGAAGATTCAGCATGAACTCGGGGGGAGCTTAACCACTTGACTGTATCGGATCACTGGTATTGCTTCCACTTGAGGAGAAAAGGGGAGAGTGTTGGTTTTTGATCACTTTGCCCTTGATGTCAAAGGGAAAGTGACATGGTGTTTGAATAGAAGAGAAGATTAATGATGTCAAATATTTGGGAAAGTGACATGGTATCTATACGCTATAGTAACCAACACCATCGTAGTTATACATCGAGTCCAAAGGGGAGATTGTTGGAAATATGATGCGATGTTGTCCTTGATGGCAACCCAGCAGATGAGGTGAAACGTATTTGTTGACGTGTGTTGTCCTTGATGGCAATCCACTGATGAAATTATGCTTCGCTTGATGAACTTAGTAAATGATGTAAATGAAATTAACGATATAATGTTTGTTGACAATATGAGGTAAATTGACGATAGCCGAGCAACCATACGATAAAGATGATGACAACTTACTTGATGAAGTTGTGCTTCGATGAGGTATGTTCTTCGATGGAAAATCGATGTGTATACGGTCGTGCGAGAAGGCAATGAAGAAAGGATTTGACATGTGCTAGATTCTGTGATGAAAAAAGTATGTCTCTAGGTATACGGATTGGCCTAGGGAAGTGGCGTGTGCACGCGGAAAAACACCAAGTCGCGTATGGGCTAAAAGCGCTCAAAAAGTGCAAATCCAAGGGTAACCACCATGGTGTTGACCCATGGTATTGAGTGACAGTCCGCCTAATTGACCCCGTCCGGACGGTTTTGGGCTCATGGTATTGTTTGGCCCATGGTATTGAAAAAGGGGGCTCATGGTATTGAAAAAGGATAAACCTGTATAAGGAGAAAAATTCATTGTGCATTACATGAGAGTGGGTGCAAGATGTACGAGCTTGAATGAATACTTCTCTACGAAGTATATATGAATGGAAAAGGTTACACTTGAATGATAAATACGGATGTATGATGCACCAATGATGAAGAAGGATCTAGATGCGAAGTGCTCTTGTATGTCGCAAGTCTGATTGTAGAGCTTAGATACGCGGTAGGCGAGCATCTGGCGAGCGAGCATACGAAGCAAAGGCAGGTCTAAGCTTGAATATCGATGGGTGGTATGCTGCTATGTAATGATTGAAGATCTATACGCTGCGCCCGGCAACGGAGTAAGCACGTATATGCGCGGCTTCGGTGACGCGTGTGCGCGGTAAAATATACCTTTGAGGTATCTTGTTGGTTTGTGTGGACGGAGGGCGCGTGTATACGCGACATCGGTCGAAGTGGCTTCAACGTGTGCAAACTGGGGTTCTTTGTGAAGCAAAGGGTATGAAATATACGGTACGACCTGCGTGTTTACTGCTATACGATGCGTGTTGTTAAGTGTCTGTTGGTGATGAATGTTTGTGCTTAAAAAGTTTGGAAAGGGTCCGGTGCGGAAATATGATGGAAATGTAGCTGTAAGTGGTGTTCTGTTGAAGTTGTTGGATCCGGTGTGAAAATTGATGAAACGTGGTCAAGGTGGTCTTGCGAAGGTTGTAGCCTTCGGTCGGTGTAGCTCCCTTCCGGTGGGGGCGGTAAACGAAGGATACGGGGGGTCGTAGCTCCCTTCCGAGGAGAGGCTGATAGCGAGTCGGGGGTTGGAGCTCCCTTCCGGGGGAGAAGGTGAGTAGCGAGTGCGGTGGGTACTGCGTGCGAGTCAGGCTCTGCTTGACTGTATATTTGTAAGATGTTTTCTCTATAATAAAATTTTGAAGGTGAAAGCTGCCGGTGGTTTTCTCCGATTTGGGTTTCCACCTAAAAAAATCCTGGTGTTCATGTGTGATGCTGTGTGATAGTTTATCTTTATTTTCTTACTCTACATGTTCTTTGTTATTGAACATCGATGAATAATATAAGTGAAGATTGTTAATAGGATCTAAATCTGCGTGTATACGCTAGTTTCATAAAGGGGATAAAACGTATATACGTATAGTTCTTGAAGAAAAGTAGTGCTGTGGGTTTCTGAGAATGAAAAAAGTAAAAAAAGATTTGATTATGGGTAAATACGGTTCACCCCCCTCTAGGTATTTTTAACATTTCTAGTCTGAGAGATTAATTAGAGACTAGACTAGGGGGTCAACGCACAGAGAAAAATTCTTCTGGTGCTACCACTATACGGGATGACGGGTGTTTGTATTATTTCAGCAAGATTTTTAGAGAATCTGAGCTCTATGAAATTTAAATTTGTTCCACAATGCCACTGCTTCTCCCTCTCCTTCTTTCCAAGTTTCGCAGAAATTTCTCTCCTCTTGAAGGATGAGGATTTAAATGTTTTGTGACATGAAAGCTTTGAACGGACACTTTCATTTCCTCGCCAGTCTCAACATAAAAATTTGCCTTGGTGAGCACCTTTTTGAGGGATTATAGTAGGACTCTTTAAAAATGGTTTTAGGTTGTACAAATAAGATTAGAAGCTTTTCTTATAATTTCGTCTATAAATGTTGTTCTTCCAAGGCTCCATCGGTTCCTTGGGATTCGTGTATTTGGATGGGGGTTAGGACTTGTTTCTATATTTTTCTTTCTATACATTCATAAAAAAACTATTTCTATTTAACCTCTGTCTTTTGCGAAAAGCGGGACAATCGTAAAGCATTTTTCTTGTTGGTACGAGTTTCTTACGTTTTTTTTAATAACCTATTCTTCTTCGGAAAAATAAGAATAAAAAACATCAACATAAACACTCTCCCCGGCAACGACGCCAAAATGTTGGTGCATTATGATGAATATTTAAAAGCAGTCTAGTACCTACATTAATCATCAACCCAAGGTAAATCTGTTTATTTCAAGAGTGTTCATACAGGTTTATGCAAGTGAAATCGAGGAGGTTAATAAATCGAAATCGTTGCAAGAAGTTAAGTCTAATTCTGGAAGTTTAATCGAAAATTGTGAAAGAAATCATTAAATAACTTAATCGATCAACTTAATTTAATTCTAATTTGTTATGTAGGCAAAAAAATGAAATGAAAATCTTAAAGGAATTCAAAATTAACGAAAAATTATTAATCAACATCTACAACGGATCTATTTAACGGACGAAGTGCTGCGATGGCGAATAATGAGTAACACGGTCATGCTCGACGATTGAAATTCTCATTGAACGATCAACAAAACAATATCACTCATAATAAACAGTGAAATATTCAAATAACTCTAGTAAATGCAAAGAGATAACATTCATGTGGAAAATGAAAAGCGATTGAGACTTTAAATCAATAGAAACACGAACCATTCCAATGCGGTGAGATTCAAATAGATTACAATTCTACAAAACATGAGAATGATTAATTACAAAACGAGAGAAAATAAGAGTACAACACAATACAATATTGATGAGAGCTCCTAGTGACTGAGCCTACGGCCTCCGAAGTCTTTGGTAGAAGATCTTGGGAGAACATGATTATGGAAAAATCACCCTTACTCTCTTCCATGTCTGTGATTCATTGGTTGAACAACGATTAATTGGTTTATATTTCTTTGCACATAAAAATAGTGAAGATTGGCATTTATGCCCATAATCACATAATTTTTTGATAATTAATTTTACCATTTGTTTACAATTAATTCTTCCATATTTATTTCAAAGTGAAGAAAGTACATACATGAAAGTTACTAATATATCAAGCTAATTATGAGGGTAAAACGCACCCTTCTCATGGCCCAACAATCATGTCGGAGTGTTGAAGCTCGCTTTCGGTGGGTGATAGAAAACAATATTAGGGGGTTGTGTGCTTGATGAGAGTTGTAGAGAGTGAAGGTTGTAGCTTTCACCAAGTGGTTTCCCGTGTCTTGTTATGATTATAGCACCCGGTACAAGAATGTAGAAGTTTTCCATAATAATAGTTGTTGAGATGACAATAATAGTGGTTTTACAAATTGGTTTTCACCTTAAATCCTTGTGTTCATATGTGTTTCTTATGTGTTATAGTTTGATATTTTTCTTGTGTCACATGTTTAATACTTATTAAATGTATGATGAATCAATGATGCACTAGTTTAAGTAAAGTAATTAAACATTTGTTTTCAATTATAAGCTTCTTTGGTTATGTGTTGTGTTCATAGTAACTAATTACATCGTGCACTAGTTTTTCTTGATTAGTCACTTACAAATTCATAAAAGAAAATTAAAATTTTTTTGAGTTTTTAAAAATGTGATTCACCCCCTCTCTTTGTATTTTTCCCAAAAATTTGTATCGGAAAGCGAGTCTTTAGAAAGATCTTGATCACTTAAGAGAATATCTACCATGATGAGCAATCAAGACGAACACCATCATCGAGACCACCACTCTTGAATGGAAGTAATTTAATTTTAGAAGACAAGAATAAGATCCTATACGATCTCTTGGAAAATGTGTGGTCACTTGTTGAAGAGGCTACCTATGTCCGATACAATTCCCATGGATACGTGAGAAAAGAAATATGGAAACCATTGCAAAAGTTGTCAATGCATGACAGGAATCCTCAAAAAATCAAAATTTGTCAAAGTTGTACATTCAAGTTCAGCGAAAGGAAATTTGGTGCACAATCTCATCGAGAGCTATCAAGGTGATGACAAGGTAAAAGGTTTTAAACTCCAAACTCTTAGAATTCAATTTGAAACTCTCCAAAATGCATAATGATGAGATTATTGCCAAGTTTCAATACTTCTACAAATAGATGATATTGTGAGTCATGTAGAGAGACGTGGAGGTGAAGATATAAAAGACCAAATTTTAGTAGAGAAAATATTTGAGATCTAGAACTCCTAAATTCTAGTCAAAAGTATCTACTGTATGAAGAAAAGAATGATATTTAGAACCTTGCGGTGTACAACTTCATATGATCCTAACTTCATTTGAAATTGAAAAGGTCCCTCATAAGTACGGAAGTTGCATTCAAATCAAGTGCAAGAGGAAAGGAAAAAAGGAATAACACAAGGAATGAAGTTATAAATCATAAGAAGATGAGGTAAATTTTTGTAAAGAATCTCCAACTAGGCACCGGAAGGTTCAGAGGCAAGCCCCCTTCAAGTGTTTTTATTTTTAGTAGAGTTAGTCATTATGTTGCTAAGTTTCAACATAAAGAAAACCACGAAAATGGGAAGGAAAATGCAAAGGGAAATAGGAAACGGTTTGAAAATAAGAAAAATTTATTATAATGTGAAGATAGTGATGGTTCGTCAAATATTGAAGAAGGATATTTTGATTAAGATATTAAATTACTCATGGAATTTGGAAAAGTAATAATAAGGTGTCACGACAAATTAGTGGATGCTTTATAGGAAAGGGAATTTTTTCAATGAAGAAATCACTCGACTTAAAGTATGTTTTAGAATAAAACAAATTAGTTTTATATACTTTAAAAATCAACTCATGTAAAAGAGAAGCATACCGAGAAGTCAAAATGTGGAAATAGTAAGTATAAGAAAGGAACTTGAGAAGATAAAAACTTTAAATATTATATTTGATGAACTATATGAAACCTTAGATGAAATTATCAGGTTCAACACTCTCCTCTTATTAAAGACGGGACCTTGGATACAATGGAGAAATATCGAATACATAAAAATCCTTGCCTTTGTCACAATGGAAGTTATCTAAATGCAACAAAAACTAGTCGACCAAGCTCCAACCTTCAAAAAAAAAATAATAAAGATACTTCATGGGTAAATCTTCATCACTTTATAATCCAAGGGCGAGGAAAATAAGAGAAACGCATTAGTAAAAAGGTAAACAGCCTGAGAATATCCTATGATCATAGGAATTTCTACTTTAGTGGACAATGCTTATCATGCCATAATTTTGGTCACAAGGTTGCTCAATGTGTTGCATAGAAAGCCATAATGCCTGGAGAAGAAATAAAACAAAGGAATGAGACAAGAATCAAGAAAAACACCAATAATAATTTCTCACCTCTTAAAGACAAAATTAAATTTTCATTTTGAAATAAATTTGGAAATTATGAATCTAAATGTAAGATAAAATTACAACCAAAATCTCAAAAGGAGCAAATATCAACAAATTCTAAGGTATGAAAGAAGGTTATAATATGGAAGTTGTGGCATAGAATTGTATGAAAAAGGTCGAAAATTAGTTTATACATTGACATCGGATGCTCAAAAAACATGACATATGACAAAGATAAAATCATTTCATACAATGCATTAGAGAAAAGAAAATAGTGTTACTTTTCGAAACCCAGCTCACCTTTGTCATTAAAGGTAAAGGATACATTTTCTAAAATAAAAAAATTTAAAGATGGTAATGTTATGTTTGTTGATGGATTAAATCATAACTTGCTAAGTGTTATCGAAATTTTTGACCAAGGAAATAAGGTTGTCTTAGGATCAAAATAATGTGTGGTTCGTTAACTTGATACGGGAAGACCATAATAAAGGGAACAATAACTAGGAGTAATCTTTGTGTATTTGAAAGGCATCCAAAGAAAAATGTTACTTAGGAAAATTAGAGGAAAAATAGTTATGGCACGAGAAGGTTGGGACATCTAAGCTTCTCTTAACTACATAAATTAAGCAAGCTCAAAGTTGTTCATGATTTTTGAATATCACCTAACTAGAAAAGTACCATATTCAACTCCCATCAATTCCAAAAGAAAACCAAGGTTCAATTCAATGCGAAAGAAGGATAAACAAGTAAGCAACTTGAAACTACACATGCGGTTGTGTGGTCTAGTAAAGAAAAATTCACCTCAAGGAGAACAATACGATATATAATTTATTCATGAATTTTTCTAGAATGTGATAGATCATTTATTGAAATAAAAGGTGAAGCATTTTATAATTTAAAGCCTTTAAAGAAGAATTAGTTGAAAATGCGTTAGATATAAAAATCAAATGTCTCTCGGAAATTTATCGAAGGAGAAGAATACATGTGAGATGAATTATTTGATTTCGGTGAACAACATGGCATAAAAGCCCAGTTTTATATACATTAAACCTCAACAAAAAATGGCATGAGAAAAGGATAAATGCGAACGAATTCAACGAATGGATCATGTTATGATTGATTGTTAAAACACCCTGTACCTTCTCGGGTGAGCAACACATATTATAGTAAATATGTCAACTTAAAGGTCATGTTTGAGTAAATAGTCATAAAAAAGACTTGTGAACTTTGGTATGGTAATCCTCCTACTATAAATAATTTTTGGGGTCTTTGAGTAAATATTCAATAAATAATGATGAACAACTTGGTAAGTTTGAAGCTAGGAATACGAAGGTTTCCACAGGCTGATAAATCAAAGGTTTCATGAGATATGTTCAAAAGAATCATTAAGAAACTAAAATTCTGAGGAAAAAGGAATACCGAAATTACCAGCAAAGAAGAACTCTTGAAGTATTTCCTAGCTATGTAGCTTTATTGTTGACTATTGAACCACGAAATCTAAATCAAGGTGGTAAAGATGAATGTTGGGTTAAGGCCATGGATGAATAACTTGATCAAATTGAGAGAAGAATAATACACGATTGGTTCTAAGCCTCGGGATAAAGTTATTGGGACAAAATGGATATTCGAAATAAATTGAATGAAAATGGAGAAGTCATTAAAGAAAACAAAGCTAGACTTTTTTGCAAAGGTTATGTTCAATAAGAGAGTATATAATTTGAAGACAAATTTTCACCTATAGCAGGACTTGAAGCCATAAGAATGTTTTTTTGCTTTTGACTTTGTCATTCCAAACTTGATCAAATGGATGTAAACTCTATATTCCTTAATGGAGATCTAAGAGAAAAGTATATATTGAACAATGAGAAGGATTCATTCTATGGAATAATGAAAACCTTGTGTGCGGAAGTAAAAAGGCTTTATATGGGCTAAAAAGAACTCTAGGACGCCCAAATGACTTATCATCTTTCAGTAAATATTCAAAAACAAGGTTTCACTAAAGGATCCATAGAAAACAACACGAACACAAAAATAGAGGATAACAAAGTGCTAATTATATTTTTATGTTGATGAAGTATCATGTTACAGGAGTAATAATGAATACATGAGTTAAAAAATTTCTTGTATTGTGCAACAAGAATTTAAAATGTCTTTAGTTGGGGAACTAACATATTTTTGTATTTTACAATTACAAGAAGAAAAATATGGCATCTTTCTCTCTGAAGCAAATATATCAAGTAGATTGTGAAGAAATATGGGATGGAGAAGCTGAAACGGTATGTACTACAATGATGATAGGATGTAACTCATCTCACATGATCAATCTCAGGCAATAAACCAACCGGAATACGGGTCTGTGATTGGATGTTTGGTTTATCTAATGAGTACGGGCGAGATATGATGTACGATTTGGGATTGTGAACATTTCAAGAAAATCCAAGGAACACATCTCCACATAGATTGAATATTCAAATATATAGGAGCCCAAGAATTTGGCTTATGGTATCCTAAATATATATAGATCTGCCTTCATGGATACAAAGATGTGATTAGATTAGAAATGTTGATGACCGAAAAAGCACTAGTGGAGGTGCATTTTACTTGGGGCCACAGAATTGGTATCTTGGTTCGGCGAGAAACAAATCCTATTGACTTATCTACAACGGAATAATAATATGTGGCTATTGCATTTGGTTGCAAACAACTTCTGCAGATGATGAAGACATTACGGATATTCAAATCAAATGTTCTCCACTCATTTTCATCATATGTGATAAAACCGGTGCTATTAGCATTTCGAAAAATCCTATTATGCACTCCAAAATGAAGCATTCCAATTAAGTATCATTTTCTAAAGAATATTTTCTTGAACAAAAGGTTAAATTGGAGTATGTTCCCTCCACAGTTTTTAATATATTTACTAAACCACTTCCAAAGAGAAACATGAATATCTTAGAAAAAAAATAGAAATAGTCTTTTCCACATCTTGCTTTTAATTGAATGCACTCATACCTTGTCACACAAGTCATATCTTAAAATTTTACCTTCTATACATGGGTTCATAAAATATATATATATATATATATATGTATGTGTGTGTGTGTGTGTGTGTGTGTGTGTGAGTTTCTATTCGAGATGAACGTATATATATCTCTGCGAACGGAAAACTTGGGTCCAACTCAAGAACAATTTTTGATATGCTTATGTCGACTGTTACTATTCATATGTTTATTATTGTTTGCAAATTTGTTACTTATAACCAATTTTGAGCACTATTATTTGGTTCAATATGTCATTTATCATTTTTATGATTGATGAAGATACTCTCATGTGCGAATTCACAGTCTAGCGAAAATGAGCGACATGGGTTCGGGGGAGCTTTAGTCTTACTACTAATGATACATTGTTGGCATTACGTTTAAGACGTTGTTGAAGATGTTCATGTGGTTTATTGATGATGCATGTAGAAGACCTTTCTATGTTTACATTATGGTGATTACTCTTACATAGATGAGCTTAATTTCCTTCTTTATGTCATGATGATATCTCACTATTAAGGTCCTTTGGTTGGTTATAAATGTCATATCTTTCATTTGATGTAAAGGTCATGTGGAGATCTATGATGTAATTATTAATTGATGTTATGTAATACCACTTGGTTGGGTGATTGATCATATATGTAATCCCATATTGAGAATGCGGTAATGTGTAACCCCCTTCTTTGGGTGATTAATGTGAAGTCATTTCAGGCGGGTCGTAAGTCATATGCATCATTATAAATATTTTTAGAAGCTCCGGTATGTGCTCGGGGGGATTGTTTTTCTATCGTTTCCCTTGATTTCAAAAAGGGGGATTATCTTGGTGTTCAAATTTGGTGGCTAATAAGTTTTCATATGTCTAGCTTGTGGTGATCAAATACCAACATGAATTGCCATCGAGTCCAAGGGGGAGTATTCTTGGCATTATGATGTATGTGTTGTCTGTCGATGGAAACCCACTTGTAGGAGAACAAGTATGTGGTAACCCCAGGATGAGTTCATGAACTAGTTCGAGGTGACAAAAAGAGATGGAACAAAATGACGAAATGATGAAATGAGAGGTTTCTAGGTTAGAGATAGAAGATTTATGAATGTGAATATTTAAAAAGAAATATACATGGGATATGTGAGGACGGTACGTGTACACACGTGGAAATGACGAAGAAAAGTCTTGTACATATTGGCACATTATTTTATTAAATACCTAGGGTCTTTACCATGGTATTAGCCATAATATTGAGCATAGTAATGACTATTGGATATCATCAAAGATTACCATGACACTAGTGTGGTTTTGGATTATGGTATTGGCTAAGACTCAAATATATAAGAGAGTGAAGATCAAAGTGCTAAAGGGTGCATAAGCAGGTTTTTCAATGAATACTTCAATCTAAAGTATATTTTCATTATGTAGAAGATAGTTGATTCGTTGATGCGAATTAATTATGCACATATAAATAAGACGATGGATCGTGAACAAGAGACCTCAAATGAATTTCCATTTTAACATAGTTGTTGATCAAACGAGAACTATTACCTCAAAAAAAGAACTCTAACCCAAAAAACTCAAAAAACATGAAAAAAAAAACCCAAAAATGAAAAGTGTGTCTTCAAAACAACATACTTTTCTGGGGTTTTAATTTCAACATTTTTTTTAAATTATAGTAACAACTTGAGTTTTCTTGAAAAAATGATTGAAAATACACGCAAATCCCAGAAACAAAAATTGTTGATGCGGAATAACGTAAGTCAATTTTGTGTGTCCAAAACAACCTAAAAAAAAAGTGTTGATGATGGAATAATGTCGTCAATTTTTGTGCAAAAAAAACCTTGAAAACGAAAAGTGATAGTGTTGGAATAACGGATTTTTTTCTTTTAGGGTAAATTGTCAACAATTTTTAATAATGACATTAAAGATAAAATATCATGACTCTAAAAAACCTTAAAATTTCAACGATAAACATGAAATATCATGTCTTAAAATTGCAATGATTTTTTAGCTGGTACTAAAGATAATATATTACCGTGTCTACGAAAACATAAACATTAAAGATAAAATATCACGTTTATGAAAATAAAATTCCAATGATTTTCGGGCATAGTATTAAAGATAAAATATCACTTCTAAAAATAAATAAACAAATACATTTAAAAAAAAGGAAAAATTCAAAAACACACACAATCTTAAAAACGATTAACCCAAAAAAAAAAAAAAAAAAAAAAACATTTTTTTTTAAGTTACAAAAAAAGTAATAATAATAAAGTGCATAATTTAAAAGAAATGATGAAATAAAATAATTAAAATAAAAAATTTAAAACTGCGTTAAAAAAAAAACAAAAAAAAAAATATTATTAAAATAAAAAATAATTTAAATTAAAAAAAAAATCCAATTTAAAAAAAAGAAAGAAAAGAAAAGTAAAAATAATAATTAAATAATAATTTAAATTAAAAAAAAGAGAAATATATAAATATACGAAAATGCATTTTTAGATTTTAAAAAAAAAAATAACAAAAATCAATTTTTTTTTAAATTTTAAAAAATATTAGAAGAAAAAAATTAAAAATAATAATAAAAAACATTTTTAAATATAAAATTAAAAAAAGGAAAAAAAAACAAAAAAAATTAAAAATATGAAATAAATTTAAACGAAAATTTTAAAAATATATAAAGTTAAGAAAAATAATAAAAAATAATAAAAAAATTAAAAAACAATGTGCCGGCCATATGTAGGTGTTAAAACAACAATTTGTATTTTTTATTATTTTTTGTCTTTTTATTTTTTTTATGAATTTTTATTTTATTATTATTTTTTAATTTAACTTTTAATTTTAATTTTTTAATATTTTTTCTCCAAGCTCTTTTGAGCATATGAGTACAATTTCAAGTGGTCTTAGTGGATGTTATCCATTATCGTAATTTAATTTGTAATTTTAAAGTATTTTTTTATTTATTTTTATTTTTTCTTAGTTTTAATTGAAAAATGTATTTTTATTATTTATTGATTTTAATTTTGTTTCAAAAATATCCATTTTTTAAATAATAAAAAAACTAATTATGTTTTTTTATTATTCTTTGAAAAATATGTATTATGTGTGTGTTTTAATTTAAATTTAAATTTTTATTTTTAATATTTATTTTTTTATTTAAATTTTTATTGTTTTAAAATTTGTATTTTAATTTTTCTTAAAAAAAAAAATTGAATTTCTGAATTTTAATCATTTTTAATATAGTATGATTATTTTATTTTTTTTTGTTATTTTTAATTCTTTTTAATTTTTAATTTAATTAAAAGTTAGTTGATTTTCTTTCTTTAATTATGAGTTTTTTTTTTTTTTCCTTTTTAATTTTTTTTTTTTTTACAAGTTAATTTTGTATTTTTTAACACTTTTATTATTTTTTATTATTTTTTATACGTATTTATATTTTCTTTTTTGTGAAATTTTTATTTTATTTTTATGCTTTATTACCAAGATGAAAATCACCACTCTAAACAAAAATGATTTACTGTTGCATCAACACTTTTCAAAATTATCATGAAAATCACAACATTTTTAAAAAAATGTTCATACTTGATAAATAAAATTTTAAGTGCCAAAAAACTCACCATTTTCTAAATCGACATGACATAAAAACAAAATCAAAGAAAATTTAAAGTTCCAAAAATATGCTAAAAAAAACAGGTTATTCTACATCACTAGTTTTCAAAATTGACAAGAAAATCATGACATTAAAAAAAGACCATAAGAAAATTTAAAGTGCAAAAACTAAGCTCCAAAAAAAAGGGTGATTCTGCATCACCACTTTTAAAAATCGGGTGCTTTTTTTGCTACCTTAAAAAAATGGGTACGAGGTATTTCTCATTTGATCAGTAACTATGTTTTCTATGATATGGTCATGGATTGACTAGATCTATTATTTGACGCATTTTTTTTATTGGAATATTATGATCTTGGTATGTCTGAAGTTCTGAAGGGTTGCATAATTACATGTCAAAATTTTTAGATCTGTATGCAAGTTGGTCTCGGTGAAAGCGTGGATACACGTGGGCTTTTGTCATAAAAAGTGCGTACATAAAGGAGGGGTTTCTACTAAAAATATGTCTGATCAATCTGATCAGAGCTGATGTATTTATGTTGATCTCGGTTTAATATCCATTCCAGAAGTTGAATTGATTAAATGTTGATTGGTTGGAGAATATCCACGTTGTAGCTAACTATATGGGGTTCTAGAGATCTGTAATCTGACATAATACTTCAGTATGTATGTGAGAAATTATGGGTTTTGATTCTGATTAAAAATTTTCATAACTTGGTAGGTTGAGATGTGTAGGTTGGTTTTTATTCAGAAAATCACGTATACATGTAGGTTTCCCTAAGTGAAGTAGCCTATATATTTTGTTTTATGGATGATTAGGGTTGCAATTGATTCAGTATGTTGATGTAGTATTTTGGGTTCAATTCTGATATTTTGGTTACAATGATGTCACTATTATGTTTGAATTGAGTTGGTGATTGTTTGAGTGACTTTTTGGTTCAGTGATTGACTAGTACAATAATTGATTGGTTCAGTTGTTACTTTTAGTGATTTTTTTGGTACAGTGATTAGTTTCGGTTTTTGATGTTGAGCTTAACTGATATTAGTGGGTTGAGTAAGAAAATTTGATGAAAATTAGCCTACAAGTTATGATGTGTTGAAGCAAGTGGGTCGAGTGTGAAAATTTATGAAACGTGTTCCAGGGATGATGTTGAGCATTGGAGCCTTTAGTGAGGAAGTCGAAACTTCCTCTTAGTAGTTGATGATGATCCGATTAGGGGTTGAATCTCCCTTCTAGTGGGTGTTGGTAAACAAGAACAGGGGGTTGGTGCTCCCTTCCAATAGGAGCTTGAGAATGAGTGAAGGTTGTAGCCTTCAGCACGTGGCTGCCTGCATGTTGGTATGAGTCTTCACAAGTACAAGAATATAAGAAGTTTTCCATAATAATAATATTGAAGACTCAGATGAAAACATCGGTGGTTCTCTCCCACATTGGGTTTCCACCTTAAATACTGGTGTTCATATGTGTTTCTTATGTGTGATGATTTAATTTTTTCTTACTTCACATGTTTGCTACTTATTAAATTTCTGATGAATCAATGATTCACATGTTTAGGTAAAGTAATTGAAGATTTATCTGAATTATAAGTTTACTGGGTATACTCTAGTTTCCTTAATAAATGTCGCATACATACTCTAGTTTTCTTCAGTCAAGTCGCGTACATAATTCAGAAAAGAAAAGTAATTTTTTTCATGATTTTTAAAAATACTAACTCATCCCCCTTTTAGTATTTTTCCCAACACAAGGCATTTCCATAGAAGTCACACATCCTGTCTAGGGTAGTCTAATGACACGTGCTCAACAACCACATTGAAAACTTGCTCATAGTAGTCCACAAAATCTTGTCTAGCCTGTAGTAAAAATGTATTTTCAACAACTGATTCCGTGTTCAGGAGTATCACAAACAATTGTTCCAATCACCCCTCAAGTATAGATGGAGAAAACTACTCAGACTATCCCCAAATGTCTACTTGTCAAATTGTTTCTATGATTTAGTCTATACCATAGGTTCTTGTAGGAAAACCTAGTATGACATGTATGCAAGCACTGTATCACAGATAGGCTCTTCAAGGTCAACACCTTCAGAGTGAATTATTTCAAGGTCAACCTTTACAAGTCTAATGTTTTCAGAGTCAATTATTTCAAGGTCAACCTTTACAAAGTCAACCCTTTCAAGGACAAATTTTTCAGGTTCAAATGGGTCAGAGTCCTCCTTTCTAGAATCAACCACACCCTCGTCATACTTATAAAATATTGGCTCAACCACAATTTTGAATGGCTCATCCTCGTTATCCTGGAGGTATGCGAATTCCAACTTCTCAAGCTATTCCAGGATATCCTTGGTATCCTAATCCCAGAACAGGAATTTTCCCCCAAGGTTATCAATACCTGCAGTAGGATCTCAACCGAAATTTACCCTTTATCGGAATTTTGGATTTACCGAATTTGTCTTCGGTAACAAATGATCCTATTTTTTATCTAGTGTTTTGGCCAAAAATTCATACAAAGTTTCTCAGTGACATTCCAAAATTTGAGGGAAAATCAGGAGAGGACCCATCTAACCACATCATGAAATATCATCTTTGGTGCACATCCAACTCGTTAGTCAATGATTCCATTAGGTTTCATATTTTCTAGTGAACTTTAACCTGTTTGCAAGGAAAATTTCCTATCGAATTAATGTGGGCCTCTTTTAGTACTTTCAATTCCTTAGCAATTTCTTTGTTGACACATTTTCAGTTACCGATACAATATGATAATAGTACTGATATTTTAACTTCTTTGAAAAAATCCTCTTCTATGTATATGTTTTATCATATACATGAATGGAGACATAGATCTCATTTAGTTAAAGTTCTTATTCGAAAATAGATTTTGGTTGAATGGTTTACAAAAATTTTACTCCTAGTCATCATTGAAGATGCAGCGAGAGGTGGTGTTGTAACTAAAGAGCATGTAATTTCTCGTGTTGAGTACTTAGATCTTGTTTACACTCAATATGGCACATTGTGTGATAAAATTCCACATTTTCCTTGCCCGGTCAAGTGACCCAAGCTCCTTTAGGATCTCACGCCGCTGATGGTTTGATTGGTTCTATTAAACAACAATCTAAAACTAAAAATAAAAATTATAAAAAGACTCAGATTTTTTCTTTACAAAATTCACCCTAAGAAAATCATTCTCTAATAATTACTTCTGAGATTAATGTCATAGATTCATCTAGAGAAGTTTGAAAATTGGATGCATTAATTGGAGGTTTTTGGCAGAATTCAAAACCTACAAGAAGATGACATAAATATCTTGTTGGCTTCATTGAGGCTATAAGGAACAACACTAGTCTAGTGGGAAGCAAAGACCCAAGAGAAAATGTGAGTCCATGGTAATATATCCATTTCCTGGGTTGAGTTTATTTCTTCAATTAAAAGACCAATTTTATCCTTTAGCTTACATGAAAAAATCCATTATGAGTTGGAAAAACTTTAGGCAACTCAAGGGTTAAAGAGTTCAAGAATATACATAGGAGTTTAGGAAAAAGGCTTTGTTGTTAGCAGTAAACTTTAATTCCCAAGACACCCTCTTGAAATACATTGGGGGCTTACATTCCTTTTTGGGACATACTATCCTTATGTTTAACCCAAGAAATTTAGATGAAGTTTGTGTGCAAGCCACACATATTGAAGCAAGGGGAAAGAATATTCACAAAGAGGGTAGTAAGAAGTAAAAATTGAAGGGTAAGGGGAAAGAGAAGGGAGGAAAATGCAAGGGAAAGAAGAATGAAAGTGTTAATAAAGAAGGGGAGAAAACTGTATGAAAAAATTGTTCCAAAGAGTGGCATGATGAAGCCCATTGTTGGAAATTACATCCCGAACTAAGGCCTAAGAAACCTAACAACAAGGGGAAACAAAATATGACTGCTACCACACAACATGATATTGGATCCAATTTTGGTGATGAGACAAAGATTATTGCCATGGTCACAAATGGAAAATAATCCGTAGCAAGCACTAGTTCCTCAAATTGACACAACAGCACTCCAAGGGAAGAAACAAGGAAAGAGTTTTTCCATGTAAGTGTGATCTCAAATCATACGAATATTGATGCACTATTTGATAATGGGTCACACACAAACTTGATTTCATAAGACTTGGTCAAAAAGCTTAACCTTGAAGCTTTACCTTATCATAAGCCGTATCTTTGGGTTGGATAGTCAAGACTGAAAATTTACATCTTACAAGGAAATGCATATTCAGGTTTTCCATGTAATATTCCTAATTAGCCCAAGCTAATAGGAATATTAAATTTTTTTTTTTCATGCTTATGAATAAAATTGTAAAGGAGGACCAATAATGACTCTTAAAACATCAAAATAAATCAATGCTCATTGTGAAACAAGCTAAATCTAAGCTACTTTTATAAACACACATAAGTGTGAACGAGGTTGGAACAATTGACTGGGTCAACAGGACCAAATCAATAGTGTTGTCTAGGTGCAATGTATCTCCAAAAGGCACAGTGCAGTCCACGTTGGAAGCCACTCATGTGAATGAGGATAATTCATCAAGATTGTTTAGGGTTTGGCAAGGCTCCCACATTATAAAAGAAGGATGAGGACACCAAGAGAGGGGTTGATAATTTGATATTGTTGAAGGTATTTTCTGTTTAGACAACCTTCATTCTCTAGATGTTTAGCTGAGAATAGTGTTGTTTAGCACTTGGGTGTTCCTGGTCAGGAATCCCACCTCCTTTCTCGAGTAGCTCTTGGAGGAGACATGCTCTATCTTGTCCACTATCAGGCTTGGGCCAAGCTTCATCTTCCAACAAAAATTTAGATCTTGTTGAGGGTTTTATTTTTTTGTAAGTTGCAACAGTGGAAGCTAGATCTATTCAGATCTAGGAAAATATAGTGCCTCTTCTCAGTGAGTGTGCCTTTTAACCTCTTGTAAGAGTGTATTGGATCATCAGAGCTACATTTTTAGATCAAGGCATCAGGCCTAATCACTACTGAAGCTAACATCATATTCTTCCCTTCCCTACTGTGTTATTTGCAAGAGGAGAGTTGCAGGGTGTTTTGACTGCTAATTGGAGGAGATATCTCCAGTGATAGGATTCTCCCTTTCACTATGGTGATCCGTGGATTGGCCAACAAATCCATGTTTTTTTTAGATCTGATTTACTTATGTATTTATTTACTACATAATTCCTGAATATTGCTGCAGACTTGTAATTCTAGATCTCAATTCTACTCCTGTACCTTCATGTTTTGATCAAAACCCCAAGGGGAAATTGTAGAGGAAGTCATCTAGTGTACAGATCTGATATAGATCTATATTTTTGTACACAGATATTTTCTAGATCTGAAATGTAATATACAACTGCTTCAGCCCATAAAATAATGTTTTCAAGCTTTGCAGTCTCAATATGTTGCTGGAGCCCCTCAATCTTAAGGGATTCTTTCTGTAAATATTTTGTTTATCCACTGTACATTGTATGAACCATGCTATAGATCTGATTTTATGACTTCCATACCATATTTCATCCATCACCTTCAAAAAATCACGTTTCCTGTACTACAGTAAATTCTGCAGTAATTAAGTCGTGGGGATTGGGCAATTTTAAGCCATATCGAGAGTGGTAGATTTGTTTAACATAGCTAGAGTCAGTTTTTTGGGCTGATATTTGATATTTAAGTCTCTTATGACCTAATATATGATTTCCCATGTCACTTGCCCTTATTTTTATGCTCATCTCTGAAATTAACCATTTTAGGGCAAAAATTGTTGCTTTTCCCCAACTTTTGGCTCATAAAATGAAGTATATGTTGTTGTAGATTGGATTGATGGATATGTGTTTTAGAAATTTCCTATGAGCTTATTTGATGCTGCATATCCATTACCGAGTTTATATATTGCTGCAGTCCCTCTTTGGGGCATTTTTCAAGGAAACTAAGTGTGGGAGATCTGTTTAACCCACCTAGAAGGATTTATTTTTTATACCCTCTTGGATTTAGGACTTATATACTCATATATAAGGGATACAATTGCAATTTTTCATTTCTGTAGCAGCCATTACTAGAAAATGAGTTTTCTAGTCATGCCTTGCTAGTTGTTCTATATTTAGAATATTACAGTGGTATCAAAGCATCTTTCTTGACACAGCCTATGCTTTTCTTACAGATCCAATATGTCTCTAGGAGAGGAGGGGCCTCTCACCACTAGGGAGGAAAGTTACCAAAGAATAATACATAAGAAATATTACATAGAGGACAAAGAGAAGAAGGGTGAAACCCCTTTACTTGGAAGGATTGTAAGGGAAGAATTTTCTAACACTCTCTCTCATTACATCCATGAATTGAAGGAATAAATCAAGGGAATGAGAAGGGGAATACGTGAAAATACCTCAAGGAGTTCTTCTCATGAAGAAAGCCCCAATACTTCTTATGCTTTGTGTGAGCATTCAGCCAAACAATATGATCTATAATGTTGTAACAGGCCTACTTTCTTGTTGAGAAAAAGAGGAGAAGGAGGAATGATGGAAGAGGAGATCTCCCTGCTTCTTTTCTAAACCTTGGAAGGTATTAAATAATATCTCAAAGAGATGGAAGGGGAGGAGTGTAGAATATTTCTAGAAGGGTTTGAAACAAGCCCTAACTATTTTCATGATGGGTGTGAGCATTCGGCCACACATTACTACAAGAAAAAATGACATTGGTGAGGGGCGAAAATGGTCACCATAAGCTCATTGGTGAGGGCCAAAATAGCCTTCATTACCAAAAATTGAACGTCACCAAAGGTGGCGTCACCGAAAGTATAGGTGTTGTGGTGACATTCAACGTTCGTCACCAATAATGATTTATAGTGATGGGTAGTGACTGTCACCATCTCATGTGAGCAATGGTGACAGACAATAGCTTCCATCACCAAAAAATTGAATGTCACCAAAGGTGGCATCACCGAAAGTATAGGTGTTGTGGTGACATTCAAGGCCCATCACCAATAATGATTTATAGTGACGGATAGTGATTGTCACCATTTCATATGAGCAATGGTGACGAAAAATAGCTTCCATCACCAAAGCTCTGAACGTCACCAAAGGTGGCATCACCAAAAGTATGTGTTGTGGTGACATTCAAGGTTCGTCACGAATATTGATTATAATGACGGATAGTGACCGTCACCATTTCATATGGACAACAATGATTTTTTGTGATGGAATTTTCATGGCCGTCACTATTGGTGCATATATATGGCAACATTCATTGACTGTCACCATAAACTCATTGGTGACATCAAGGTCCGTCACAAATAATTACTATAATGACAAACAGTGACCCTCACCATTTCATATCAACAACAAAGATTTATGGTGACATACCTTTAATGGTTGTCACTATTGATGCATATATATGGTGGCGTTTTTTGAGCGTCACCATTTCATATTTTGGTAAGGGTAGAAATATGTCACCATAATCTCATTGGTGATGGTCAAAAGATCATCAGTCACGAAAAAATGATCGTCCTCATTCCCTATGAATATAAGGGCATGATGGAATCAAACCACCAACCTCCTGCTTGTAAATAAGGTGCTCTTCCATTGAGCTAGCACCCTTTAAATAATTACAGTTTAAACTAGAAATTTCCACTAAAGGTGCAAAGATACACCAAAGGAATAGAAAATCTAGGAATATCAAAAGTTGCTAGAAATAATTTGTTCAATATGCATGATAAAAAGACAATAAGAATAGCTTTTGATATAATCTAACAAAGCATGTATTACGTAGGAGAATAATTGGATAGCACAACTATAATTTGAAGCACAACATAACAATATAAAAGAACATACAACGGGAAAGGAACAACTCCATAGTTTGAGAAATATGAACAATCCATGGGCCTCTTGTTATATATTGATATAGATAACGAATTAGAAATATAGATTTATGAAATTCAAGTATCACACAAGAATGTCTTGAACAAATATCAATATGTAAAATAGTATTTTTTGCATTTGGATTTACCTTACAGAACCTCAGGAAAAAGTTTCCACATAAATAGCCAATAAACATAACAACATGGACCTTAGGAGAAATTGTGTAGGGGATAAAATATGAAGGTAAAGCACTAGAGAAGTATTCAAATAAAATGATTAAAAGCATATCTAGAAAGAATTGAGAACCCTCTGAAGCAAACCATACATTTATCATTGTGACTAGTACACTTGCAAAAAAAGATCAGAATAAATTATGAACTATTCCACCAAAAAACAGTGAATTTTTCCATTAAAATATAGTTTCATATTAATTACTAGTATGACGCTAACTTCTCTGCAAAAATAGGGAAGTTCCAAGACAATGTATAATAGCTTGCATGGCAATCTTGTTAATAAAACCTTCCAAAGAATAAGACCACAACAGTCAACGAGAGTTCCCTGAAAGAAGTGGCTCCTAGGAACCTCACTGAAAAAAATATTTATGTAAAGCAGTCATCTAGATCAAGTGTCATCATTCAGTAATCAGTGTGGATACAGGTGTTGAAATTTTCTAATGGAATCCTCTTTGGATTCACTATTTAGGAAGAAATAAAAAGGTTTCATCAAGAATTCTGACTTACATAATTTTGGGATTAGAATATGATGACATACTGATGAAGCAGATAAAGAAAATGAAACTCTTTCATTCTAAGGAAACCTGTTGCAGGATGACTCAAAAGGAAAAGAATGAGGTACATGTATATATATGTTGACATTGGATGATATGAAGTCATGCCATGTGGTTGCAGGTGGTATACTTGTATCTTTAGAAGTATGATCAAAATAGAAATCATAAACTCTTCTGAAGCACAGGTTGCCAAAAGAGCATGATCTACACTAGATGAAATTGACATAATATGTCCTCATATGGAATATGAGGTAGTTGTACATTATCAAGGAACTACATAATGGAAGTTCCTGGGAATGAAATAAAACTGTGGAGAAAGAAAAAGGAAGATATCATGGGAAGTACAACCATGGAAAGAAGAAATAAACATCCAAGTAAGCCAAGAAGACTTGACTAGGAGATCTCCAAGGAAGATATGTGGACTCTAATAGAAGTCTGGAAAAGATAGAGACCCTTGACAATACATATATTTAGGAGATAAAAAAGGATGTCGATGCCTACAAGAAGGATGTCATGGTGAAATATCATCACTAAGGTAAATTTTGATTTAAGTATTCATATTTATAATTGAATAATATCTTATGAGCTTATCAGGGCAGCCAAAGGGAAGAATATGTCTTCCATAGGTTGATAACCATATTGCAAGATGTAAGATCCTTGGAAGAAGTATGGTTAGAAGGAAAGCAACATGATATGAAGGTAGACCAGATGAAAAATTGATGGATCACTTTCGGACAAAAATGAAAAATGACGGGTGATTTGAGCCCTAATGAAGATATCCCAAAGATGAAGACTCCTCAACAACAAAGAAATTCATGACATCAAAGAAAGTATTTCTTCATGATCAACTTGGTGTTTTCATCATTGCTGCTACATGTCCCTGATTAAGAGGGGGTTTGGTAATAAGTTTCTTACCTGGTAGAAACTTGGATAAAAGGGAGCCTTGATAGGTCCTTGGATAAGAGGGAGCTTGAGAACATTCCTTGATAGGAATGGGTATGTCCTCCCTAATTAAGAGGGAGAGATAGACGTATCATTCTGGTATTCACCTGGAAGATAGAATGTGGGATTGGATAATAATTTGGCATCTGATACTCTTTTTGGGATGTATTAGGGTATCCAAGGTAAGAGTAGTCGTGAAAGGACGGGTATTCTTTGAGGATTAGCTATCCCCAAAAGAATATTCCTATGAGGTCATACTCGGTGAACACACTGGTGGAGTACGTACCTTGGAAACAATGATGAATATGTCTATAATCATTGGTCTCACCAGCATTGTATTTCATGGTATTGTGAAAATATGGAGTTGTTAATCAAGGCCTTGCACTGTGACAATGCTGGTTAATAAGATGCTATAACAGATGGATTACCAATCGAATTCTTCTAATGAGATTATTCAGATTGAGAGTGGCCATGTACCATTATGAATACCTCCCTAGTTAAGAGGAAATGTTAGAACATGTAACTAAGTTCAGTCTTCATAATGACTTGTAATTATGAACTTATGTAATGAAGAAGACAAAGATAATAAAATCTATATTGTAATACTTGCGCATCATGGGTTTCATGAGAAAGGAGTTTTTTATTATAGGTCAAATACTTCTTCTTGATGTCTTTTAGGGGTTTTTCATCTTGTCATAAATATATATAATTTAGAGTCATGTATATGAATTGGTGTTACACTTATAAAGACAATTTATTGATGTAAATGTATGCCTTCAAGACCTTGTCAATATGCTCCACAAGTCGGCTTAAAGATGGTGAATATTCTCCTTGATGAAGTCGGCTTACACACAAACCTCATGTCGGCCTACAAGCTAAAGCTAGTCACTATATAAAGGATGATGTGGCCTTATTATGGTGTAAGAAATTTTGGATCATGTCTGTAATAGAAGAGCAAAGTTTGGGTCTACATTGATGCGAGAATAGGAAGCTAGTCTAGGAAGAAAAGAAGAGGTATACTTACCTTTTTTCTGATTCTATACCACCTTGCACATTTCAGACATAAGGCTATCACAGAAAAAGATAAGTCTCTCTTCTAGTGCGGAGAACAATGCATGAAGAAGGTAATACAACGATGAAAGGATATATGATTAGGTCAAGAAAGGAGGTGTGCTATCGAAGGAAGAAAGTCTTATCATATATCTGTTTTGGTTTGCAAGTTTACCTCACATATCTCAGGGAGGACGAAGGTAATCACAGTAAATAGGAAGGCTACAACAGCATGAAGAAAGGTCCGGTCTTGAGTTTCAAAGATGTCTAAAGGATGTTGGAAGTAGGCCGAGAAGAAGACTTTAGGAAGCTAAGGATAAGATCAAAGGAAGCCAAGAAGAAGCACACGGTTTGGGGCTGCTAGACTAGGGACCGAGCTTCCCTAGTAAAGGTGCAGTGCAGTGCATAAAGAAGAGATCAGCTAGAGAAGCCGAGAAGAGCAGTGAAAAAGGTCTTGGAGGCATACTGGTGTCAAGGGTCTATTTCATGGTTATGGTACTCATCAATGGAAGATCTATAAGAAGAATTGATTTTGGGTTTTCCTCTCCAAGAGGGAGAGGTTTTGGCCCTGGCTTGAAGAGCCTAAACTTTGTGTCTCTTGTGTTTTGATAATTGACTTGTTGAAAGACATAATAAGCTAACAAAGATAAGATCGAAGTAAAAGAAGCATAACAAGTTCACAATTAATTATCATGAAAGAGAAATTGAATTAAACGCCCTAATTTCTCAACAAGGTTGATATGCTCCTTACTATCGTTACCTGCCCCTCAGAGTAACTATCATGGCTTGAGGGAAAATACAGATAATCATTCCAGCAGTTCTGTCCAAGAATGCTTAAAGCAGAAGAAGATTCAAAAGCTCTTGTTACTTGGATATGAAGGCTCTAGTGCTAGTACAATTTTCAAATAGGAAAAATTCTGTACAAGGGTGAGAAATTTTCACAGGAGGAGATGCAAAACATCGAACTGATGATACAGAGAAAACTATATAAATACCTTTGCATATTGCTTGAGGGGTGTGAGAATTTTGAGGAGGAAAGCTTATCAGATATGGATGGTTCCAGTGTACATGAACAAGTTTCTACCTCAGATGGAAGTGATGATAAAGAAGTTGCTCAATGTACTTACTCTCTCAATCCAAAATTGAAACATTTTTCCAATTGGCTTCTGGAAATTATGGAAATGGGGGATTTAGATGGTTTTTTCCTAGCTTCAACACGTGAGTATGCCCCAATAGTTGATGAAATGTGGAGGTACCCTGCAATTCAGGCTACGTATGCAAGAAGAAATGAGTTGCATGTCCTCCCTGATGTTGCTGGTAATTTCTAGGAACGGGCTGTTGAGGTATCAATTAATGCATACAATCCATCAGAATCTCACATTTATAATGTTGGAGTGACTCAAAGTAATGGGTTAGCATTTATAGAATTTTCAACCGATGATCATAGTCCAATGTCAGAGCCTTATAATGAAAACTTTGATTTTCCAAATCCAATTGTGAAGTATCATCTTATTAGAGTAAATACTAAAGGATTAAATGAAGGTTGTACGTGGCTGGAAATATTTGAGAATGTACGAGTTGTAATCTTTTGTGTTGCTATAAGTGAATATGACCGAAAGTGGGCTGAGAAATAAGATGAACTTCAGTAAAGAACTTTTTGAGAATGTTGTGGAGCATTCATGTTTTAGAGATACACCATTCATTCTATTACTAAATAAATATGACATTTTTTAGGAGAAAATTAACAGAGTGCCATTTACTGTAAGTGAGTAGTTTAAGGATTTCAGTCCAGTGGAGGCACACCACAACAATTAGTCACTAGACCATCAAGCTTACTATTATGTGGCAATGAAATTCAAGGATCTCTATGCATCTCTTAGCAAACATAATTTGTTTATATGAAAAATGAAGGCACAAAAACGCAACACAGTGAATGGAGCCTTGAAATATATTCATGAAATTTTAAAGTGGGCTGCATATGCGCAAGAAAAGATCTTGCAATACACAAACGTGCAATTTCCTGAGAACAAGCAATGTCAGGAAGGGGGGACTGTAATGTCCTTTTCTAATTAAATGACCCTGTTGAAAATGTAACTAGTGTCGGTCTTCATAATGTAATTCAAATGTATTATTGATGTATTTATAATTTTATTATATTCATTGTTATTATTATTTTATTTCTAGTCAAAGCATGTTCCTCATGCATTTAGGGTCAATTGAGTCGAGAAAATTTATCATGAGTCAAGGTCCCATTTGGACTTGTAAAAGAAAAAGAAAATTTATTTTTCAAGTCAAAGAGTCAAAAATGTCACCAAAGACCAAATCGGCCCTCCTAGACAAGACGGCCTAAAGAGGCAGCGATTCGACCTCCTGGACATGTATAAATACAAGATAGTTCAATCTCCTTTTATCATCCATCCATCACTTCGATTTCTGTGCAAGAAGGAGAATTTCAGCAAAATTAAAAGGAGAGAAATTTTTTTTCCTGCCCTAGTTTCTGTTCACGCATGGGAATTTTCTGAGTTAATTTTTGTTGTATTGCAGGCTCGAAATTTCAAGAGATGACTAGATTTCTGAGATTTGACCAACGTTGACTTATGTTGACCATGATTTGTTGGAAATGGATGGGAAGAGGGTTGACTTGGGTCTTTGTGGCAGTCTCGGTCTTGGTCTTGGGTCTTGGATATCTCACTTTGATCTGATTCTGTAAGAAGAGGATTTTCTTGGGTCTTCCCCCTTGTGGGGTTTTTCCCTGGCTTGGAGCCTAATTTCTTGTGTTCTTTATCTCTTTGTGATCTTCATGTTTTGTATTTTTGGTAATTGGTTGATGAAGAAGTTAACATAAGTAACAAGAAGCCAACAAACATTCACAATTAATTATCAAGTTAAGAGAAATCTACCCTAATCTACAAGCATCTTGATTTCTCAACATGGTATCGGAGCTAGGTTGAAGGAAAGGCAGATTGAAGATAACAGTTTGTTGGCTTATTTGCTTATCCCTGTGGCACCTTAAGCAAAGTATCATACAAATTCTGTGACATCCTTTCCTTAAAATACGAATTGAAAGAGGCATAGTACCTCTGTGATTCAAGTTGAAGAAAGACATCAATATTCCTGTGAACCGAGCTCATCAATAAAGGAAGGACCGAAATACTTAAGGGCTAGAAAAAGAGACCTATAATACATGCAAAGACTCTATGGCATTATCTCTGTAAATCAAGGATGAAATTCATATCTCTGTTATCGACAAAATATTTGGCATAGGTACACATATTTGAGTCTCTATGTTGATTTATGAAGTAAGTTTCCTGTACTAATGTGAATTTCAGAGGCACCTTCTCCTATGATAAGCATACAATTCATTATCTTTATAATCTACAAAGTACTCAAAGAAAAATCAAATGGCTTATATGAAATCAGTTAAAAGAAGACAACCTATTGTGACAATACTTTCAGTGGCAATCTGAGCATGACTGTGCGCTCCTTTCTGAATCAAAAAGACCAAGTGTATTCATGATATTTGTATAGTTTGAGTAACCAAAATACTGTAGCTGACATCTATTACTGTTGAGTTCAAAGGCTAGTCTGAGAGTATGAACAAGTCCAAAATTTCCATAATGATTGAAGCAAGTTTGTTTGGGAAAAAACGAATATCTGAGGTACTGTTCTTCGATCAATACAAAAAGGTTCTGTGACACTTCTATGAGGTATCTGAAGCTTACTATAGCAAAAAATATTTGAAGATTCAAGGCATCAATGATGACACCAACATGAAACGATACAAAGTCTATCTAACACTATATAAGGCAACTCGACTCATTTGGGAGACTATCCATATTTGACATCTAAAAAGACCATCATCTTTGTAATCAATGAAAATCTGTGGTACTGTGAGACGAAAGATAGAAGTGTATTGTGATATGAAGTTAAAAGAAACCAAAACCATGTGGATCATCTCTAAGGCATTTAAATGTACAAATGATGAACTTAAAGACATGCAAACAAGTCTTATATGTGACATAAAGGACTGATAATCTCTATAACTTTGTGCAAAATGAATCAAAAATCTGTGATCTACTCTATGCTACAAGACCAAAATACTAAGGTACATAGTCTATAGAAGGGAACAAAATCATCACTGTGAATAAAAGCCAAGATTATAATCAATTCCAAGTCTGAAGCTACACTTAATGACAGAATTTACATTTGTGAAAAGTCTGAGCATCTCTATGACAAGTAGAACATGTATATTTGTGATCTGAACTATACAAAGACATACAAAACTTTTTGAATCATCAAGAATCAGAGTTTAGTGGCATCCTGTGAGAAAACCTGAGGGATGCTACTTCGTGACAGAATTTATTATGATGATATAAGGCCCATCTCTGTGACACTAGAATATGTAGTAGCATTATATCTCTTAATAAGGACTATGAGGGTATAGGGAATCCGTGAGACAAGTTTGTGAAAATAGCACCCTTCTCATACATAAAAGAAATATGAATTCAATTCTTGAAGCCAAACTATTTGATATTGAAAGATAGAGGGCACTGAAAGCAGCTCAAAGATATCTCTGTGGCTTATAGCCGAGCTTGAAGGACCAATTAGTGAGATCAATGTGAAGACCAAGTTGCAGAATTGTATAGACAGAGAAGTTCGAATTTAGCATAAGCATATCTTTTGAAGCAGCCCCAAGAAGTTACAACTTCCAATATAGTAGTACCATACTCGAAGGCAATAATGGAGAACAGTGGAAGTTAAAAGAGGTACATGTAAACTATGCTCAATGGTAATAGTAGTGCAATCTGAGCATGACTATGTGCTCCTTTCTGAATCAAAAATACCAAGTGCATTCATGATATTTTTATAGTTTGAGTAACCAAAATACTGTAGCTTACATCTATTACTGCTGAGTTGAAAGGCTAGTCTGAGAGTATGAACAAGTCCAAAATTGCCATAATGATTGAAGCAAGTTTGTTTGGGAAACAATGAATATCTGAGGTATTGTTCTTCTATCAATACAAAAAGGTTCTGTGACACTTCTACGAGGTATCTGAAGCTTACTATAGCAACAAATATTTGAAGATTCAAGCGTAGATGGGGATTTGGTGATACAATGCTCTGTATGTAACATATGCTTAATATCTTGATTGTAAACTTTAAAGGATTGTTTTGGGCAAGAGAAGATGAAATTGAGAATGTGCTTCCACGATCAACTTTGGGTAGTTTATTTAGAGTTGAAATCAGATTTTTTTGATAGTCGGTGCATATTGCAGCAATTGATGTGTAGGGTTGATTGCTGAAGCTTGTTATGTGAAGCAAATTAATATGCTTAGAGTGTCCGGATGAAAATTATAGAAATATTTGTTCAGGATGCAATTCTGCATGCATAAATAAGATCTCAATGGTTGTGTTAGGATGCTAGCTCCAAAGGAGTAAGGGGAAATAGCTCATTGAATTTTTATGTACTAAATTAATAAAATAAGGGTCTCAATAATAACACCAATGGATTCTTGTGTCCAAGATATTAGGTTGTATTTGTTATTTACTGGAAATATGGGAATAGTAGTTTGTTATAGGTTTCACCTTACTATATATTGAAGCCAATGCAATGTTATTGTTGAGCTGGTTAATGCAATGTAATTAGTGAGCTGCTTAATACAATTGTTGTGTTGTTTAATCTCAAATGGTGTTAGAGTGAATATTTCGGCCACCAACTACAATTGAAGGATAGAGTCTGCTTCTTTATAAAGAAGATCGCTAGCTAGTGAAAGTCTATCTCAATCTTCTTGTAAATCTTGTGGTGGGTGAGTGGAAGCTCCATGGCTTCTCGAATCTCATATTTTTCTATGTTGTAGCCACCAATATCGTTGTAGGTTACGTCCAATTTTTCAGACTGGGAAAGGAGTGCGATAGAGGACTCGACCTTGGGTGGGAGGAAAGCCACTAGGGCAGTATGCAGATCTATGGTCAGATGTTAAAAGTAAATTTTCCCTAGGAAATTTGAAGCACTTGGAGCTTCTTTCTCTATTTTTTCCTTTGAAGAAATATTGTGGTTGGCTTTGTTTAAAATTTTCAAAATAAGTTGAACTTTTAAGTGTGTTTGGGTATGTGTGAGGTAGAATACAATGACGTGTTATTTGAAGAAAGGACCATTGATCCTTGTGCATAAGATGCACTCTGAAAATATAGGCTATGCTGCATACACCCTTTCGTGAGTTTTTACCAATGGATGGCAAAGGGGACGCTGACAATAAAAATGTTAATAGAAAAGGTAGTTGAAAATAAAATAATAATGTAGCTTAGATTTGTTGGGAGTTGTGTTGTGTAGGGATCACAACACCACAATATATGTCTCTGTTCTCTGTTGGCCAGAGTAATGGCACATTGAGTTGAGCAGCACACAGTAGGGGTGGCTGAAGTTGATTCAAAGCTGTACAACGCTAATCCAACACTGGTGTGCACCTCTGTCAACTCCCACCACTGCTTGCTTGCTACTAAAAACTGGGCAGTATACCAATGTTATTTATGTGATCCCATTGCCTACCTATGCATCTAAGTTACAGTAGCATATTATTGTCAGTAATATTTTCCATCCCTTGGTGCAAACCCACAAAGGATATTTATTCATAAAAATATTTGTACTTAAGGATCTATACAAAAAATTAGTATATTTTTCCAGTGTGTTTTCAATAAAAAGGTTGGCCTGTCTTCTAAGTTCTAAGGGATACATCCTTTGGACTCTATCTATAACATACCCAGAATGCAATTCTTTCCACTTTCCCAATATGAATCAATGTAAGCCACAAAATCCCCTCATATGGAAGACATAGAAAGATGTTGCAAGGTTTATAGCATACAACAACACTTTGAGAATGGTATATAGCTACATTAAATTTTTAAGAGTGGAGGCTTCAACACAATTAGGTAAGTTGTAGGTAAGAGTACAAAATAATGCATCCTAGAAGAAATTACTGATGGCTTGTATAGAAGATGATCCCTAAAAAAATAAACTATCCTTCAATCCATACGTACAAATGGTTTTATTAATAATCCCCTAATGTGGTTTTACACCAAGGGATGGAAAATGTTGCTAAAAATAGGAAAGGTGGTTGACATTAAAAGGTAATGCAAGTTGGATTTGCAGGGAGGCATAGGGGTCATAAAACCACAAGGTATGTGCCTGTCATTTGTTCATCAGATTAGCTGCACATCAAGCCAAGACATATACTGAAGAAGGCAAGTAGTGGTGATTGAGGCCAATTCAATTCTATTTCCTGCTATAAATATGACCCCATTTTCATTCTGCAATGGTATAGGTCAACAATTCTCTCAAGTAGGTTGCAAAGGTCTCAAGCCCTGAGTCACTAACCATGGTGCATCAATTTCTAGTAAGTATGAAGTTACATTGAAAGCCATTAATGTCTCTCTCTTGATAAGGGGAGAAAGTAGTAGTTGAGGTTGATAATGGAAGCTTTCTAGCTTTACAATTTTATAGTACAATACAGAATACACACACACACATATAATCCAAAACACACACACTTATATAAAGTATGATGCATGCACACACCAAGACTGTGGCATCAGGGCTAGAGAATAGTCAAACAAGGTTGGGGGCTAATGTCTCAAAATGAATACCAAGGGATTCTGTAGCAGTAACAGTGGTCACACAAATATCTTACAAGCATAAATTAACCCATATAAAATGTTCTTAAATAGGAGCACCATTGTTTTAGGGCATACATTTTAGGAAGGATCATAAGGAAAGCCCAATGAAATCCTCCAACAACTCCATCTCACATGCCATAGCCTTCTCCATACATGTATTTCAGATGTACAATTTTGATACAATGTTAACTTTTCAGTTTCACAACATGGTGAGCATATCTGCACTTAAAACCCTAAACCATGTAAACTGAGACTGCTTAGAATACTATCTAAATATGGGAATTCTGAGCACTAGATCTGCTAACACATAACTCTAAAAATCAGAACATCAGGCTATAAAAATTTGAAATAGCATATGTAAATTTTGATTCTGTGTAAAACAAAGTTCTAGAAGCTAGGATAGCGAGAGGTATTTGCAGCACACAGTCACATATATCTTAAGTTGTAACTGGAAAAGACTTCCACAACAAAATTTTTCACTCCTACTAAAACATGTCTGTAATGAAGCACCTTAACTCCCTTTATAGAAGTAGATAGTTATGGTTACAATGAATGTGGAAAAAACCAACAAACCACCTATATTAAGGAAAATGCCCTAACCCTACTGTGGCTAGGAGAGAGAACCCTCATGCATGGAATACAACACCTATAATAGCATACCCACTGGAGAAGAAAAAGTGTAAATATGCATGCACCTTCCAACCTTGGAAACAATGGCAAGTATAAATATGGAAGCTCACTTAAAGCATACACTATGTTTAAGACTCTAAACTTACAACGACACCCTACTCATCTAAAGAAAGCACGTGCATGTGCCTCACACACTGGTTTCCTATTTAATTGTTGTGCCTTCCTAGTGGATTCTCTAGTGCACCACCATTCCAAACGTAAGCAAGTGTACAAAGAAGAATGACTAAGCAATATGTACAAACTAACAAAACACTCAATAATGGCACAAGTAAAATCTAAGCTTTCTATTTTTTACAAGGTTGTTCTAACAAGTTTTTGATGTATGATTCCAAAGTATTATTTATATTAAATGCATATGCAAGGGCAAGGTCCTATGTAGAGAATTTGGAGATGGCGAAATGGGAGCCTATTTATATCTATGAGATGCAGGGCATTTATGAGTTGGTGCAGCACTCCTCTAACATCAGGCTCCACTTTTATATAAAGGTAGGGTCTTGGAGATCTAGTGGAGAGACAGTTGCAGTGTTGTCAGTCCATTTGAAAGGGTCAAGTCTCTTTCAAAAATAAAATTTGGGGTTGGTTATTGGTTCATTATGGATTAGCTTTCAAGAGTAGGTTTCACAAAGTTGGTACTATTAGTTCATATTGTGTTATGTGTGGTAAAGAGAAGACAGTTCAATGTGTTTTTGGGAAATGTCAATATACCAGAGTTTTTTGGTCACAGTTTTAAGTTGAATTTCAGTCACTATTTGTGTATGATATTTCCAGGTGATTTTCTGCAGCATCACCACACAAGTTGATGGCTTTACCCATTGCTTTGGGTTCATGCCTGCCATGTGATTCCTGCACTCTTGAATTAGTATCTTTGCAAACAATAGACTGTGCTCTCTTGATGGAAGGTGAAATTGAAACATTCACAGGATTTCCTGCAACAATTGGCGTTTTCTCATTCATCATATGAGGTAGTGACATGCCATATGGTTCCAGCACCAGTAAGGGATCTTCATGAAAAATAACCCCTGCTCTCTTGAAGGAGGATGATACAACCACAAAATTTCCCAAATCACCTCAAAACAATCTTACAGATTTACTAATTTGTAGGGACCCAATCGAGGCATTGTTGGGTGATTTTGAACAAAGATTCACTAAGAATAGCCCTTGATTTTTTTAAAGATTCAGATGATATGCCTACAGATTTCCCTCTAGCTGTCTGGAACATGACTTCTGGCTCTCCAAATTGTCCTTTACATCTCAACCTCTCATGACTAGAACTTCAAGAATGCAAGGAATTCAACAGAGAATCACTCTTTCTGCAATGCTTATAATTCACTTCTCCTTCCCTGAAGGATTATCTGAACAGTGCATGTTTTTTGCTAGGTTTTTGGAAAGTATTTACTCTTTCAGTGTCCTTGTTTGGAATTTTGAGAGGAAGATGTGGAGCAGCCGCGTTGTTCTATATCAAGCTAGAATCCCAGTAAACAAGGGGAAAAAGTAATTAAATAATTTACCTAAAGATTCAGTTAATGTGCACAAGGAAATAAATAAAATTACACCAATAAAGAGATCCCTAGTGACTATAGAGTATGCAACCCATGCTAGTGAATTTATGAATTTGAATAGAGAGAGCAAGAATGGCATGCACTCTACGCTTTTAGTCCTAATCACAACTTTATGAAAAACAGACACATAAAACAATATAACATACATTATTCAGCAGGAGAGCAAGTATCATGAACAATACATGTATTAGAAGGATAAGAAGAATTAACATACCAAAACAGATAATGGGGAAGCACAGAAGACAATGGACAAAATCACACCCACACTGCCTACTACCACCTGTCTTACGCGGTATGAATGCAACACAAATATGGTAATTACAGCTTCCATGAAGAAGGCCATTATCAAACCACAACTCAACCTTACTGTCACCTAGAAGAGTATTCATGACAAAATAATGAGCATAAATTCAAGTCACGGTGTTGAATATATAAATATAAAGAAGCCCTAGAAAGTATATCAATCCAAAATCTCATTAATATATGGAATTCTTCTGTAAACCTATATTTGAGGTAATTAATATCAAAAGAGTTAATATAAGTAGATAGACAAGTTGAGTTACCTTCTTCTTTGGGGAAGAAAAAGTGAGAAAGGACATGAGATAAAAAATTTCAGAGAAGAAAGCCTACACCATTGATGGTAAGGATCATAGTATTGTGGGGTTTAATGAATGGGCTTCCATAGCCAAAGAGAACAATTAAATAGTGTGAACACATATGGATACCTAGAATATTCCTGCGTAGACTTTTGCTTATATATTCCCTAAAATTTTTCCCTGCAAACAATTTTTAAATTAGTTCAGTACACAACTTTCATTAATCAAATGAATCAAATGAAAACTCTACCAAAAGAGCTATTAAAATTTAAGAAAGGAAAAAATTAATTAAGTATTTTTTTTAACTGGAATGGGTGTGTTTTTATTTATTTGATGAAAAAAGGTTGGGCCTACACCAAAGCAACCACTATTACATTGCAGCTATCCATCATTCTTGTGTTGTTATAAATTACAGCATTTTCATGGGATGATGATTTGGGAAGAGCTTTCGTCATTTATGATAAGTTGTCCTTTCAAAAGAGTGCAACCTTTTTTCGCCATGAGATCTGCTTCGCTATTCGAGTTTCTGAGAATATGAAAGAACCTGGAGGAGGCAAAATCAAGCAGGATTCTCTTTAGTCCACTCAAAATTTTATTGAGACTTGCATTGTTGAACATTTCCTCCGAGTTTAGCTTTTTAATTAGAATCTCTCAGTCTCCAAAAGCTTGAAAATCTTTGACACCTCTGTCTCTAGCTATGTGGCATGCTTTGAGGAGGCCTAGGATCTCTGCCTGGTTATTGGTTTTCTACTCGAAACCCCAGAAAAAGCAGTCCCTTCTTGAGCCTTCCGGGGAGTAGATAACCCCGCTTGCTCCAGCTGCACCGGGGTTTCTTTTAGAAGCCCCATCGAAGAAAATCGTGGTTAAGTTTTTCTTCTGCCACCATTCTTGGAAGATGGCATCAGTGTCTCTTTTACGCCATTCAATATTTGCAGTATGAGAGGCCAATAGATGCTTTCGAGGGTGAGGAACCAGGGGATCCAACCACTTCTTTTCTTCTGGGAGAAGCAAAGGATCTTCTTTGAAGTATTGTTGTTGGGAAGCTTCCAGGAGGAAGGATTTAGCTTTGGCTGCTACAAACAAGGGGGCATGCGGGGTTTCGTTGAAGATCTGATCATTTCGAGCCAACCAAAGTTGCCAACAAACATATTTGGGGATGGCAATCGAGACTTTACGCCAGAAGGATTTGCTGGGGATATTATGGGGATAGAATAGGCCCCATGAGGAAAAAAGATCAGAAACAGAGTTATGTGGAGGGACAGAGATCTGCAGATCATGGAGGATGAGTCCCCACACTTCTTTAGAAAATATGCATTCAATGAAGAGATGCTTGGCTGTTTCAAGATTATTTATGCAAAGCTCACATCTATGCAGCCCAACTATGCTCCTTTTCACCAGATTATCTCCAGTTAGCAATTTATTATGAACTAGTGTCCAAAAGAAATAATTAACTTTAGGTAAAGCTAGCGGATCCTAGACTTTTTTCCAGAAGGCAGGGGTTTGACTGTTGTTTCTTAAGGGATGTAGACCATTTTAGCCAGCAGCTGTGGTGTAAATTCCTGTTTTTCCCCATCCCCAGTTGTCCTTCCTGTTTCGATTCACTGGGGCCGCATCATCCAACAGATCTTAAAGGATGCGTTTATGTTGGCTTAGGTGCTCAGGGACGTCGTGGAAGTCCCAACCATTCTAGTCACCATGGCTGTCCCACTTGGAGAGGTCGTAAACATTGTTAATTCCTACATGCATCAGCCAGTCTTTAATATCAACGATTTCTTCGTTTTCAGAGAGAGGATCATGGTCCATGATTTGGTCATGCTAAACGCTTGTGCGCTTTCCATTGCCGGGAATTAGATATGCCTTTCCCTTGAAAAAATGCAGACTTTTACGGCATAAGCTCCATACTATTTGCAGTTGATTGTATTACTTACTTGCAGATTTCTGAGAGGGATTTTTTGAGCATATTTTGATTTCAAAATTTCACTAACATGGTGGTTGGGTTCCTTGTGCAGCTTCCACAGAATATTGCCTCCCAACGCGAGGTTGACAAGAGAGGGGTTGCGGATTTGCAAGCCTCCCTCAGTGATTGTTATTTTTACTAGATCCCAGTTTACTAAATGAATTTTGTGCTGGTTTCCTTTCCCCCCCTTGCCATAGAAAATCTTGAAGTAGTTTAGAGATTTGTTCCATCACATTTTTTGGAGCTAAGAGAAAAGATGCTTGGTATATTGGGAGAGCAGAGAACAAAGAATTGATTAGAATTACTTTACCTCCTTTTGTGAGCCAATATCCTCCCCATGTTGAGATTTTTGTTTTTATTTTACTGGTGATTTCGCTCCACATCAACCTCTTGTTGATTCCATTTGAGATGGGCAGTCCAAGATACTTGATCTTGTCCCAGTGGGCATGACCTTTGAACCCAAGGAGGTTCGAGATGCTAGTTAGCTCTTGCTGCTCTATGTTCCAACCATAGAATTCGCTTTTTCTCTCATTGAATAATGCTCCCGAGACCCTGCAATAGCATTTAAGAATAGAGTCAAAGGCTTTGAAAATTTTGGGGGAGGCACCTCCTAGGAGGAGAGAGTCATCTGCGAAGAGAGCATTGTTCAAGGGATCAGAGCCAATGGAAGGTTTGAGTCTAGGAAGAGAGACAACAACTCTCTCGGTTGAAATTTTTATGTTGAGTGTGTCTGCCATCAAGATATACAGGAAGGGAGAGAGAGGGCAACCCTTCCTAAGGCCTTTCTAGGCTTGAAAAAAAGAAGGGCGCCCATTAACTAGGGGGGAAATCCAGGGATTATCGATTTAGGCTTTGATGAGATTGACAAATTGGGGCGAGAAGCCAAAAGAGAGAAGGACTTTGATGAGGAAAGAACGGTTAACCCTATCGAAAGCATTGGCCATGTCAAGTTTTATCAGCATCCCTTTCTCTTTTCATTGTTTGCTTGAGTGAATTGTCTCCTGAACTTGGATGAAATTGTCCAAGATGTGCCTGCCTTCAACGAAACCTCCTTGGGAGTTGGAGATCAGCCTTTTAAGCAGTGGCTTAATCCTATTTGCTAGAAGTTTGGCCAGAATTTTATAGGATTCGTTGCAAAGCAAGATGGGCCTGAATCTGGCAAAGGTTTCTGGGTTGATTTCTTTTGGAATTAAGTCAAGATAGGTGGAGTTGGTTCCTCCTCCTACCTTTTCTTTTTTCAAAAACCCTCTTATCATTTTTTGAAGATCAAATTTGATGATGTCCCAGCAAGTCTTGTAGAAATGAATAGTGAATCCGTCAGGCCCAGGAGCCTTGTTTGGTTCCATAGACCATATAAATTTGGTGATTTCTTCTTCGGTGAATGGATTAATAAGGGCAGTGTTGTCTTCAGCGCTGATAAGAAGGGGGATGTTTGAGACGAGATCAGTTGCTTCCTCCTCATTGCCTTGAGTCCCTGCACTGTAAATATTTCTGAAGTGGCTTTCTGTCACTGCTTTAATCTGGGTGAACCCTTTGCAGATATTCCCCTCCGTAGTTGTTATTTCCGAGATGTGGTTTCTGGAGAGTCATGCTCTATATTGACAGTGGAAGAAGGAAGTGTTCCGGTCCCCTGCCTTCAACCAAAAGCTTCTAGATTTGATTCTCCAATACTCTTCTTCCATTCGAAAGGAGCGGAAAGATGAGCATTGGGCTTTTACCTCTTTGTCAAGCAACTTTGCAGTGATGTATTTACTTTCCATTTCAACTTGCAGGGCCTCCAAAGACTGCATTGCTTCTTTTCTTTGGCTGGTTGGGGTTGGGTCCGGTTTCCTTTTCCATTCCTTCAGGGCTTGATTTGTAGCCTTGAGTTTTTTCTCCCAGACATAGCATGAAGACCTTGTGAAGGATTTGGCCCAAGTTGTTTTCAATGTTTCAATGAAGCCTTCCCTTTCAATCCAAGGGGGATTGAATCGGAAAGGGATTGGGCCCAAATCTTCTTCATATTCCAGTAGTAGTTGTACTGGATTTTGATCTGAAGTCAATTTACGGAGGATTTTTGTGGTGATTATCTTCATGTCCATCATCAAAGAGCCTTGCACTAAGAATCTATCCAGGGGGGCAGAAATGTGATTCTCCCCAACTCTATTATTGGTCCATGTGTAAAGTCCTCTGACTGGGTTGAAATCGAGAAGATCTCATTGCTGTATGAGCTCTTCCACCGGGGCCACCATAGGGTCTCTTCTACTGTTTCCTCCCATCTTTTATTTAGCTTTCAGAACGATATTTATATCCCTGGCAAGAATGATGTTGTTGGGGGATTGCTGCTCTAAGAACGCTGAGAGAGAGTTCCAACATTCTCTTTTTTCAGCATAAAGGATAGGTACATAAAGATCGAAAAGTGAGATGGTCAACTTACTTGTGCAATGCGTTAATTCCTTGAAGATCCAATGCTGAGTCTCATGGGATTTTTTCAGATGGAAGAGTTCTTCTATCCGTAGAGTTGCAAGCCCTCTAGAAGAGCCCCTTGAACTTACTGCTTTGCCTACACTTTACTTCCATATCAACTTACTGATGTCTAGAAGGGCTTGCCCTTCTATCTTAGTCTCTTGGAGCATGAGAATATCTGAGGGGTCTATTTTCAAGAGGTCCTTGATGGCTTCAGCTTTCGAGGGGTTCCCCAGTCCTCTACAGTTCCAAGAGACGAGATGCATTATTTACTAGTGGGGGGGTGAGAACCTCCCTTGGGAGGCCTTGCTCTGGTATTTCTCCCAACATAAATCTCTATTATGGGTTGGCTTCGTTGAGTTTTTCAGCCTCCTCTTCCCTCACTTCTTTGTGGGATTTCCTTCCAGCTCCTTTTGACGGGCACTGTAGATCTCATCCTCCGAGGAACCTGAACTATCCGCTGGTTTTTTCCTTGTGACTTCTGCATATGAGGGATTGGAGGGGCTACCTTGGGAGGCTTCTAGCTGTATTGCTTCTCCGTCTTCTTTGTTGGAAATGGGAGATCCAGTCTATTCCAGATTTTCCGGGGCTTTTTTTGCAGGCTTGATTTGGTTGCTTTCTTTACAATTTGGGATTGGGTCCTTTTCTTGGATGGGATTGGAGTTGCTTGGAGCCCCGTTCGCTATGCCTTTCCCATTGCCTTTTTTTTTGTGAGAATTTTTCTGGACTAGGGTCCAATGCTCACCATTTTGTTTGTCTAGTTGCTCTTCGGCCTTTTTCTTGCAGTGTTTTGCTAAATGTCCGTGGTCGTGGCAGTGTCTACATTTGAAGGAAAGTTGTTCGTAATCTAGTTCTTGAACATGCGTCCACCCTGCAACTGTAAGCTTGATTACTTCCGATAGCCCCTCCTCCAAATCAACTTCAACACAAATGTGGGTGCATGAATATTGATATTTTCTTGCAGCTTGATCTATGTATTTTCCTAAGGCATTGCCGATAATCTGAAGGGACTTCTGATTCCAGCAATGGGACATCCAGCAGATGGGGGAGCAGCACTCAGACCGAGACAGCGGATGGGACATCCTGTGCGAGATGAAAATCAGGCGACCATTTATTTAGGTATATATTCCTTGCGGTCCCATGAAGTATGGGCCATTCCTGAAAATTAAACTTATGTCCTCAGCACTCTCAAAGACGAACACGAAGAAGCCTTTACCAACGAAATAGATTTTTATTCCCTCTTTGGTTAACGGTATCCAGTTCCTTTGGATCCAATCTTCCACCGACTTGGGAGAAGGCTAGAGGCCCGTGAACTGGCCTATGAGACCTCTCTCTACGAGGTTCAAATCTACTTTGCAGGTTTCTTCTTCAGGTAAGGCAACCGAGGGAATATTGTCCATTTTCTTGACAAACTTCTATTGCATGGCAGAGGAAGGTTGCTTATTGCATGCAACTATCATCTTTTTGAAGGCAATAACCTCAGGAGGTGGAGGGGGGGGATCAGGGCCCCCGCTGGACACCATAGCGAAGAGGCATTGCAGTTGTGCATGATTTGTTGTGTGCAACAGCCACAGGGGCATGCGGGCGAGGTACTAGAGCAGCCCTAATGCATGTGCAGACAAATGTTAGTGTTTTTTAAGTGAAAATAATGATGTAAAATTAATTAAGTATTTGACCTAAAGATTCAAATCTAATTAAATTCATTAGGTAATGTCCAAGAATACTCATTAATCCATGTGAACTTGAAAAAAACAGTGAAATCTGAACTCTATTATGCAAATATTACGATAGTACTTCAAAAAACACCTTTAGGAATTTAATGACTGGTCAAAAAGCAGTCATTATTGCATGATCAAGTCCAACCATAGTTTCAAAATGACAACCATGTGCATGCTCCTTGCAATTTTTGTCTTCAAAAAACAAGTGAATTTTTTCAGACAGTCTTCGACGTGCAGTTTAACAATTTGGCAGTGTTAAAGATATATGTTTGAAGTAAAAATACAAAAAGGTTATGTACATGTACACAAATTGATGTACTAAAAGCCTACACAGGAAGGAAGGAAGTGCATTGTGAATTTTTAGGGATTCAAATGATTTTTTAGTGAATTGCAGGGTATGACCTCAAATTGTAAGCCTCGGTTCAATATAAACTATTTAAAAGAGTAATAAAATAAAAACCCAGGGAAAAAAGAAAAAAGAAATTGATAAACTATTATTTTCATTCCTCTAATTAGATGAGCTACAAAACCCTAAGCCAACTAAAAATCCAACATCAATATAGCTAACAAAGTTAAAAAATTAAAGCTGCAAAATGCAGATTTGAAGAAAAGATTTTAATTTTTTTTTGGTTTGAAACAGAATTAAAATACCTTTGGACATGAATTCGGTCGTGGAAGGGAGGGGGCTAAAATTTTCATCATCGTCTGTAACGTGACCACCATTTGCAGGGACAAACTTTTGAGGTTCTGAGGAGATTCCATTTCCTGGGGTCACCTTCAACAGAGACCACATGCCACATTGGCATCTCCTTCCTCGCTCCCATCCCATTCATTCGTTGTGTAATGCTACCGCGTGACTGAAATTGGAGATTAATCTTATCACTCAGAGTCCTCCAAATTTGGTTGAATTTGCAAATTATTTTTGTAGACCATGTTGTCGAAAAAGATCTTTATGGCGGGAACTTTTGAACATGAATTTTTCATTTAATAGCAGTTTGTCCTGGTAACATATGTAAATTTATTCAAAGTATTATCTACGTATTTTAAATGTAAATTTATCTCAAAATAATACAATGAGCTTTACCAAAAAGGTATTATATTAGTGTTAATATTATAGTATATTTTTAAATTGAGTGAGATTTTTTATTTCTCTGAATGTGTTGTCAGGAAACAATTTGATAATTGTGAATTTTTTGGTCATTCACAATTTATTTTGTGATTCTAATAAATCTCAAAACAATTTCAAAATATATAACATAGACAATAGAAAATTAATAGCCTATATATTTTTTATTTATAGGACAATGGGGTCTTTATTAGTATAAGTAAATATCTTTGTAAATTGTTAAAATGTCATTACTTAAATTGCATTATATATGTAAGTATTATTTATGGTTTTAAAGGTTAGTTTAAGTGTTTATGAGTTAAGTGGGTTTTATGGTCTATATTTTTTAAAGATTAAATTTCATAATCATAGTTGTTTTTTTTAATGATTTTTATTTATCTTTATAAAATTACTTATAAAACTTTTATTTTATTCTAAATTATATATAACATTTTCTATTTTGACTTGTATATGCAAGGTTTATGAGATTTCTATATTCAAGGTTGTAATAATTTTTGGAATGTGATTTCATGTTGTTTTATTTTAATTTAGATTTATTTGTATTTATCTCCTCAAAACATGTGAGCCCCATTTGTAAGTTCTTGGTGTAATTTATCTTCTCTAGGATAGAGTTATTGCAATTGAATGTATGTGAATGTGCTCACTCAATATGTATATAAGTATCTCCTCATTTGAGTGCAATGTAGGACAAGTGTAAGATACCTTCCTGGAAGTATCTTAAATTTTCCCTTAATTTTTTTTGGTTTGGTCTCAGTGTTAGTGTGGCATTTTATAAAACAATTTGTGTGTACTTGGCTATAGATGCACTTTATTAGTTTTAATTTCAAACAGACATACACGGTGGCTAACACATGCCAAATAAATGCTTCAAGACAATAATATGTTCATTGGACTAAAACCATAAATTCATATATTTCCTATACAAGTATGCATAATCATAACTTGAACATAAATTGTCATTTCATTAACATGGCAAATAAATACCAAGTGAGCAAAAGGAGTAGAAGAACATAGCCCATAACTCAACAATGTGAACTTTAATACATTAATTGCTTTATAATTTGGTTCCAAAAATACAATACTAAGATAAATGGGCTTCCAGATGACTGCATCTTGTTCCCTTTTCATCTAGAAATATCAGTCCATGAAAATATTGTTTATACTAGCCTCTAAATCAAAAGCAAATCGACCTCCTCTTTCATGTTCAACATCTATATTGACTGTAAATTCAATTTGGTTCACACAGCGAGCAAGTAGGGTAGTTTGTGGTCACTATGGTAGTGGTAATCTCTACACCTTCAATTGGAAAATGCAGTCACGGGCTCATGGTCTCTCCCCAATGCTCTTCCAACATGAAAGAATGAACTTGACTCTCTGAAGTTATAGTACTTGACCCTCCTTTTTGTTATTATTTCTCTTCCAACAATGAGATATGTACTCGGCTAGCAAGAGAATTCACATTCAACCTTTGAAATGACACTCCTAACTTATAAATAAAGAGAAACTCGGCTTGTCTAACAATAGCAACTCGGTCTCTTTAGTAGTGGGATATTCGACACAAATACCAAAAATATCAACCAGCGAAACCCAAGATAACTCAACCTCTTCAAATGTAACTCGACCCCTTGAACTTATGGTAGAACTTAGCCCTTAAAGAGTGTAATCTCTATCTATAAAAAGATGATAGAATACTCCACATTAGAAGATAAAATCAATTCATAACACTGCGAACTTACTTCCTTCTGCAAAAATATTCTTCTCCTTGAAGCACAATGTTAGAATTTGAGTGATTTCGCTCCAAAACTGGCTAGGGTGTGTTAGCACATCATACATTTCACGCCAAGAAACTCTCGCAGCGGCAACAATGCAAAATTGATAAGTTGCACCACAAAAGTTTCAAAACTTTCGTAGCAGAATGCAATTTTCATTGTGAAAGTTCCATTTTGGCTAAAATTGGTTTAAAAGGGTCGTTCTCTATCAAGTTAAGGAAAATAATTGTGAGGCTTAAGGATTGGTGATCATTTAGTGAAAGGATAGAGGAATGGCTTTGGGTAAAAATCTTATAATGTTGGAAAATAAATAAATAAAAAAGTATTTGGCTATTAAATCCAATCTTTCCAAAGCTCGGGTTAATAACAAGATTACTTATATTATTTTATAAAAAATATTGGCTCTCATGCTAAATATCCAAGTCAAATACAAACCCGAAGGCCAAGTACCAACTTCGAGCAAGCATCATCACACAAGACCAACTATCAAGACCGAGAGCCCTGTGCCCAACCGCCAAGCTATCAAGATTTTGCAAACTTACGAGAGTGTTATTTGAACATCTAAAGAAATCAATGAGGACTAGAAATCGAATTATCGAGAAAGCGATTAATTATATAGTTTCAGGTGTTTAAGAAGCAACACATAAGGACATGTCAAAATAAGAGTTTGTTCAATATCTGAATTCTCTTGTCTCATGAGTTCAGGGCTTGAAAAGAGCGTGTGCTCGCCTTTGTAACAATTGATACGAGAGCCCTCCACTACGCCTCAGAAATGATGACAAGGGCAGCAATAGAAAGATCCTCTGAAGTGAAAAAGAGAAGAGGACCCCCCTAAGCCTGAAATCGATGCCCTAGATCGACATATGCAAGGGAAACAATTTGATTTATTGCATTCATTGTTGGATTGTGCAAATATTTTCAACGTGAATCCAGAAAGAGCACGAAAATCTATTTCCTATTTTAATATCATTACATAGCATTGCATCGCATCATGGGGATCCCACGTAGAGAATAGTGTCTCATTTTTCTGATGCTCTGGCCAAACGTCTCTCCAAGGGTATTGAGGAGAAGCCCCAGTTTCAGTCTAGTGATGAATGCTCTAAATATTTTGAGGATTTAACCTTGGCTTACAAGGCCTTGAATGATGCATGCTTGTATTCAAATTTTCCTCAGTTAACTGGCAATCAAGCAATCCTGGAGGCAATGGAAAAGGTAGAGAAAATTCACATATTTGACTTCAGCATTGTTAAGGGTGTAGAAAGCTATATGATAACAACAAGAGTGAGTAGTTGCAAGTTCAAAGGTGTCATGCCAGGCTGGACCCTTTGAGTGGATCCCACCTCTTTCCTTGAGAGGCCTCTTGGAAGAGCTTTGCACTGCATTTCCACGTTAAGGTTTTAGACCAAGCTTTAGTCTTTTGGTACAACATAGTTTCTGTTGAGAGATGTGCTGAGTTGCAGGGTGCAGCAATGGAAGATTGTATTGGGTGTTTTCTGAGCTATTTTTGCAGTGGAGGAAGGTTTCCGTCCATTGGGAGGCCAGTAAAGGAGCCCCTTGGGCTTATTTGACATATTTGGCATCTGGCCGAGGTGATTTCATCCCCTATAGTGCAATTCTAGTTCAGATCTGTGTTATTTTAGTGATTTGTTGCAGGGGTAAGTTCAATGCTCCATTTGGAGTGTTTTCTTTCCATTGAATGGATCATTCCTTCATTGAAGAGAGTCTTTTGGAGGAGTTATTTCAGATCTACATCAGATTCAGCCACCTTCTTCTATGTGCTTCAGTTCCAATGAATCTTCAGCCCTAGGGATTTAGATCCACCATTCATACTTTTTGTATTTCTAGAAAATCTTCATGGTTTCTCTAGGAAAAGTGTGTGGGAGCATAGATCTCCATTTTTGGCCTTGTATGAGCGTACTCTTTTCATATCCATTTATTTATATATTCCAGCTGTAGTATTAGTCATTAAAACTGTATTGTTTTTGCTTTAGTAGTTTGTGTATCAGTGTATTACATGTTTTGGGTGCATTTTGGCATTGGAAGCTTCCTTTTCCTAGCTTGAGGGGCTTGATCCCCAAGATCTTGTACTTATTTATTGCTGATATACATAATACCATGGATCTATCATTTGGCTCACATGTACTGTGTTGATACTTTCTGCTATTTTTATATTCATGCACTATATTCCTGCTTTTCCCATTTGGGAATATTAGATATTACAAATTTTTGGTATATATTTCAGAGATAAACCTCTCTCTAAGGGTCACAACCCCTCTTCTTCTATAAAAATTTGTCACATTATTAATGACATACCTTATCGATTGAACATGCTAGGAAACCTCCCTAAATAGGGAATTATACTTCTATTCTAATTGCTTTAAAACAAACCATATCCACCCATAGCAAAAAAGAGAACTATTTCCTCCATAAAAGACTCGGCCTAGCTCATATGGATCCATAGATTCTAGCCATTTCTTTGACTCAATATTGACCTCAACTTTAGATCTCTACGACCATCAAAATACGGTTACTTCAGTCAGTATTACACCTATGAATACTTATGTTCTGGCCCTAAATTCTAGTGAAAACCCTCCTCCATTTGTGTTGGTATTTATCACAGACCTCGCAACCCAATAAACAACACAAGGTAGGGTCTCAACCCTCTCTACTATTTCAAAATTTGATGCGGACTTCACACAAAAACACCACTGAAATCACATGCCAAAATTCTCATGAGTCGCCTCTCTTGAGCTTTGTCTACCCTAAGAGAACCAACAATATGCCATCCTAATTCCTATCTCGAACCCATTAAGGTATGTGACATTCTTGTGAACCCTCACATGATGATCTTACTCTTGGTGATGATCATGGCCTCCCTTTAGCAACGCTTACTCGGACGTCTAACTAGACCTACTTTAGGACTACATCTCTCCTAGCCTCCTTGATAAAATGAGCTCCTTCTCACTTGATGTTCTTGCATTCATACTAAGGCATCCTTTAATAACTTTTCCTAGCTAGGCCTCTTAAGAACGCTCTAGAACTTACGAATTTTACCTACTTAGACCTTAGGAAATATTATTTTTCTATTTAATTTTATTTTAGATTTTAAACCTCATCTTGGGTCTAAATCCCCTTCACTTGGGTTATTTTCCCACAAAACATTTTGTGGTCAAAATCACACAAACCCATCTCACTGGGCTTGTGGAGTACCTCCCAAGCTACACAATTTAACAACATAGTCTAGTTGTAGTAATCATAAATTGGTCAAGCTCTTATAGTCAAGAGAGGACTTGGTTGGGTTCCCAAGCTGAAAATTAAGTAAGGGTAGTTGTGAGGGCATGATAACTAGGAAGGGTTAGGGAATGCTAAGGAATGAAAAGGTGTGCTAGCACATGCTGGACAATGTCAATTCATGTTGAGGAGTGTTAAGGAGTGTCGAGTTATCACAAGGGAGAACTAGGCCAAAATGCATGGAAATGAACAAATAAGAGTGTGTTCCAGGGAGTCTCAGTGAATTCAAGTGTGCCAAGGATGAAGTGTGTTAGAAAAATTTCATAATAGAATTTGTAAGAGGCTAACATACGATTGTGATAAGGGGCTCGACAAAAAAAATTTAAACAAAGAGAGACTTTGTGTTGGGCACAACACTATTTTTCCTTTATCTATTATTTTTATATGACATGTGGCACACTTTGGCTGAGTGCTCATGTTTTGAACTATTTTAGACAATTCCATATTGTACATTGTTATGTATAAGTTTTGGGGAACTTGACTTGTGCCAACCTATATCTTGTGTGTCTTGTGTATCCTATGGTTCTTGCAAACTCTCAGTTAATGCTCTATTGTTTATATGAACTAGACATACATGTGAAATATTGCCTATGTAAGCTATGTTTCTTAGTTGTTTTATGGCCATGGCTAGATGTGATTCTTTTCTTGGTAAGTTTTTAAGTGGGAAAAGTTCAGCTTGGACATGACTGGCCTAAGATGAGGTATATGAAGTTCTTAGGTGAACACAACACAATCTACTTGTAGTAGGTAAACTTGATCAAGTTGTTATGGTTGAAGCAGACCAATGTCACATGAACTATAGTAGCTAAGGACTTGATTGGGTTCCCAAGTCATGAAAAAATGTAAGGATAGCTGTGAGGGCATGAGTGCCAAGGCATACTAGGGAATGCTAACATGTGCCAAATATTTCGAAGGCATCTAAAATATGCTAAGATGTGTCAAGTGCTAAGGCATGCCGATATCTACAATGGTGTGACAATACATGCCAGGGACTATCAAGGAAACCTTAAGGAGAAACAAGTTAAAATCCAAGGAAATGAACACATCATAGGGTTAATAAGTCATCAATTTACATTTTCGAATAGGGGCATGCTATGCACACCAACACTAGGTGGAAATGAATGTCAAGTTCCAAGTGTTAGTGCATTCTAAGTGCCAAATCATCCTTTGTTACTTCTCTTCTACTTTCCAATAACTGATCTTAAATAACTTTAATATTAAACCATGCCAAAGTATATTGAGGCATCTTAATGAATGCTATACATGATAATGATCATGGCCTTTTTAGGAATACATGTCTCTTCACCCCCTTGATCAAATGAGCTCCTTCTCACTTGATGTTATTTCCTTCATCCTAAGAACTCCTTAAATATTTTTTCCTAGACCTCTTAGGAACCCTCTAGAACTTATGGGTTTTATCCACTTAGACCTTAGGAAATATTAATTTTCCTTTTTAATTTTCTTTTAGATTTTAAAACTCGTCTTGGGACCAAAATCCTTTTTCTTTGCTTCTATTCCCACAAATCCTTTTGTCACCAAACTCACACAAATCCATCTCACTAGGCTTGTGGAGTACCTCCCAAGCTACACAATTCAACAATATAGTCTAGTTGTAGTAACTATAACTTGGTCAAGCTCTTGTAGTCAAGCGAGGGCTTGGTTGGGTTCCCAAGTTGAAAATTAAGTAAGGGTAGTTGTGAGGGCATGATAGTTAGGGAGGGTCAGGGCATGCAAAGGAATGAAAAGGCATGCTAACACATGTCGGACAATGTCAATGCATGCTGAACTAGAGTGTTAGGGAGTGTTGGGGCATATCAAGGGATAACTAGGTCAAAATGTATGGAAAGGAACAAATAAGAGTGTTTGCAAGGGAGTTTTAGCGAATTCAAATGTGCTAAGGACAAAGTGTGTTAGGAGAAGTTTAGAATAGGATTTACAGGAAGCAAGCCTACGGTTGTTATAAGGGGCTCGATATAGAAGTTTCAGACAAAGGGAGATCACTTTGTGCTAGGTACAACATTGTTTTTCCTTTAGTTATTTTTTTCATATGAGATGTGGCATACTTTGGCTACATGCTCATGTTTTAAACTATTCTAGATAATTACATATTGTACATTGTTGTGTATAAGTTTTGGGGAACTCAGCTCATGTCAGCTTATATCTTTTGTGCCTTGTGAATCTTGTGGTTCTTGCAAACTCTCAGTTAATGTTCTATTGTTTATATGAACTGAACATACATGTGAAATATTGCCTGTGTGAGCTATGTTGCTTAGTTGTTTTATGGCCATGGCTAGATCATGTGATCCTTGTCTTGGTAAATAGTTAAGTGGGACAAGTTGAGATTGGACATGAGTGGCATAAGATGAGTTATAGGCAGTTCTTAGGTGAACAAGGCACAATCTTAGATCTACTTGGAGTAGGTGCAATTGGTCAAGTTGTTGCGGTTGAAGCAGGCTAATGTTTTCACATGAACTGCAGTAGCCAAGGAAATTTTTGAAAGGCATGATGTTGTGAAACTAAGTTTTGAAATTTTCTTCCAAGCTTAGATAGGACCACGAGCCTATCATGTTAAATTTTGCAAGGGTGGTGGTGATGACCTGCACTATGTTGGGATAAGAGATAAATAAGTGTGAAGAAATATCATCATATGACTTGAATAAAGGATAGATGTTGGGGTGATTCGTAAAATATCATGGATATTTCTTGATAAGAAATGCAGAAGAGCAAGTTTGAGAATACACGAGCTCATGGCAGTAACATCACTGTGAGCCCTACCCGCAAAAATGCATTCACTTGGAGTTCTTCATTAAGCATCAAGAATTAAATAGATACATAGGCAAAACAGATTCCTAATTAATAGGAACTGAATGTCAAATAAAGAGCAAATCATAACTACGTAACCTATTCTCCATTAATTTCTAACACCCCCCCTTAATGGAGAAAAGGATTTTTAAACACACCTAAAGTGTCCCTAAACAAATCAAACTTCAGTCTTCCTAGTGGCTTAGTGAATATGTCAGCCATATTATCACAAGAATTACAATAGTCTACAGAAATCTCTTTGGACTGCACTTTCTCCCCAACAAAATGAAATTGAGTGTCTATGTGCTTAGTGTTTTTATGAAACACAGGATTGTAAGCCAGTTTGATGGAACTTTGATTGTCACAATTGATGATCGTAGCTTCTGTCTGTTCTTCCCCTGCATCTTGGAGAAGTCTACGCAACCAAACTGCCTCACATGTCGCTGCACACATAGCTTGATATTCAGCTTCTGCCGAGGATAAAGCAACAATATGTTGCTTCTTGCTGCACCAAGAGATGACCTCGGAACCAATGTTGAAGGCGTAACCTGTAATTGATCTTCTGTCATCTAGATTTCCCGCCCAATCAGAGTCTGTATAACCTGTCAACTTAACATCAAATGAGTCAGAATACAAAATACCAAAATCTGATGTTCCTTGCAGATACCTTAATACTCCTTTCGCTGTACTCCAGTGACTGTCATGAGGTTGAGTCATAAACTGACTCAAAACACTCACTGCATAGGCTAAGTCAGGTCTTGTTGTAGTCAAATAAATAAGACTACCAACCAACCGTCTGTACAATGTTGCATCTGCATATTTCGAACCATCATCCATCTGAAGTTTGCTATTCTGCTGTAAAGGTATGCATGAAGGCTTACACTCATCCATCTTAAACCTGGATAACAGACTCTTTGCATACTTACCCTGGGACAAGAAAGTTTGACTTGAATCTCTCCAAACTTCTAGACCCAAACAATATTGCATTTCTCCAAGGTCCTTCATCTCAAATTTCTGTGATAATTGCTGCTTGATTTCTTCAAGGAGATTGTCTGCACTTCCTGTTATTATCAAATCATCTACATACAAAGAAATCACCACTATCTGCCCTTCATTATTAAACATGGTATATAAATTGGGATCATTTTTGCTTCTTTCATAACCATTCATGAGGAAAAAGGAATCAATTTTTTCATACCAGGATCTAGGTGCCTGCTTTAAACCATATAAAGCTTTCTTTAATCTACATACTAGATGTTCTTCTCCCTTCTTAACAAATCCTTCAGGCTGTACTAAGTATACTTCTTCTTTTAAATCACCGTTTAAGAAAGCAGACTTAACATCTAATTGATGTATTTTCCAATGATGTTTAGTGGCTAAAGCAATGATCATTCTGATGGTGTTTAATTTTGCAACAGGGGCAAATGTCTCCTCAAAATCAATACCTTCTATCTGGGAATATCCATTTGCCACCAACCTTGCTTTATGTTTATCAATAGACCCATCTGCTCTAAATTTCAACTTAAATAATCATTTGCAACCTATGGGTTGTTTATCATCAGGAAGTTTTACTAGATCCCAAGTATTGTTCTTAATGATGGATTCATATTCCTCATTCATTGCTTTCTTCCATTCAAGACTTTTACTAGCTTCATAAAAGTTAGAAGGTTCTGTAATGTTTAACATACCAGTCATAAGCGCATAATCCCTATATCGAGCTGGTAACTATCTTGGCCTGCTTGATCTTTTGAGTGGTGGGGGTTCAATTATTCTGCTTATTTCTTCCCTTTGTGGACTGAACTCCACATTATCCTGCTGCTGCTGTACCTGCTGTTGTTCCTGCTTCTGTTCCTGCTGCTGACTGACTCCTGTTTCAGTATCCTCTTCTGAGAGTAAGGGCACATGCCATTCTTCATTGTTTTGGACAGGATTTCCATCATCAATCTGTTCATGGAATAATACATCTCTACTGACAAACACCTTGTGAGTAGCAGGGTCAAACAATTTATAAGCCTTATACTCACTGCAGTATCCAATGAACGTGCATTTAATGGCCTTTGAATCTAACTTCTTCCTATTCTCTTTAGGAACATGTGCAAAAGCTTTACAACCAAATACTCTAAGATGACTTACTGCAGGCTTGAAGCCAAACAATGCTTCAAAAGGAGTTTTATACTCAAGACTTTTAGTAGGACTCCTATTCTTTAAATACACTACAGTATTAACAGCTTCTGCCCAAAAACCATTGGTTAGATTCTTACCTTTCAACATACTGCGAGCACACTCCACCAGTGTTCTGTTTTTCCTCTCAGCAACTCCATTCTGCTGAGGAGTGTAAGGTGTTGTGAATTGCTGTTGTATCCCATGCTCGTTGCAATATTTGATGAAGACTCCTTTCTTGAATTCTCCCCCTTGATCTGATCGAAGAATCCTGATGAACTTTCCTGTTTGCTTCTCAATCATGTTTCTGAATTGCTTGAAATATTCAAAAGCATGAATTTTCTGTTTAAGAAAATACACCCATGTGAATCTTGTACATTCATCAACAAAGATTAAAAAATAATAGGCCCCCCCTAACGACCTCGTCTGCATCGGGCCACATAAGTCAGTGTGTACAAGTTCAAGTATATCCCTCTGTTTTCTATCTTTAATGGCAGGAAATTCATCTCTATGTTGTTTACCGAACGCACATGCCTCACAATCAATATGCAACTTTTTCAAAACAGGAAGACCCTCTACCATACCTTTGTTTTGCAGCAGAAAGAGATCACCAAAGTTAATATGCCCAAGTCGTTGATGCCACAAATTTTCAGCAGACTTATTTGACGCCATCAAGGCTTGCTGAGGCGTACTTTTCACATCCAACTTGTAGAGTCCTCCTATGCGAATACCTGTAGCAATGGGCTTCATCTGATCCAACAAATCTTTAATAATGCAATAAGATTTAAAAAATTCTACCTTGAGGTCCTGATCTGTAATCTTGGACACAGAAATCAGGTTCTTCTTAATGCCGGGAACATACCACACATCAGATATATTCCTGATCTTACCATCGGGTAGAGTAACAAGGACATCTCCATGTCCCTTGATCTCGTACCCACTATTATCTCCAAGATAGACTTTTACTCCAGAGTTGGATTCTTTAAAATTTCTGAACCATTGCTTTTTACCTGACATATGCGAGGAGGCTCCAGAATCCACGAACCAAATATCTGATTCATCCTCCTCAGTAGCAGTGTCAGCCTCGGCCATAAATAATCTAACATCCAGATTCTGATCTGGGTCTGTATCTGCATCTGCATCCGCCAAATGACCCCGCACGCCTTTCTCCGATTGTACTTCTAAAGTTACCTTCTTCTTGCGACAAAATTTAGCAATATGGCCTATCTTACCACAATAAAAAACATTCAAGAGCAGAGTCATTTCTATACGAGGTCATACCTTGTGGTGTCATTTTTGATGTGTTGCCCCTCCTCTGATCAGCGATCGCTCTCCCTTTTGGCTTGAACTTTGTTATCAATGCAAGATCTGGATCTTGAGGCTTGAGAGACGACCTCCTTTCCTCTTCATGTAGCAAAATTCCAGTAAGCTCTTCAAAACACGGAGGCTTTTCCCTTGCATTCAATCCAGTTATAAACATCTGATAGTCATCTGTCATACCGTTCATGGTGATTGTCACCAAATCATCATTTGCCACGGTTTGACCGATATCAGATAGTTTATCTTTAACTTCCTTTATCCGGGATAAGAATGACGAAACAGACTCATTCTCCTCCATCTTGATTGAGAGGATCTTCTTCCTGAGGAACAAGGTTCGGCTGGTGTTCTTGATTTCATACATGTCTTTGAGAGTTGTCCAGATTTCAGTCGCTGTCTTGCAATCCCGAATATGAGGGATGATGCAATCTTTAACTGACAATTTTAGTAGGACCTTTGCCTTTAGCTCCCTTTTCTCCCATTCTTGAATTGTTGCATTCGTTCCACCATTTGCAACCGTCGGCTTACCTTCATCGCCGATGACAATACTATAGGTATTCTGACCTTCAAGCAAAGTCTGAAGCTTAAATTTCCAATTTGTGTAATTGGAACCATCCAATTTGCTGCTTTCATTTAAATAATCTGCCATCTGAGAATTCATCTTGGAAAAAAAAACAAGATACCCCGGAAACTTAAAAAAAAAACGAACAACTCTCGATTATCACAACAAATTGAATATGGTTGAATTACAACAGTTGTGAAATACAAATTATGAATAAAAAATCTGACTGCAGCGTATTGAAAAATCTGTTTTCCTGTGTGATTAGCAGACAAAGTTTCTGCATCTGCAAACAAAATTGCAGATGCCTCAATTCATAATATTGGTTCAGATAAGCAAATCATTCATGATCCCACCATCGAAGCAAAGGCCGAGAGTTACCAGGCGAAGGTCACTAGTGTCGAGCAAAGTAGTGCAGGGGAGTCGGGAGAAGTCTCTTTAATTGATCGATCTATGGAAGAATCTGCCAGTGCGCAGGAGAGTCTGGTATTACAGACAAGAATTTGAAGACTGTGGAAGTTATGGCCAAGGAGAAGCTATGGATGGGCACCTTTCAGAAATTGCACATGTTCGAAGCCGAAAATTCAAATCGACCTCAATCAAATTCTTCAATTACAAATCGGCCCTTCTCTCGGGCTCTGAGAATAAATCAAGCTTCTTAGATCTCTCTTCTTCCCAATTTATGGCTGGAAAATATGATTGAAGATTTACTTCCAAAAAAATTTGATCACACCACTCCCACGACTCCAAGAAACTTCTCGCGCAGTTTCAATTGAATGAGGCAGGCGACTGGTAATAAAAAAAATACAATGTTTAACTCAGCCTACAGGCTTCTCCACACACGACCACACTCTCACACTTTCACAGTTTCCACGTTTTCTCCAACATCACACGATCTATGCATCAATTCACAATATGCATGCCAAACTGGAACTCTCTCAGCCTCCACTGCAAGATATAATTTGGGTGTAGCGCCGTTTAAATGACACTGAAGATTACGGTTGAACAACAACAATATATATTTACATCAACAAGAACAGCATAAAAAAAAACAATATTCTATAAATAACATCAAAGCAATTCAAGAATTCGCTTTGACAGGCCGTAGGTTCAAATCATGTTCTTCCATAAATGCATCTTATGTTATATAAAACCTGCTGATCAATGATAGTGTATCGTAATAGAACAAAGCACTGTTCCCCCGAGAAGAAATTGATTAAACCAGAATCATAATTGAATGCACTGCTGAGTGGCTTGTGTAAAAGATTTTTTTTTTCTCCGGATTATACTCTCTAACAGAAAGCTAAAACCCACGGAGGTGAAATAATTATTTAATAAAAAACAAGACGGTCACTTCTTACAGCTCTTACGGCACCTTCAGAACAGACAGCTTTCACAACCTTCAGCCTTTGTATAAAACACCCTCACGGCCTTCGAAAACGCCTTCACGGCCACAGGAACTGCCTCACGCAGTCAACAGAAAAAACGTAGCTCCAGTCCAACGAGCCACCACACACAGCCTCACAGCCTTCACAACGTGCCTCACCTGAGCTCCGATACCATGATAAGAAATGCAGAAGACAGAAGTTTGGACAAACACACGGGAGCTCACAGGCAGATCACCAGGAGCTCCCACCAGCAAATGCATTCGCTTGGTATTCTTCATTAAGCATCGGGAATTAAATAGATACATAAGCAAAACAGATTCCTAATTAATAGGAACTGAATGTCAAATAAAGAGCAAATCATAACTACGTAACCTATTCTCCATTAATTTCTAACATTTCGTGAACAAATGTGTTCATGCATGCTATTCCAATCCCACCAGATATTGCTGATTAGAATGCATGGGAAACCCTTTTAATAATCTTCCATGATGTTTTGTAACTAAGTTTTGAAATTTTCTTCCAAGCTTAGATAGGACCACAAGCCTATCATGTTCAATTTTGCAAGGGTGGTGGTGATGACCTGCACCGTGTCGGGACAAGATATAAATAAGTGTGAAGAAATATCATCATATGACTTGCATAAAGGATATATGCTTGGGTGATTCGTAAACTATCATGGATATTTATAGTGAACAAAATGTGTTGTTGTTCCCATCCCACTAGATATTGTCGATTAGAAAGCATGGGAAAACTTTATAATAATCTTCCATCATGTTGTGTAACTAAGTTTTGAATTTTTCTTCCAAGCTTAGATAGGACCACGAGCCTATCATGTTCAATTTTGCAAGGGTGGTGGTGATGACCAGCACTATGTTGGGACAACTAGAGATAAATAAGTGTGAAGAAATACCATGATATGACTTGCATAAAGGATATATGTTGGGGTGATTCGTAAACTATCATGGATATTCCACTAGACAGTTCATCATAACAGAACAGATAAAACTATATTTAAAAATGAATGAATAAGAGTTTGTGACAGGAAGTGTCAGTGAGTTTCGGGTGTGCTAAGGAGGGACTGACATCAAGGTATGTTAGGCAGTGCTAAGGCATGTTAGAGGCCAAGGAAACATTCCAAGATGTGCCAGGTGCCAAGGTGTGCCAATGCATGCCAGGGCAGAGTGTTTGGGAGTGCCAAGGAAAAACAAGGGAGCACTAGTGTCAAATGCATGGAAATGAATGAATAAGAGTGTGTGACAGGGAGTATCAACGAGTTCTAGGTGTGCTAAGGAGGGAGTTTAAAGGTATGCAAGTTAGTGCCAAGGAATGCTAGAGTGCCAGGGCGACATGCTAGGATGTGCCAAATGCTAGGGTGTGTCAATGCGTGCTAGGGAGTGCCATGGAAACACAAGGGAGAACTAGTTCAAAATGCCTGGTAATGAATGAATAAGAGTGTCTGTTAGGGAGTGTTAGTAAGTTTCAGGTGTGATAAGGAGGGAGTAGAAAGGTTACATGTTAGGAAATTCCAAGGTATGCAAGAGTGCCAAGGCATGTCAGGGAGTGTTAGTGTGCAAACCCTTCTTCATTATATTACAAACTACAATACAACAGGCTAGAGCTCTTGTACCATGGATCGTGACCCTTTACAATCACACTAATACAAGGAATAAAACTAGGGATTGGTGTTAATCCTTTGACAACCAATCTATCATGAACAAGACAACACTTGACCTACTTGTTGATGGTGGCCACACACAACCCTTTCAGTCCACAAGTTTAATGAGAGCACCACAAGTTTAATGTTTGGAGAACAAGGGGCCACCCCCTTGTCCAACACTTTTGATGGGTCCCATGCATCATTATGGCACTCACGGACCCCAGTATGCCTCCTAGAAGGCCCTAAGACATCAATTGACCTCTCATGAGGCTTATTATTCCATGTATGAGATAGTTTGGTGGGATTGTCACCAAAATTTAGGGTTACTTGCATAATATTTTATGTTTAGGGGCTAATGTAGGCCCATAAGCTAATTCGATCAACTCCTAATAAATGTATAAATAGGAGTTAGTTGGATTCATTTGTATCATCACTTGACTTGGGATCTCTCTATCTTTAGAGAACTTCACATTTTTCCTTGGAGGACTATTTTGGATGATGGATGCATTTTGATGTATGGATTTGGGCTAATTTTATCTTGGAGATTTGTTTTTGCAAATGTGAAGCTGGTTGGATATACTCTCTAACATTATGAGTGAAAATTTAACGCTATTCTTCTTGTTGTTGCATACTATTGAATTTCGCTATAACTAGGGCTAATTGCTGCATGATGGAAATGTGGAATTATGTGTCTATTTAGCTTATTTAAGGTATGGGACATCTTGGATGAATGAAATATATTAGAGATCATTTTATCTCAATAAACTTGCACCACTTGTATGAAGTATAGATGCTTGAAAGTCACTTTTCGTTTTCCTCTAACATTGGACGAAGTTGACATTCTGGGCCTCCTTGATCAAGAAACTGAATTATTGTTCATTATCACCCCCAACTCCATATCCCCAAGTGAATTATGCACTAGTACCTCAAAAAGGGTGATGATTCCCCCCCCCCGCCCCCCTTTTTCACAATTTTCCATTTTTCCCTAGGTCTAGCCCCATTAGGTCACCTAGGGCATCAATTTACCAAGAATATAGCCAGAGGAAAACTTTGATCTCCTACATCCAACTGCATTGGTGGGTCCCCTCACTCTCCTCATAATTTGGGCTAATTACGACGATGGAATTTTTGGATACCTCAAGCCCTAGCTCTAGGATCAAGTTTTGCATAGGTGTTCCTAAGGCTAGAATCTAGTAGGATCAATTTGACCCATCGAAGTAAAAACTCTTACTTGATCCTTTCCCCTCACATTGTCCAAGATAGGAACATCATTGGTTGCTAAATTCCATCCCCGAACCTGGGTTGGGTCCACTTGGCCCCATGTGGTCCCATTTGGTGTCGAAGGCCTTTCATCAAGGACCATTTGGGAATCCAAGTTCCCAAAGGATTTTAGGGATTGGTAACTTCCTTCATAAGTCTTATTCTTCTCCCTCAACCCTTCAATCCCCCTCCTCTCTCCCTAGAAGATCAAGTCCCTTGCTTAAAAGGTAAGCATGTCCCACTATTTATTCTATTTGAGGGAAAGGGCTTCTAGGGTCACTTCCCACCTATTCATTGACCTATAATATACAAGTGACTTCCTAAACTATCGGGACTCCTTCTATCGGTGAAATTTCGTGAAGAGCAAGGAACTTAGCTGTGGTGACAGTGGGCTAAGCATCCACCGTTTCCCTTGTCCTAGTCGTTGCCCTCTTAGGAACCCCTTTTAGGTCCACTACTAGTTTGAGTGGTAACAAGTTGTTCACAACTCCATTTATGAACAAATCTTTGGTATGCCCACTTTTCCATAATATGGCTCCAAGATGAGAAGTCTAGGGCTATGGAGGTTGCCCTTATTCTCACTGAATTAATCCTCTACAATATAGTGAACTAGGGCTAGTTGGTTGGCCCACTTGACTGCTACTTTAGTCCTTCAAATTCTGCACATCCTTAGGCCCTATACACATTCCCTTCTACCAATCTTGTTGTCCTTCACAAGTACAAGAGTTAGGGCTCTTCTTTGACAGTCACCTAACAACCCTCCAACTATACTTGGACTATCATCAATTTTCCCAACCACAGTCAATTATTTTTACTGATCTAGGGCTCACAATATTGTCTTCATCTAGGGCTCTTCAAATCTTCCACCTAACAATGGTTTGAGTCCTCTCAAAATCATTGTTCTTGTGTATCGACAATTTGATCTTCGTTGTCCAATCTATGAATAAATCTGAACTACTCCTCTTATCATCCTTCTAACAATCTGTAGATGACTGGACTAGGATGACAAATCAACCACTAATAGTCCATTGACTAATTTTTTATAGGTTGCTTCAGATATATGTCTAAAACTCCATGGATAGTCCACCAAATCAACTCCTCTACATGTCAATCCATTCTTCACTTGGCACATTTCTTCTGCATGCTCAATCTTCTGCTCAGGTTCCACCCTCCTTTGGATTTGTTATCTCCACACATACTGAATCTGCAAACCATCTTCTAGATCTGCAGTCTATATTTCAGAAATAAACCTCGCTTTAAGGGTCACAACTTCTCTTCTTCTACGCAGTTTTTTCCCAATCTTAAGGGAATACCTTATGAACTAAACATGCTAGGAAATTGTACTAACTAGGGCACTATACTTATGTACTTCTAATTGTTGTAGAACAAACCCTATCCACCCATAGAGAAAACCACAACTCTCACCTCCATAAGGGACTTGACCTAGCTCATATGGATCCATATATTTTGGGCATTTCTTTGACTGAATCTTGACATGAACTTCAGATCTCAATGTCGACCCTCAAACTAGGGTTAAATCGGCCAATATTACACTTGCGTCTACTTCTATTTTGGCTCTAAATTATAGTGCAAGCCCTCCTCCATTTATGTTTGTCTTTATAACCACTGCAAGACAAGATCGTATCAACCCTCTCTTCTATTTCATGTGGAAAATCTAACCAACGGGATTCAATCTGGTCTTGTAATGTACTAAAACAAGATATTGAATCCTTCCTACAATTTGCGGAAACAAAACACGATCACACAATCACATATAAGTAAGAGAAAGAAATTATCAATCACACAAAAAAAGATGTATTTGGGGAAAGCAATTGCTCAAAACCCCTCTATCTCTATTGTGTATTAAGTCAAGGAATTTTGCATGCAACACTTATATAGGATTGTTTTCACCTGCAAATCCTGAAACTGAATAGCCTTCGAACAATTGAATCAATATAATGCATTTGTCATTAGAGTCTTTTGATTACTGCTAGCTACTGCACCTGTCTACTGGACTCTTCGTGCTACTGCTAGCATCTGCATCCATGCCCTTCGCACTATTGCCAACTCTGATCTGTGCTCCAATATTCTACATCTGTCACTCTGATTTCTGTCTTCCTAACATCTGACTACATCAATCTAGCTAATCCTTCCTGCTATTATTGTACTGTGGACTCCTCATAGCTAGGCTCGATCCATGAGACACACCATCACCATCTCAATGGACCCTGCACAAATTTCCTATCTTGGGATTATGTATACACATCACCTTACCTTTCACCTGGAGGTATGGTTGCATGTGTTCCATCTGCCCATTTGGATCAAAATTTCCCCCTCATGGAGGTCTCTACTTGAATGGACGATTCCACTCAGTTTCCTCTCTTCTTCTCCAATTGTGGCTGGTCCACAACATTCTGAAACCGTTTCTAAGGATGCATGTTGAGAGGTAATTTGTACTCCCTCTCAACAACCAAGTCTCTAACCTCTGCTTTGCTCCTCAAAGCTTTGCATGCATTTGGTACCTCAAGTGCATATAGGTTCTTGACTCGTGCACATTGTAATTGTCCTGCCATTACAAAAGTTTCTAAAAAATAGTTGATTTTAAATCGACGATATCTCCCTCATCCGAGCTCTGAATTGATTTTCCATTTGGGTAGTTTTTCGCAAGGAATCCAAATTATATGCTTTTTTTTTTGAAAATTTTACACCAAATTCTTCAGATATTCTCTGCAAACTCGCCACTGAAAAAATTCATGCTTTGATACCATGTAGAAAATCTAACCAACGAGATTCAATCTAATCATGTAATGTACTAAAACAAGATGTTGAATCCTTCCTACAATTTTCGGAAACAAATAATGATCGCACAATCACATATAAGTAAGAGAAATAAATTATCAATCGCACAACACAAGATGTATCTGGGGACAGAAACTGCTCAAAACCCCTCTATCTCTATTGTGTATTAATTCAAGGAATCATGAAACAATACAATGGTTAATCTCTCATGAGATTCTCCAACACTCTCCCAATTGTCCCTCGTTGGTCTAGGCACACTTGGTTTAGTACTTAGCCAATTCTCAGCCTTCCTACAGCCTGCCTTACTCATGCAATTCCTAGGGAATTAGCTCCCTATTAATTAGTAAAATCAATCTTCCTTGATTGCGCAATCCATCGTGGCATACCAATGACTTTATAATTGCACATGGGAAATTTAGTATAAACATAGCTGATAGTTATGTTCCCTTTAACCTCTGTCTCAACTGGGGCTTCCTCGGAACTGACATGCATGCCGTTGTTAATAGTGAACTATCAGTTATCTAATTGATCAATCATTGTGAATTAAATATAATTTAATTCATTGGCCGACCTCTCTCTAGCTCATCAATTAGTTAAAATGATTTTAACTGATTTTAACTCATTTAATTGAGTTAAATAATTTGCACATGCACCCCACAAATGCATCAACTATAAATGGACTCCAAAAATATGAGATTAATACCTCTGCATGCCTCATCTTAGACCCTCAACTCGAATTTGTTGAGCTAACTCAGTCATCATGACTTAGTTAACTGACACAAGTTGTTATGAGATGAAATTACAATTTATTTTAGGGAAAAATAAATTACATGCCCCACATTCCTCACTCCTGGTGCATCAAAATTCCTCACCAGTGTGGGTGCATTGTTTTTTTGTCCCTTCCGGTTTCCAATTTAAATGTTTCTTGTTGTAAATTTCAACATTTCATAATTTGATGCGGCCTTCACACAAAGACACCATTGAAATCACATGCCCAAATTCTCATGAGCAACCTCTCTTAAGCTCGATCTGCCATAAGAGAACCAACAATATGCTATCCTACTTCCTAGCTCGAACCGACCATTAAGGTATGCAACATTATTGTGAACCCTCACATGACGATCTTGCTCTTGGAGGATGATCATGGCCTCCCTTTAGCAACCCTTACTCGACCTACTTTAGGACTACATCTCTCTTTGCCCCCTTGATCAAATGAGATCCTTCTCACTTGATCTTCTTTCCTTCACCCTAAGGCCTCCTTATATAGTTTTTCCTAGACCTATTAGGAACCCTCTAGAACTTTCTGGTTTTATCCACTTATACATTAGGAAATATTAATTTTCCTTTTTAATTTTCTTTTATATTTTAAACCCCATCTTGGGTCCAAAATCCCTTTGCTTGGCTTCTTTGCCCACAAATCCTTTTGTGAACAAACTCACACAAAACCATATCACTAGGCTTGTGGATTACCTCCCAAGCTACACAATTCAACAACATCATCTAGTTGTAGTAGCAATAACTTGGTTAAGCTCTTATAGTCAAGCGAGGGCTTTGTTGGGTTCCCAAGTTTCAAATTAAGTAAGGGTAGTTGTGAGGGCATGATAGCCAGGGAGGGTCAGGGCATGCGCATTAGGAATGAAAAGGCATGCTAACACATGTTGGACAATGTCAATGCATGTTGAAGAGTTTTAGGGAGTGTCGGGGCATATCAAGGGATAACTAGGTCAAAATGCATGGAAAGGAGTGAATAAAAGTGTGTGACAGGGAGTGTGAGCGAATTCAAGTGTGCTAAGGACAAAGTATGTCAGGAGAAGTTCATAATAGGATTTATAGGAGGCAAGCCTACGGTTGTTATATGGGGCTCGACATAGTAGTTTTAGACAAAGGGAGATCACTTTGTGCTAGGCACAACATTGTTTTTCCTTTAGTTATTTTTTTATATGAGATGTGGCACACTTTGGCTACATGCTCATGTTTTAAACTATTCTAGATAATTGCATATTGTACATTGTTGTGTATAAGTTTTGGGGCATTCGACTTGTGTCAGCTTATATCTTGTGTGCCTTGTGCATCTTGTGGTTCTTGCAAACTCTCAGTTAATGTTATACTATTTATACCAACTGAGCATACATGTGAAATATTTCTTATGTAAGCTATGTTGCTTAGTTGTTTTATGGCCATGGCTAGATCATGTTATCCTTGTCTTGGTGACTAGTCAAGTGGGACAAGTTGAGTTTGGACATGAGTAGCATAATATGAGTTATAGGCAGTTCTTAGGTGTACAAGGCACAATCTACTTGTAGTTGGTGCAATTGGTCAAGTTGTTGCGATTGAAGCAAGCCAATATTGTCACATGAACTGTAATAGCTAAGGAATTGATTGGGTTCCCAAGTCATGAAAAAATGTAAAGGCTAGCTGTGAGGACATGAGTGCCAAGGCATGCTAGGGAATGCTAAGATGTATTAGATAGTGCGAAGGCATGTCAAACATGCTAAGATGTGCCAAGTGATAAGGCATGCCATGATGTGCAAGGGTGTGTCAATGCATGTCAGGGACATTCAAGGAAAAAAAAGGGAGAAACAAGTTAAACTACAAGGAAATGAACACATAAGAGGGTTAACAAGTTATCAATTTACCTTTTCCAAGAGGGGCATGCTAGGTACACCAACACTAGGCACCAATAGGTGCCAAGTGCAAAGTCTTAGTGCATTCTAAGTGCCAAGTCTTCCTTTGTTGCTTCTCATCTACTTTCCAACAGTTGATCTCAAATAAATTTAATATTAAACCATGCCAAATTATACCAAGGCATGTCAACGTATTCCATACATGATAAGAATTTCCAAGCGCCAACACGTGCCAAGTGCCAATATGTGTCACAGAGTGTTATGCATGCTATGAAGTGGAAGGGCATGTTGAAGAGTGATAAGGTGTTCTAGAGAGTGCTAATGCATGTTGAGGAGTGTTAAGGAGTACTAGTACAAAAAATTAAGGGAGCACTAGGTAAAAATTCATGGAAGTTAGTGAATACGAGGAACATGTGCTAGGGACTAGTGTTAATGAGTGCTAGTTGTCATGCCAAGGAGGGAGTGACAAGGTATGATAAGGATTGGTAAGGCATGCTAGGGAATATCAAGACATGTAAAGAAGTCTCAAAGTGTGCTTAGGAGTTCCAAGGTGTGCTAATTATATGTGCCAAATAGTGCCAATACATGACAGGTGCTAAGGATGTACTGGGTGCCAGGGTATGTCAATATGTGTCAAGAAGTTTCAAGGAAACAAAAGGAAGAACCAATAAGAGGGTTAATAAGTCGGGACTTAATTATCTTTTTCAAAAGGGGCATGCTAACCATACTAATAATAGGTCCCAATAAATGCCAAGTGGAAATATGTGCCAAGTGCTAATGTATGTCAATGCATTGAACCAAGGTGTTCCATGGCATGCTAGGGACTACATGCATGCCAACACATGCTAGGAGAGTTCTATGTTGTGCTAGCGCATGCCATCATGTTCTTTGGCGTCAATGTAATGGAAATATGTTCTAGGTACAAAGATGTTCCAAGACATGCGAGGTTCTAAAATATGTTAGTGTGTGCCAAAGCATTAATTTAAGGTGTGCCCAGATTGTTGAGAAGTGTTAGGTATTTCTCATTAATAGAATTGATAGAGCTTGATTATGTATTAAATAATATATTTCCTACACACACTAGTGGGACTTTATCTAAAGGGAATTTTCTAGATAATAAACTTAATAGATATGAATAATGTGTTGACTCATAGGAAAACTCTATTCGACTAGTCATATTTGAAGGAAATGATACACACTAATTACTTCTTAAAAAATTGATTGAATCTAACCACTATGGCCTTGGACATATTATAAAAAATACTCCGCAATAATGGTATTAAATCCTTATATTTTGACAAAAAAATATATTAACAAGAACATAACATCATCAAAAACTCATTGGAATGATCAATGGTGATGAACATTTTTTGACCGTCACCAAAAGTAACAAAAATAGCATTGGTGAGGGTCATTAAAAGTTCGTCACTATAAGTGTCACTAAAGACAAATTAGTGATGGGCCTTTAACGACCCTCACCAAAAGTGTCATTGAAAATGGCTTTGGTGACGGACCTTAAAGGACCATCACTATATACATTTACAGTGACGCTTTTATGACCGTCACCCATATGTGACATTGGTGACGAACCTTAAAGGTCTGTCACAAGCATGACCCTCACCAATGTCCTTTTTTCTTGTAGTGCATCCATGTATTCAATGAAAAATTGATGGACCAAAAGGACTATGATAAAAAGATAAGGGACCATGCCAAAGAACAGGTGAATAAGCAACTGCCATAGGGATCTCCAACAAGGAAAGTTGTTCTCCAATACATTGAAGATTTATTCTTCCTTCAGAATGAAATCAAACATTTATTTGTAATTAAACCAAATTTTTCTAAGTACACTGAAGAAGATGAGAACTACAGAAAACTCAAGAGTGTAAAAATATCAAATGCTGAACAGTGGCAAGTATTGATAGATTTATTGTAGTAGCCAAGAAGCAAACAGTGAAGGAGAGTGCAGATGAAGCAGTCAATTTGAAAAGGAAACAATTAAAACAATACTTGATTGTGATTTTTTACTGCTAAAAAGTCTCTTTTTACAGTAGTTAGAGGTCAAAATATCAGGTTAAAGAGTATCAGGGTGAAAGGTTAGAGTCAAAGTGTATCAGAGAGAAAACAACAGTTAGTTGATTTGACTGCAGTAATTTCCTTTTTTTACAGTAGTGAAATGATTAATAAACAGCGTGAAAGAGTATCAGAGATAAAGTATAAGGTCAAAGAGTATCAGTGAAGTCATCTTCCAAAAAGATATTTTGCAAAATGCCAGCAAGCATGTACATCTATTCAACAAACAATTTTTTGTTAGATAAGATAGCTCTATATTTTCTAGATAAGAGGACAACTTGCTAAAGTTGTTAAGCAACTATCCCTTTTAATGTGTAAAGATATTTTTATTTTCCTAGAGTTATTCCTAGATCTCTCTAGGATATTTGTAATAAAAATTTGTATAAATACTTCAGTTTATGAAGTGTTTAGTGTGGAATAAAATTGCTAAGAACATTATAGACATTTTGCTGGTACGTTGGAGGCTCACATGTGTTGATTTCAAAGCAGCAGTCTAGACAATAGCCAATTGGACTTCATAATTCAGGATTCATGTGATAATTTGAAGAGTAAAGTGCATCTATCTTGTCATTGTTTCCATTCTATGTTACATACAATTTCATATATGTTGTTCAATCTTAATGATTAATTAGGAGAATTATTTCAGGACTAGTGTAAGAACTCCCTGTCTTAACTACTTAATCATTTAAATGTTTTCTGCTGATTTCTGGATTTAGGAATTCTTAATTGCTCCTAGTCCCGTTTGACCCCTGCCTCCTTCCTCTTTTTCCAGATCAAAGGATCCTTCATTGCCCTTTATCCCGAAGCAAGCCATCTCATCAAAACAATCTATCCAAATCTCTGAGGGTTATCTACCTTGCCCTGAATACATTAGCATCCTCTTGGCCTTGCCTTCTAGTTCTGCTTGCTAGACTTTGACTCCATAGCCCAATGGACTAGTAGATCCCTCTTTAATTTGTCTTCAAGTAATCTTATTTTCCACCAAACATTTCAAAACCAAAACCAAATTGAACTATCATAACTAGCCTAAAACATTAAACAAAAACAAAGTTAAATCATAAAGAGAGAGCCCTCTCTGAAATTTAGGAAGGCTAGATCCTAAATTTCCAAAGTAGGTTTGCGGTTACCCCTAGTTTTCTTAAAACTGAAAAAATCCAAAATCCCACAATCTTAGAAATTACTAGGTGATAATAGTATGGGTCAATAAAATTAATTAAAAAAAAAAAAAAACCAAAGAAATTAATAAACACTAAGAATTAACCCAAGGGATTATTCACATTACAAACCAAAAGAACTAATAAACCCAAGGGTTTATTATTATAAACCAAAGGAATGAGTGAACCCAAGGGGAAAATATTAATAACTTAAGGGACTAATAAGGCCAATGGAACAATAGTAAAAACACAAGAGCTTAATAAAGCATACAACCCAATATTTTAAACACAGAGGAATTTTAAAGTTACATGATTATTATTATTATGAATAGGAAATGATAAATCAACCTTACTGATAGTTAATATTATAAACTGAATGAATTAATAAGCTAAAGTGATATTAAACTCCACCATCAGTGAAACCAAAAAAATAACATTGAAATTAACATACATTTATTGTTGTCTTTACATAAAGAAATCCCACTACAAAAATGGATTTGAAACTCTCCATCAAAGTTCATTTATGAAATAGCCTCTTCGAGAACACAACCATACCGACTACAAAAGGAACACCAATTCAAATCAACAGGATAATGACCACGATACTTAACGCTTTCCAACCAATCCCTTCTTGTTTTTCTCCTAGCCTCCCTCATGTCCACATGCAACAAGTATTTTACATTCATTTTCATTTCATATTTCACATGAAGATGCTCATCAATAAAAAGCAAGATGGAAGCCATGTTTTCTATCGAACTTGTTCTGAAGATATGAAAGAAAACTGATGAGTCTAGAAATATTTTCCACGACTTGATTATAATAGATGCCATCATTATTATCCATATATGCATTTGAAAGGAAAACAACAAAATAAAGATTAATACACAAAGACATAGAAACATATATATATATATATATATATATATATATATATATATATAACACCCCATTTGTATTGTTGTTAAAAAACTTAATCTTAAGAACATCATGCTATAAAATAACCTAACGCTACATGAACCAAATGATATAAAATTTATACAAAAATAAACCTCATTAGACATACATATTGTACACATGAAATGAGTGATAAAATTATGAGTGATATGACCCTTATTACAATAATCAACAATAAATCACAAATTTTTAAACTTAATGTTTAAAATCAAATATTAATAATGTTATTAATTCTATATTTGTGTTTAAATTGATGTTAATGTATATATTAATTTTAGTTTAATATTAATATCAAATATAAATATGTTTTCATTGAACCAAACCACGACATATTTAACAAACCACATTGATAAAAAAATTTAATTGCATGTCATAGGGATATGGAATTAAATCTTGATTTTTAATGATTGGCTCATATAACTAGTTGTACATGTCTGAATGGTTCATTGTAAACAAAAGAACAGTAGCGACTTAAAAAAAGGAGGTAAATTGAACAACACAAAAAATGATGTAAGAAATTTCTCAGATATTACTATATTGGATCTCATGAATGTATTCATTTCATTAATACATGAAAATAATGATTATACTAAATGCAAATAGAGAGGACAATAAAAATAATTAAAAAGAATTCTATAAATATGTCACAATACTATTAGTTGCATGTCACAGTGATATGGAATTCCATATTGATTTTTAATGATTGGCTCATATAACTGGCTTTTTAATATTTGAATGGGTCATTGTAAGAAAAATAACAACAACCACTTAAAAAATAAGAAAATTAAACAACATGAAAAACGATGTAGAAAACTTTCCAAAATATTACTATGAATTTGATGAATGTATGCATCTCATTAATATATCAAAATCATTATTATATTAAAAGTAAATAAAGAGGACAATAAAAGGAATTCAAAAAAAATTCTATAAAGAGCTAAAAGTATTAATAGTTTCATGTCATAATGATATGGACTTTAATCGCTCCTCTTCTTTCTTCCTAATTGTAACATATGCACTCTCTTTCATCTTGGCATAACGCTGAAAAGAGAAAGGCGGTGCAATGCATAAACCATCTATTGATTTCACTCTTGATATCACTGCGAAGGTCAGGCCTTGCTGCTTTTTATTCCCGATATCAATTGATGCTCGCTCTAAAGACAAACCTTGTGACTTGTGGATTGTAAGAGCCCATTCCATCTTTAAAAGAAATTGTTTTCAATTTCCTCTTATCACTGGTGTGATAGGTACAATGTTTGGATTGCTTGCATCAAACGAAACACCAACATACTTATCAAAAACAACAGTTGTGAACATTGGAAGCTCAGGTGGCTTAGAGGTAGGCATATAAAATATTTCCTTCACATACCCAAGTGCACCATTCACCAAACCAGCTTCTACCCACAAATTGCATGTCAACATAACACGTTGGCCACGACACAACAAAACTTCACAGTCTAGTTGATCATCATCGGCACCACCGATTTTTGAATGCCTTGAATTCATAGCAGTACATTGTGCAATTAGAGAATTTAATGATTTCAACATATGCCTATTATGGAAGGACACCAAATTATTCGTTGGAAACATGTGAACTGTTGTATTAAATAAATCCCTTTCTCTAGGATGCAACCTCATATCAGCCCGCGACATAAGAAACTCCCAATAGTCAAGAATGGGTTCTGCATTTCTTATGTTATTGAGGACTCTACGAAAACAAGATTGTTTCTCATTATTCCCTTATTGGTGAAATATTATGTCAAGAGTGACAACAGTGTTGAATTTTTTCCACAAGACTTTCCCTGTTGTATTACCTGCATACAAAGGCTTATATCTCAGAGGAGGTAGTTGGCCAAGGTCACCCACAAGGATGATGGATCTTCCACCAAAAGGACAATTCTTTTTCTCTGGAAATGCTTCTCATAATCGAGCATCTATTTGCATGAATAACCTTGATCCTAAAAAGCTCATTTCATCAATCAATATATATCAAATATGCCTCATTTCTTCTTGTAATACTGCTAGAGATTGACCTTGTAGTGGTTTCATATCTTTAATTGGAATTTTTAGAGCACAATGTATTGTTTTTGCATGTATATTAAAAACAACTATTCCTGTTTGGGCAAGAAGAAGCAAAGGAATTTTTCCATTACTTGACAAATTAGAAAGAGCTTCAAAAAGACAGTGGATAAGGAAAGACTTGCTAGTGCCTACAGTGCCCTGAACATTCATAAGAAGAGCTTCACGAATCTCATATTCAGCAAAATGCCTTAATTTTTTTTCAAAAGCAAGTATTTGTTTTTCCGCCAATGAATTTGGAGAGGCAACTGTTCTATTTGGAAGGTCAACAATATCACCCTTTGATATTCCATTCCTTATAAAATTAATAGCTTCTTTAGCCACATCATTAGAAATAGTTGTACTTTTCCAGTCAAAGGATATATCAAAATCCCCTCGACCAAGGGTGTGAAGATCAGAAACATTCTCATTACTTGGTGGAACCAAGCGAGAGAAAATTTTCCATTCTTGAAAATCATCTTCAAGATTCATTTCCTGGTTAGAAAAATCACCATCTTCTCCGTCTTCAATATTTTCAACAATTAATGGATTTCGATCAACATGCCATGCTCGATATCGAAAATTCCTCCAATTTTCAACAACAATTTCAGCTAAAAGCCCAATATCTGCAGAAATGTCACGAAATGGCTTGTACAAGAGCAATTCTATCCAGCAAAAGGTTTCAAATTTGTTTGAACCATCACTAGGAAGAGAATAAAACTGTGGGAAAACCCGAAAAATCGCATGAACATCTCTAGGCTTCTAGGGATCTTTTTTACACTTGCTATCAAATGTCCAAGATCTTGTTGTTTCTATCAAAGATAGATGTTCAAGGAGAAAATTCCTCTTCTGATAATGTTGAAAAAAAGTATTTTCAGTTGAACATTACATGCCATCCCTTGATATTTTCCTGAAAACCATTCTTCCAACATTTAATGAAACAAATTTTCGACTACATACAACAAGAGGTAGCTTAAGCAACATATGGCATGTTTCTTGTGCTCCAATGTCACGGTCAACAATCGTTTTTGCAAGAAACCTTCTCTAAGCACATAAAGCATGATCCTCAGAGGCAATAGTATTTGAAATTCTAGTTAACATATCATGATAACTTTCAGACCTTTTCTCCACTTTTGATGCATACTTAGCAATATATTTCAGGACAACATGCCAAGAAAGCACTGGTTGGCAATCAACATTTGCACGGGATATTTTTAGAAGGTCAATGTTATGTACATTGAGCCTATCATTATTTATTGCTGGGTAATATTTTTTTCTTCCTTGATCATCTATGAACAATATTGATACTTCAGAAAGATCCCATGGAGCATTGTACTGACAAGTGAGAATAGTTCCATTTTTGCACAAACAAGAATCTACACTACACTTTGTGTGCCTTTGGACATGTTTAAACAATTCTTCATAATCATTATGAGGATTGCAAGAGAAAATCTGATTGATATTCAATAGGCAAGGGTCATCATTGAGACTTCTTTGAACCATTATATTTCGATGATGTATTTCACGTGGATTCCATGCAGTTACATAATTGTCAAAGAATCTCTTTGCAAGTTGCAAATCACAATCATTTAACCAATCTAGTCTTTCCATGTCAGGAGCTCCTTGCAACCATACGAAACCATGGATATGTGCTGAACCTCTATGTTTCCACTCATATCTAAAGAAAATGAATACAGAGTTACTACAAAAAATATAAATTGAACCATAATAAGAAATTGACAATGAATAGAAAATAAATTCAACAAAACAGACCTGTACCAGAAGTCTTTCTCTTTAAGATATTTTTGGATAACTTCCTCTCGAAATATATTGAATCTATGGTGCATAAATGTGGCAAAAATATGAGGGTACTGGATAACATTCTCAATTTTCATATGATGCTCATTTAAGGAATGAGAATGTGAGGGTACAGGCATGAGGCTATGCAGCTCTGGGCACTTTGTGTCAGCTGCGCTCAAAGTAAAAAGAAAAGATGGACATCCCAACTGAGTAATCATGTCAGTCAATTCATCCTGAAATTTAGTCCAATATGCCCTTGTAACTCTTAGAGAAGAACGAAACTGCATAAGATGCTCAACCAACTTATTATCTGGTAAATCAGAAAGTTGGTGACACAAGTTTTCAATTGTTGTTAGTGAGTTATCATGTAAATTTTTCTTCACAAAAAATGAAGCAGTTGCTTAGCTCCGATGCTGCATTATCATGTTCAATAGGTAATATAGAAAGCGAGGATGGATTCCAAACCTCTGATCATAGTATCTAAGAATATGAAATGCATACTCATGAAGTTCAACAGTACAAATGCGTGGTTGCAACCAATCAGCGTCACCAGTGGGAAACAACATGGGGAATGCCATATCTAATAACCCCTTGGTATTATATTCATTCACCGGAGATGTTCCAATACTGGGCCAATCCATTTCTTAAAGATGTGAAGAATCAAAATTATCAAGAAATGCTCTAATTTCTTCCACTTCTCTATGTTCATTGGGCATGCGAGAAAAAAAAAAAGAAGGATGAGAGGGAAAATGCCCAAGAGGAAACCCTTCATTATTAGTTGCATTTATCTTAGATTCTTCAATATCACAATAAAAAAATGTAAGCCTAGAGGAGACATTTGTTGATCTTTTGGACAGAGCAGTCACTGAATCATAGTCAATTACAACATCTCGATAATATTGATCACGCTCAATTTTGAAAAGAAATGCAACCATAACTCGAGATCTTTTGACATAACATTCATAATATTTAGAATGAGCAGCATGTCTCCTCACAATTAAAAAGTCAATATCTTCAACATGTCGGGGAAGACTTTGTGCAATTGTAGAAATATCTTGGGGAAAGCTAATTGTGTGTCCGCTATACTTATATTGCCCACCTCGAGCATGTGTCACTTGCAAAATAGGATTTACATGTGCTATTAACATTTCTTAAACTTGAGTAAGAACTCTTAAAATATGAGGTTGCTACACAAGATCCATGTTATTATATCTAGAAAAACGATGTGAACCTCTTTCATTCTTACATCGTCTGCAAATAGGTCCTTCAAAATCTCTCAAAACCTGAATTCCAGGATATGATTCTTGGCAAATGTGGCACATTTGGACAACTAAAAAGCTATCTATATTTTCTCGAAATTTTTTATGCACTGCAATCATGTTTTCATCAAAATGAATATGAGTTTTATTGGTTGGACCATGTGGAAAACGATGTGGAAGAGTATAATTTCTTCTAAAATGTACTTGATTTTCAGCACCATGAGATTCCCTTCCCAAATTTGAAACATGTGGAACAGATCTATGACATGTCCTTTCCAAATTTATGGTCTGCATTTCTGGAACCTGAGACGATGATAAGGTGTCTTTAGCATTTTATTTTATTTTAAATTTAATGTCCAACTAATTAGAAATGAAAAAATGAAAAAAAATCAAATTCATTCAATATTTACAATTGTTCAGCGATGTTGATGAAGGCTATGAGATGGTTGATCTTCACTTCTAACATCAGTGGATATAACATTTGGGGAGATAGATTCTATGCCTCTATTGAAATGAGTTGTCTCCTGTTTCAAAAAAATAAAATTCATTATAGAACTAAATTTCCAACCAATAAAGATTAAAAATTGTAAAACAAATCAAATACACTGAAAATTACATTACTTTGACAATTTGATATTTTGGATTCTATTTCTCCAACCTCATTAGATGAAATCATTTTTTTTTTCCATAAAAGGTTATAAAATACATTGTACAACTAACAATAAATGGAAAAATGAGGAAAATATGAAATTCATTTAGCGTTTACATTTGGTTGGCGATCTGGATGAATGATGTGAGATCGTTCCTCTTCACTTATAACATTAGTAGATTGGACATCTACAAAGTTAATTTTTATGCCTCTATTGAAACGAGTTGTGACATGTTTGAAGAAAATAAAGTATGCAATAAAATTTATCTCCAACCTACTAAAAATTAAAAAAATTAAAAATGAAATCAAATACATTGAACATTTACATTAGTTTGTTGATTTGATTGTTGGGGAGAATGTAGTGGGAGGCTATGACATGCTTCATATTCAATTCTCAAATTAGTAGATGGAAGAATTGGGGAATTAATTTCTATACCTCTATTAAAATGAGTTGTATCCTATTCCAAGAGAAGAAAATACCTTATAAGTTTAGTAAAAAAAAATTGCAAATAGAGGAATGTAAAAAAATAACCACTATTGCAGCAACCGTCAAAATATCATTGTGTTACCTCCATTGTTCCACGCGAAATTCTATCAGGGATTACTGATTCTGTCCGTGGGACAACATTATTTTGAGAAGGGGGATTGGAAGATCTGATTTTTCGACCAACTGGCTCCAAATTATCAAAAAAATGGCCAATAAAACTATCATCCAAGTCATCACATACAATGTCATCATTGCCTACACCATGGATATTTTGCAACCTTTGACTTTGCTCAAAAGATGAAATTGCAGACAGAGGTATTTTAATTTTAATTCTATTCACCATTAATTGAAAATTGTTTTGTTGATATCATGTGTGTTTTCTTTTATATCAGGCAATTTCCTTGTTTTATCATGAATTTTTTTTGTTGATACCATGTGTGTTTTCTTTTCTGTTAGGTGATTTCCTTGTTTTATCATGGAGCCAACTATGTGGAGTTGTATTCCATTTGAAATTCTTGGAATTGTCTTCCTTTGGCTCTCTTTATCGGTTGTGATAAAATTTAGCACTGTTTGTCAGCAATGGAAGAATGTTTTGCAAAATCCTTCTTTCTTATTGCGTTGCAAGCATATTTGTACAAATGAATTTGGAATTATGGTTCCTTTCCTCAATAATGAAGACAATTATTTTTCTGCTAAATACCTTAATCAAAATAGGCGCATATCTTGTTTTCATTTGCAATTCATAGATTCAAGATACAAAGTATAGTTTACTATTGGACCAATCGTAGTTTTATCATTACCAACAAAATTCTCCCATTTGTAATGAAAATTTTCACCATATAAATATTAACTTAAAACATTTTTTTAATATTAAAAAAATTTATCTTATAAACCTTGGGTTATAAAATAGCATAATGTTACATGGATCAAATGATATGAAAATACCAATTTTTTTTTTAATTCTAATGTCATTGAACCTAAAAAAACATTAAGGTAAATTCTAATGTCATAGAACCTATGTAAACTTAAAGTTATCAATCCTATTTTTTAATGAAATATCTATATTGATGTTAACCTCAATGTTCACATTAATGTATAAATGAGAAATTTATTTTTATTTAAATTTATATGTTTAACATTAACATGTTAATTTATTATTAATATTAATATTAATTAACATTAAAAGAGATATTGATATTTAATTTTAATATTAACAATTTCTTATTTATATTTATTATTAGTGTTAATATCAATCAATATTAATTTAATAATACTAATGTTAATATTAAATAATTAATATTAATAATAATAATATTAATAGTAATGAAAACAATAATATTAATATCAATCATGAAAATAATAATAATAATATTATTATTATTATTATTATTATTATTAATATTAATATGAATATTAATATTAATATGTTAATTTAAACATTTATGTTTATCAATGCTTATTAATTTTAATAAAAATAATAAATATTTAATTTCATAACAAATATGAATATTGAAAAAATTAAGGTTAGTAATAAGAAAACTTAACAATATCTAGTAATATCTATTATGTGTATTACATGAATGATCATCTTTGTATATGGATGAATCTTAGTCATACATCAATATTAATTCTATAAAATTGTATATCGTGTATTATTTAATAATTGAAAAATAATTTCATAATTATAATAAATATATATTAATTTAATCTAATTTAATTAAATTGTAAAAATAAATAGAAATGTAAAAATAATAAATAATAAATATTTGAAATTTTATTAATATAGATGGTAATGATAATATAAATTATATAAATTATATTATATTAATGTATGAATATATTAATAATAATTATATTATATTAATTAATATTAATTGGAAAATGAGCCCACCCAGTCAGCTGCTTCTTCCATTTACTGTCCTCTCATTGCACTGCGGGTCGTTGGCCCCGCCATCCGTGGCCGTCGAGGGCTCCGTAGATCATTAAAAGTAGTGCAGGTTTTTTTCGAAGTTTCAAGATCTCTGGCTATTCCCTCGCGCGGCAAGTTGCGGTGGTGGGCGTGCCGCACCGGCTTGGTGTTTTGTCTGCGACGCACCGGGGCCGTGCGACACATTGGCTCACGTGAGCGCCTTTCATCATCCATCTTTCGGCTTAGGGAAGGGGTTCTCCGAATCGTGCTTCGTGTCGCACAACGAGCTCCGAGGCAGCGTGGCTGCCTCCTCGAGGCGGTCGCCTAGGCTCGTTCCCATGGAGACGGCAGGCACCCCCAAGGAGCCCCCTTTGCTGCCTTCTTCCCCACCTGATGTGTCCAATCGCATTTCGGCTGGTTTTCCCTGCAATAGTGCATGAAGCAACTAAATTCGTTAAGAAGCTCGAAGATATCTCGGAGATCTCTTTGCCTCCTGAGACCCCCATCCAAGTAGCTTTGTCTCTGGCTGATCGTGGTCTCATTGGCCAATTCACGGGACTTTGGCCATCTCCGAAAACTACTGAGTAATGGGTTAACAGGAACTAGGCTCCTCTGATCAAGAAATGTGTTACATCTTACTTTCTTGGGCGAGGGTATTTCCTCTTCGAATTCTCCTCCAAAGAAGACAAAGATCTGATATTCCAAAATGGGTCGTATTTCATGGGTCCTCAGGGCCTCTATCTGAACAAATGGACTCCAGACTTTGATCCGGCTATCGATGTTCCCAAGGCTGTCCCGGTGTGGGTTCGGCTCCCAAATCTCCCAGTTCACTGCTGGAACTAGGATTCTTTGAAACACATTGGAAACTCTCTTGGGAAATTCATAGATCGGGCAAACAACAAGGACCAATACAACTGTGCTAGAATCTGCGTAGAAGTAGATCTAGAGGTGGGTCTCCTGTGAGGCAACTGGAAATCACTGCCGCAGCTGGTTCTATCAGGGAAGCCTGGATTATGAGTACTGGCTTTTTAAATGCATTAAATGTCATACTCATGGACACTTTGCCGTGGAACCGTCCTTCAATGCCGAGCCGCAGAAAGGAAATGAAGAGGGCCTGGAACTGCTACACACAAAGATCAATCACAAAGGTCAACCTGGGAGGCCTCTAATGGAAAAGGCCTCTTCAGGCCCATGCCCGCTTCCTCCCTCCCAAAAAGGCACAAGAAAATAAGTTTGGATCCTCTAAGCCGCCAGAATGTAATAACTCGTAGACTGAGATTCAGTTTAACCTCCAAGCAAAGGCACTCCCTCTTCCTCCCTTAAAGGAACAAGTGTTGTAGAACCCAAAGGCATGACTATAGAAGATGAGGAAGAAGAACAGGAATCGGACGAGTCAGAGAAGGAAGGAGAAATAGGAGAGTCTCAAACCTCGGTAATGAGATCCACAAGAGGTCGCAAAACTGACAGGGAAAAAAGAGAGCAGGAAACTTACAAATACAAGCTACAGGGCAGCCAACCAACTCTGGAAAAACTGTTAGCCTCAAAGCCAAGGACGATGAAAAATCAGCCTCAAGGCTCCAAGGGAGCCCATCAGAAACATAAATAATGAAGGTCATCTCCTGGAATTGTAGAGGTATGGGGAGAAAAATTAAGGAAGAAGCCATTAGAAGCTTAATAAGAATAGAATCTCCAGACATACTTCTCGTCCAGGAGACCAAGCTGGAAGACGTAGTCTTTCTGCATGCAAGTAAGAAACTTTGGATCAAAAGTGAAGCAAGAGCAATCTCTGCCCAGGGAGCCTCGGGATGGCTTGGCACTCTATGGAATGCCAACAAATTTTCAGTCATCTATGAGGCTAGCAACACTCATTGGTTACTGCTTAAAATGCAGAATCTGGACACCAAAGAAATTTTTTTGCCTTTTCAATGTATACTCTCCAGTCAATGTTGGGGAAAAAAGGGACTATTGGGAATCTATAAGGCATCAATCAGACTTAGCAAACCTGGAAAATATAATCATTGCTGGAGATCTCAACCTCACTCTTCACTCGTCTGAAAAAAGAGGAGGTAGCGTAGTCTGAGATCCGGCAAGGGAATGGGCGGAGGATCTTATGCAGGACTGGGATTTGCTTGATATCAAACCTTCCTCCGGTAAGTACTCTTGGTCTAACAAAAGAGCTGGTCTAGGTCATATTGCTGCCAGATTAGATAGATTTTTCATCCAAAGCTCCTTTCTGTTACTAGGATTAGAACCTAGAATGCATATTCTCACAAACACCATCTCGGACCATAAGCCCATAAAGCTAGAACTCCCGTCCCATCTAGATCTGGGCCCTGTTCCTTTCAGATTTAGTCCCCTCTAGGTCAAGGAGCCAGATTTCATGCATTTAGTCAAGGATTGTTGGAGACAATCAGTCAAAGGATCCCTTTTCTTTGTCTGGGAGGAAAAGCTTAGAAGGGTGAAAGGAGCTCTAAAACGATGGGCCAAAACCTTGCCCAATCCTGCTATAGAAAGAAAAAACATTAAAGCTTCTCTAGCCTCTCATCAACTTCAAGTGGAGAAAGCTATAGTCACAGAGGAGCTATTAGATAAAGAGGCTCAGCTGCAGCAGAGTTTTCACAAGGCCTGTTTAGTTGAAGAAGAATACTGGAGATTAAAATCTTGAAATCTTTGGCTCAAAGCAGGGGACATGAACTCTTATTTCTTCCATAAACAAGCCCAGGCCAGGAAATGCTTCAACACTATATCTGAGATCAAGGAGGATAACGTCACCCACAAGGATTTTGAGGACATCAAGAAAGCAGCTTTTTCTCATTTTCAAAACTTGTATAGTGAGGACACGGATACGGACCAATATTCAGATCTGTTAGACATTGTTCCATCTTCAATCTCTCCTCGTATGAATGAGATCCTTGAGGCCAAAGTCTCCAAAAAAGAAGTTAAAAATGCCCTTTTTTCCATGGATCCGGATAAGGCCCTTGGACCGGATGGCTTTTCTGCCAAGTTCCTCCAAGTTTGTTGGCTAATAGTTGAAAAGTACCTCTTCAAAATGGTCCAAAAACCTCAAGATTGTCAGAAAATCGGAGGCAGCACAAACTCAGCTTTCTTAGCCCTCATCCCCAAGGAGAAAGGTGCCAACAAATTCAACAGATTTCGATCGATCTCCTTATGCAATACAGGGTACAAGCTAATCACCAAAGTAATTGCAAATAGACTGAAGCTCATCCTTCCCAAAATCATTCTGGAGAATCAAGGAGGCTTCATCCAAGGCAGGCAAATCGTGGACAACTTCACCCTTGTACAAGAGGCAATTCACTCAAGTCTGCATCGAAATGAACAAGGTATGGTTATGAAACTCGACTTAGCAAATGCTTTTGATCGAGTAAATCATAGCTTTCTGTTAAAAGTCATGAGCAAGTTTGGTTTTGGAGTAAAGTTCATTAAATGGACCCGGGCATGCATCTCGGAGCCATGGATTGCACCTCTAGTAAATGGCAGAGCCACTGAATTTTTTAAAGCTTCGAGAGGGCTTAGGCAGGGGTGCCCACTCTCCCCTCTGCTCTTTGTCATCCAAGCCTATGTTCTCAGTTTTCTATTAGACAAAAAGATGCAAGATCAAGATATTAATGGACTGTGTATGGCAAGAGGGGTCAAAAACATAAATCATGCCCTATTTGCGGATGATACCCTGTTATTGGGAGCTGCCACTCTTTCCTCAGCCATCAAATTTAAAGCAGTTCTGGATGATTTCTATGAGGCCTCAGGCAGTGCCTTAAATAAGAACAAATGTCACATCTACAGCTGGAACACATTGCCCAGATTGCTCTCTGTTATTTCTAGATGTTTGGGCTTTGCAGCCTCCTCCTCTTGGACCTCTTTCAAATACTTGGGCCTCCCTGTTTATCATAAAAGATCTGTAAGTAAAGACTGGCTTCCACAACTTGAAAAATTCAAGACCAGGATCCAAGCCTGGGGATACTCATGGCTCAACATTGCTGGTAAATCTGTCCTAATAAAATCTGTGCTTACCAATCTCCCTCTATTTCAATTTGTTGTTCTTCTCGCTCCGGCAAGCATCTTAAAAAAAATGGAGGAGTACATTTGGAGGTTCTTTTGGAAGGGAGGCAAACAGAATGAAAACAAACTTCCCCTATTCAGTTGGGAAACCATCTCCAAGCCTTTGTGGGAGGGCAGATTGAACTTCAAAAATCTCTGTCAACAGAATATAGCTATGGGAGCGAAGTTAATTTGGAATATCATTGAGCCCAAGCCAGGCTGGGCTCAATTGTCTCTCTGGAAAAAATATTTCAGAGGTCCACGTACTAGCTATTTAGACAACTCGATCCATCTGCCCAACTCGCCTTTCCTCAAACTGTATGCTAAAGCTGCTCCTCTAATCAATGCGCACTCCTTCTGGATTCCAGGAAATGGTAAAAAGATAAATATATGGACTGACAAAATTATGAATACGAATCCTATAGAAGACAGAGGCTCCATTAGAGCGCTGCGCTACTGGATGGAAGGAGAAGGGTTGCGCTCGTTGTGGGATATTTCACTATGGAACAATTCTGATTGGGCAGGCTGGAAATGAATTGTTGTGCTGGCTCACCTGCATAACAAATGGACCACGCTGCTCGATATTCTTCATGGTTTGGCGCCTTCTCACATAAGGAAAAGAGATTCGAGAGGCTGGGGGCCAAATGCCATAGGGTACGCTGTCTCCATGGGATACGCTAAGATGAGAGAGAGACCTTTCGTTCCCCCTGACCCAGCACCTTGGCATGGTGTCTGGCGTTTTCCTTCATGGCCCAAAGTAGACTTCTTTGCTTGGCTTCTATGCCATGGAAAAATCCTCATGTATGACAATCTGCGGAGGAAAGGGTTCCACGGCCCCTCCAAATGTTCGCTGTGTAATGAAAATACAGAGAGTGATGTCCACTTAATGCTTGAATGTAGATTCTCTATGCAGATTTAGTTCACTTTCATCCACAAAATGGATCCCAACATTTTGCTCCCTTGCTCCACTGCTGAACTATTTTCTAAATGGGCGAACAGGTATCCTGGTCCTCCACCTAAAAACCATATAATCAAAGCTGCATGGTCTGTCCTCCCAAAGGTAATTTGCTGGCAGATCTGGCTTGAACGAAATAGAAGAATCTTCATAAATACTAAACAGAATCACAAGGCATTAGAAATCAAGATCAAATGCCACCTAAAAGAGTGCTTGATTGATTTAAAAGATGATTCTAATCTTAGCCAACAGGACATTGCTTGGGGTTCATTTCTTGATTTGCAATTTCAAACAGCAGTTAGGAACGTCCCTCCTCCCAAAGACTGGCAAATAAGAAAATATGAAATAGACTTTCAAGACTAGCTTACAACACATTCAAGACACTCCCTCTTTTTTGATGGGGCAGCAAAGGGCAATCCGGGCAAAGCTGGTGCAGGAGGTGTTGTTGTAAATCCAGTTGGGGAAAAAATTCATTCTTTTGCTTGGGGGCTAGGCCATTCAACCAACATTCAAGTTGAGGCTTTGGCTCTCTTTCAAGGTCTCAAGTTGCTCAAAGATTTAAACATAAGTGAAGCAAATGCTATTGGCGATTCCCAGATCATCATCAATGCAATGGTGTCCAACTCTCCAGCTTTGGACCTTAAACTCGCAAGGCTGATAGCCAGAATTAAGGGCTTGGAAAACGCTTTTCAGAAGCTGAATTACTATCATGTGCTGAGAACTCATAATAAAGAGGCAGACATTGAAGCCAACAAAGTTGCCCTCCTCTCTGCTGGGATCAAGATGAAAGACGAAGAAGAATCATGGGAACCCATCCCATAAGCTAAATTGTCACCATGTTTTACTGCTTACTCTTAAATCAATTTGTATGTATCTTCAAGTTGGGAAAAATATTTGAAATTGAATCTATAGTTACTTCACCAAGGAGGAAAACTTCAATCTTTAGCTACATACTCAACCTTAGTGGTGAGGTGCAACAGGATATTGTCATCCTCAATGTAACCAAATTTTCGGCATTCAAAGCAAGATTCAAAAGCAAGATGAATATAATACTCCATAACTATCGTAAAAAAAAAAAATTATATTAATTATATTGTATTATAGTGTATTAATATTAATTAATAATAATAATAATAATAATATTAATAGTAACCAAAAAATAATATTAATATCAACGAGAAAATAATAATAATAATATTAATAATATTAATATCAATGAGGATAATAATAATAATATGTTAATTTTAAACATTTACGCTTATTAATGTTTATTAATTTTAATAAAAAGCACAAATATTTAATTTAATAACAAATATGAATATTGAAAAAATTAAAGTTAATAATAAAAAAATTTAGCAATATTTAATTCAATGTAAGTATATCTAGTGTTTTTTAGATTTCTATTAATTATACTTTCGTGAATAGTTTTTGTCAACATTCAGTTTTAACTTTTGCATTAATTGAAATTGTAGATTTTAATTATATAAACAGTTCATTAAATTTCAAATCAAATCTACCTTGAGTAAATTATTTGCAGCTAAACCTAAACGACAGTTTAAGGTATCATATGACATCATAACAAATTAGGTTGAAAAAAATCTGATAAACGTTAAAAACTTTTGTGGAGTAAGAGAAAAGGTAGGAAAATCAACCAAGATAGATGCAGTACACATTTTGGTAATTATTCCCTATTTTAATTATTCCCTATTTTAAAAACAAAAGTGAAAAGTGAAAACTGAACAGTTTGAGTTGATTGATCTAAAGTCTTCTTGAGCTACTGTTAAAAACTTTTACTTTTGCATTGATTGAAATTGTATATTTTAATTATATAAACAATTCATTAAATTTCAAATCAAATCTAACTCAATTAGTTGCAGCCATAAACTATAGTTTAAGGTATCATATGACACCAAAACAAATTAGGTTTAAAAAATCGTAAAGGTTAAAAAACCTTCAGAGTAAGAGAAAAGGTAGGAAAATCAACATAATAGATGTAGTAGTTAGTTACAAACGGATAGGCGTAACCCCCTGTCGGAAGGAGCATGTTTTGTGATTAGGCTAATTAATTTTTTGGATCTGATGGTCAGGATTGGAAGATGCCAGTATATTCTGGTCGTCGCCACTAAATCGATGGATGAAATCTACCCCACTAACTTCCTTGCATATCTAAATCATGTGTTTAAACCGTACTTAAATTAATTTTTTACAAATCTGGATTAAAAATTTACTGTGCCATTTGCTGACCGCCACCTATCAAATTAAGAAATCCTCCCATCCCATAACCACCACGTTGATGGGCACGTTGCTGATTACAAGTTGTGCTTGTCTCCGACGTGTGGGGATCTCCCAACCATGTTGATGGGCACGTTGCTCATTACAAGACTGCTTGTCTCTTCGTAGACATGTGGCGATTGAAGGGAATTTAACAGTCGCATGAAGTGGGGAGTGGGAGGAGAAGCACAGTGCTCATGCATTGTCGTTCTATTGTAGCAGTTTTGCCGCTTGGAGGCGATCCGCCATGGTATGGTAGTGGGCGAGTCAGAGCGCAATGCTCATGCAATAAGCATTGTGCCGAGGGCTTCTTTTCGCTTCCAGTAGAAGAGAAGATGCAGTACGCCATACATGCAGGGCAGTTCGTAGGATATGGAAATGGGAATTTTATCAACGATGACCCCTTGATGGACTGGAGAGAACGGATAACGTAATCCTAATTTTGTTTGAAATGATGGCCGGCTGAACGAAAATCGCTATCGGTTGTGTGTTTATTAAAAAAAATATTCAAGGGACGTGGTCCTAAGCTTGATCGAAATGATTGTTGTTGAATAAGAATTGTTCTCGGTTACGTCTTTAGAATCGTAAGGATTATGTTGAATAATGACTGAACTCTAAAGATTGCCTTCAACAACCCCAAATTTTGAAACCCTAAAGATAGACTTCAACAAATCCAAATTTCTGAAACCCTTGTACGCAACATATGAATCCAACGCTGCCATAGCAAATGTATATATACAGATATGTATACATACATGTAACAAAGCAGGCAGGGTGTACAAAAAAAAGGAGACAAACGTTACAGCGAAAGGTAGAACGGAAAGTGATAATGGGACGCACGCCTTGCTGTGTTGGTCACAGTGCGCAGAAAAGAGGTCCCTGGACTACTGAATACTTGGGATTGTGGAGTTTTGTAGGTGGTACAGACGAACTCACGAGAGATTTTTCTGTGCGTTGTGAGTACTGCAGGTTTATCGAGATGTGGAAAAAGCTGTAGGCTGAGATGGAACAACTACCTGCGACCTGACATCAAGCGTGGAACCTTCTCGCTATAATTCACCTTCATGCAATTCTTGGAAACAGGTAATACCTTTATCTTCAATTTTATGTTGTTTAGACCTTCATTAGTCACTATTAGAGGCTGTGTTTCATTGCTATTAATGAGACATTTCAGTTATACTGTTTAAGGCTTCTTTTCATTGCCAACGATGAAGGAAACGTGTAAATATTATTCAAAATGACATTGAGTCCGGATGATGGCAAGACACATTTTATAATAGTGGATGAAGGTAAGTGGTGAGTAAAAACTGTGAAGTGTAAATGTATTAAAATGCCATTCATTTAGAAAATGGCCCAGGGCTGTTGGGCTGCATAAATGGAATTAATTTGGGGTTGTCATTCATTTTATAAATGTACACTTCACTTTTAATGGCGGTTTAATGGTGGCTGGATGGGGTGTGAATATCAAGTTCCACCTTTAACTCCCACCAGTTTTGAGGGATTGGATTAAAGGTGAAGGTGCTCCTATGCATAGCATATGCAATGTGGGTCCAAATGAAGATCACTTTGCTGCACTACACTGTTCCTTTAAATGCATCTTCACCTTTTGTAAGGATGGTTATTGAGTGATTTAATAATGTAATTTTTTAACCATTCAAAACAAAGTAGAGATGGATGGTAAATGCTAAACTTTAAATGCATCTTCCCTTTTTGTAAAAATGGGTATTGGGTGATTGGATAATCTAATTTTTTAACGATTCATACATTTCATAAATTTTATAAAATGGGTGGTAAATGCCTAAACAAAGTATAGATGGGTGGTAAATGTTAAAACAAAATATAGATGAAGTTAAAGACTTTATTTATATTGAAATGATTTTAAATGAGAAAGGGAAGCAGAGATGAAGTTAAATTACTAGGTTGATAAATGAGTTTATTGAAATGATTTTAAATGAGAAAAGGAAATAAAGACGAAGTTAAATTACTAGGTTGATAAATGAGTTTATATTAAAAAGAAAAGTTAGATTTTAAAGTTTTTTTTAATATATATTAGGTGATGTTTAAGGTTTAAAAAAATATATATATTTTTTAATTATAGTTTAATGAATAATAAATGATTATGATTTAGTTTATTAAGTTAATAACATTTTATAAATATATTTTTTAATTATTTTAGTAATCAAAATCTTGAAATTGTAACAATGAGTTTTTATTTTTTTCCTTATATTATTAACAATTTAATTTACATAAACCATTTAACTTACATAACAATATTAGTTTTTATATATATGTCCATAGTATTACATTTTTACTTGCAATGCAGTATAATGATTTAATAAAATATTTTTTTTAATTTTTTTAATTTTTTATTAAATATGAATAATTATAAAAAATTATAATTACATATTAATTTAGGAAACCTAATAAGAAAATACTCATATCAATTTAGAAAATATAATGGAAATAGACTCATAATTCAGAGTGACACCAGTTTAGAAAACATAATAGAAACAAACTTCCCTAAGTAAAAAGAATCACAACTCAAACAAGTAAGAACTACTTTTTCCAGCACCAAGCCAGAATCTCTTGGTGAATGTCAAGGAATTTTGAAGTTTACCGGATCCATGAAAACTGTGTCCGGCGCTTCAATTTTGTGGCTCTCAAAATGTATTTTTTATTTATTAGACAGACCCTGTTTTGATTCCACATACCACAGTGAATGATTTGAACGACTTTTCTCAATATCAACAACGAATAAAAATATTTCATTCTGGTTATAATTTGGGAGCATAAAATTTGTTAGGGTTGTTGATCCCGGTGCATTATACGTCAAAGGTCTAAACTGCTGTCGTTTTCAACAATATTTAGTTTATTTTTATATGTTAAAATACAAATCAGAAATTCAAAAATTATAAAACGCAAAATAAAAAAATTAAAAATATATTACAACTTTAAAAGTCACGGGAAAATTTAAAGCTTGTTAAATCTTTTTAAATTACTAAATAAAAAAGTTAAATAATTTAAATTTTAAAAGAAAATAAAAAACTTGTTAAATTTTTTAAAAAATAAATAAATAATATTATATTAAAATTAAAAGCACAAAAGCAAATTATTTAATTTATTTTTATTTGTTAAAATAAAAATCACAAATTCAAAATTTATAAAACACAAAATTAAAAAATTAAAAATATATAAAAACTTTAAAAGTTATAACTTTAAAAATGACAAAAAAAAATTAGCACAAATTCAAAAATTATAAAACACAAAATTAAAAAATTGTAAAATATTATAACTTTAAAAGTTATAACTTTAGTTATAACTTTAAAAAGAGAAAAAATTAGTAAAATAAAAAAGTTAAAATAATTTAAATTTTAAAAGTCACGGGAAAATTTAAAACTTGTTAAACCTTTTTAAATTACTAAAATAAAAAATTTCAAATAATTTTAAAAGTCACCGAAAAATAAATAAACTATATTATATTAAAATTTAAAAACAATAAAAAAATAAAATGTATTAAAATTTAAAGTAAAAAAAAAATTATTTAATTTATTTTTATTTGTTAAAATGAAAATCACAAATTCAAAAATTATAAAACACAAAATTTATAAAACTCAAAATTAAAAAATTAAGAATATATTAAAACTTTAAAAGTTATAACTTTAAAAATGACAAAAAAAATTAGCACAAATTCAAAAATTAAAAAACACAAAATTTAAAAATTAAAAATATATTATAACTTTGGTTATAACTTTAAAAATGACAAAAAAATATACTAAAATAAAAAAGTTAAAATAATTTAAATTTTAAGTTAGTTGGTCCAATGTCGCATTGTGACAACAATTGTGTCAATGTTTAAATCAATTCCCTTGGGTTCACCAATTACTTTGGTTTTTAATTTTTTGGGTAATGGTTGTCCCTTGGGTTCACCAATTCCTTTGGTTTATAATATTAAAGCCTTGGGTTTATTAGTTTTTTTTATTTATAATATCAATAATCGATCAATTTCATCCATGATCAAATGGCACATTCTGACAAACATTGTATCAATATGAAAATCACCCATGCCCAACCATGGTCATACTTGGTCCAACATCACATTGTGACAACAATTGTCTCAATGTTTAAATCAATTCCATTGGGTTCACCAATTCCTTTGGTTTATAATATTAAACCCTTGGGTTTATTAGTTTTTTTGGTTTATAATATGAATAATCAATCAATGTCATCCATGATCAAATGACACATTCTGAAAAACATTGTCTCAATACGAAAATGACCCATGGCCAACCATGGTCATAGTTGGTCCAATGTTGCATTGTGACAACAATTGTCTCAATGTTTAAATCAATTCCCTTGGGTTCACCAATTCCTTTTGGTTTATAATTTATTGGGTAATGGTTGTCCCTTGGGTTCACCAATTCCTTTGGTTTATAATATTAAACCCTTGGGTTTATTAGTTTTTTTGGTTTATAATATGAATAATCGATCAATGTCATCCATGATCAAATGACACATTATGAGAAACATTGTCTCAATATGAAAATCACCCATGGCCAACCATGGTCATAGTTGGTGCAACATCGCATTGTGACAACAATTGTCTCAATGTTTAAATCAATTCCCTTGGGTTCACCAATTCCTTTGGTTTATAATATTAAACCCTTGGGTTTATTAGTTTTTTTGGTTTATAATATGAATAATCAATCAATGTCATCCATGATCAAATGACACAGTCTGACAATTGTCTCAATATGAAAATGACCCATGGCCAACCATGGTCATAGTTGGTCCAATGTTGCATTGTGACAACAATTGTCTCAATGTTTAAATCAGTGCCCTTGGGTTCACCAATTCCTTTGGTTTATAATTTTTTGGGTAGTGATTTTCCCTTGGGTTCACCACTTTCTTTGGTTTATAATATTAAACCCTTGGGTTTATTAGTTCAATGTCATCCATGATCAAATGTCACATTCTAACAAACATTGTCTCAATATGAAAATCACCCATGGTCAATTCCCTTGGGTTCACCAATTCCTTTGGTTTATAATTTGTTGGGTAATGGTTTTCCCTTGGGTTCACCAATTCCTTTGGTTTATTTTATTAAACCCTTGGGTTTATTAGTTCTTTTGGTTTATAATATGAATAATCGATCAATGTCATCCATCATCAAATTGTCTGAATATGAAATCAGCCATGGCCAACCATGGTCATACTTTGTCCAACGTCGCATTCTGACAACAATTGTCTCAATGTTTAAATGAATTCCCTTGGGTTCACCAATTCCTTTGGTTTATAATTTGTTGGGTAATGGTTTTCCCTTGGGTTCACCAATTCCTTTGGTTTATAATATTAAAACCTTGGGTTTATCATTTCTTTTGGTTTATAATATGAATAATCGATCAATGTCAGCCACGATCAAATGTCACATTCTGACAAACATTGTCTCAATATGAATATCACCCATGGCCAACCATGGTCATAGTTGGTCGAACGTCGCATTGTGACAACAATTGTCTGAATATTTAAATCAATTCCCTTGGGTACACCAATTCCTTTGGTTTATAATATTAAACCCTTGGGGTTATTAGTTCTTTTGGTTTATAATATGAATAATTAATCAATGTCATCCATGATCAAATGTCTCATTGTGAGAACAATTATCTCAATGTTTAAATCAATCCCCTTGGGTTCACAAATTCCTTTGGTTTATAATATTAAACCCTTGGGTTTATTAGTCCTTTGGTTTATAATATGAATAATCGATCAATGTCATCCATGATCAAATGTCGCATTGTAAGAACAATTGTCTCAATGTTTAAATCAATCCCCTTGGGTTCACCAATTCCTTTGGTTTATAATATTAAACCCTTGGGTTTATTAGTTCTTTTGGTTTATAATATGAATAATCGATCAATGTCCTCCATCATCAAATTGTCTGAATATGAAATTAGCCATGGCCAACCATGGTCATACTTGGTCCAACGTCGCATTCTGACAACAATTGTCTCAATGTTTAAAAGAATTCCCTTGGGTTCACCAATTCCTTTGGTTTATAATTTGTTGGGTAATGGTTTTCCCTTGGGTTCACCAATTCCTTTGGTTTATAATATTAAACCCTTTGGTTTATTAGTTCTTTTGGTTTATAATATGAATAATCGATCAATGTCATCCATGATGAAATGTCGCATTGTAAGAGCAATTGTCTCAATGTTTAAATCAATCCCCTTGGGTTCACCAATTCCTTTGGTTTATAATATTAAACCCTTGGGTTTATTAGTTCTTTTGGTTTATAATATGAATAATCGATCAATGTCATCCATCATCAAATTGTCTGAATATGAAATCAGCCATGGCCAACCATGATCATACTTGGTCCAACGTCGCATTGTGACAACAATTGTCTCAATGTTTAAATGAATTCCCTTGGGTTCACCAATTCCTTTGGTTTATAATTTGTTGGGTAATGGTTTTCCCTTGGGTTCACCAATTCCTTTGGTTTATAATATTAAACCCTTGGGTTTATCAGTTCTTTTGGTTTATAATATGAATAATCGATCAATGTCATACACGATCAAATGTCACATTCTGACAAACATTGTCTCAATATGAATATCACCCATGGCCAACCATGGTCATAGTTGGTCGAACGTCGCATTGTGACAACAATTCTCTGAATATTTAAATCAATTCCCTTGGGTTCACCAATTCCTTTGGTTTATAATATTAAACTCTTGGAGTTATTAGTTCTTTTGGTTTATAATATGAATAATCGATCAATGTCATCCATGATCAAATGTCGCATTGTGAGAACAATTTTCTCAATGTTTAAATCAATCCCCTTGGGTTCTTTTGATGCCTTTGGTTTAAAATAATGGTACTTGGTTTATTATTTCTCTTTGGTTTATAATGATAATCGATCGATGTCATCCATGATCAAATGTCACATTCGACAAATATTGTCTCGATATGAAAATATGTAGCCAACCATGGTGTAGTTGGTCGAACGTCGCATTGTGACAACAATTGTCTCAATGTTTAAATCAATTCCCCTGGGTTCACCAATTCCTTTGGTTTATAATATTAAACCCTTGGGTTTATTAGTTCTTTTGGTTTATAATATGAATAATTGATCAATGTCATCCATCATCAAATTGTCTGATTATGAAATCAGCCATGGCCAACCATGGTCATACTTGGTCCAACGTCGCATTGTGACAACAATTGTCTCAATGTTTAAATCAATTCCTTTGGGTCACCAATTCCTTTGGTTTATAATTTGTTGGGTAATGGTTTTCCCTTGGGTTCACCAATTCCTTTGGTTTATAATATTAAACCCTTGGATTTATTAGTTTTTTTGGCTTATAATATGAATTATTGATCAATGTCATCCATGATCAAATGTCACATTCTGAAAAACATTGTATCAATATGAAAATCACCCATGGCCAACCATGGTCATACTTGGCCCAACGTCGCATTGCGACAACAATTGTCTCAATGTTTAAATCAATTCCCTTGGGTTCACCAATTCCTTTTGGTTTATAATTTGTTGGGTAATGGTTGTCCATTGGGTTCACCAATTCCTTTGGTTTATAATATTAAACACTTGGGTTTATTAGTTTTTTTGGTTTATAATATGAATAATCGATCAATGTCATCCATGATCAAATGACACATTATGAGAAACATTGTCTCAATATGAAAATCACCCATGGTCAACCATAGTCATAGTTGGTCCAACGTCGAATTGTGACAACAATTGTCTCAATGTTTAAATCAATTCCCTTGGGTTCACTAATTCCTTTTGGTTTATAATTTGTTGGGTAATGGTTGTCCCTTGGGTTCACCAATTCCTTTGGTTTATAATATTAAACCCTTGGGTTTATTAGTTATTTTGGTTTATAATATGAATAATTGGTCAATGTCATCCATGATCAATTGTGACATTCTGACAAATATTGTCTCAATATGAAAATCTCCCATGGCCAACCCTGCTCATAGTTGGTCCAACGTCGCATTGTGACAACAATTCTCTCAATGTTTAAATCAATTCCCTTGGGATCACTGATTTCTTTTGGTTTATAATTTGTTGGGTGATGGTTGTCCCTTGGGTTCACCAATTCCTTTGGTTTATAATATTAAACCCTTAGGTTTATTAGTTCTTTTGGTTTATAATATGAATAATCGATCAATGTCATCCATGATCAAATGTCACATTCTGACAAATATTGTCTCAATATGAAAATCACCCATGGCCAACCTTGGTCATAGTTGGTCCAATGTCGCATTGTGACAACAATTGTCTCAATGTTTAAATCAATTCCATTGGGTTCACCAATTCCTTTGGTTTATAATTTTTTGGGTAATGGTTTTCCCTTGGGTTCACCAATTGATTTGGTTTATAGTATTAAACTGTTGGGTTTATAATGTTAATCACACATTCGGTTTATTACTCTCTTGAGTTTAAAATGCTATTTCTCAGGGTTTGTTAATTTCTTAGATTTTTCAGTTTAAAATATTAAATCTTAGCGTTTATTAATCTTTATTGTTTATAATATTCATCCATTAGGTTTATGATATTTATCCCTTGGGTTCGCTGATTCCTTTGCTTTATAACATTAAACCCTTGGGTCGATTAGTTCTTTTGGTTTATAATGTTAATAATCTCGTTTGTTTATTAATATCTTATGTTTAAAATATTGATTCTTATGGATTATTAATTTATTAGGTTTTTTTAGTTTAAAATATCAATTCTTATGGTTTATTAATCTCTTGTGTTTTTAATATTGATCCCTTATGTTTATAATATTTATCCCTTGGGTTCACCAATTCCTATGGTTTATAATATTTAAACCTTTGGTTTATAATGACATTGGGTTTGTATTATTAATTATCCCTTGGGTTTATTAATATCTTCACTTTAAAATATTAATTGTTAGAGTTTATTAATCTCTTAGGTTTTTTGTTTTTAAATATTGTTTCATATGGTTTATTACTCTCTTGAGTTTAATATTATTAATATATTAATATATATTATAAATAAATATTCAAATATTTATTAATAATAATTATTAGAAATATTATAATATTATTAATATATAATATATATTATTATTAATATATTATTAGTTCTTTTGGTTTATTAATAATATAACCATCTATGATATTAATATATAAATAAATATTAAAATATTAAATATTATTTTTATTATTTTATATTAATAAATATTATTAATATATATTATATATATTTCAAGTTAATTTATAGTATGTATATAGTAAATATTATTAATATATTAATAAATATTTAATATATATTATTAATACTTATTACAATATTAAAAATATATATAAAATACTTTTGTATATATTAATAATATTATAATATTACTAATATTCATTATAAATATATATTCAAATATTTATTAATAATGATTATTTGTAATATTATAATATTAATAATATATATTATTAATAATATATATTAATAATATTTTAATATTTTAATATTTATTTAGTAATATTAATAATATTATAATATTACTAATAATCATTATTGATAAATATTCAAATATTTATCAATAATGATTATTAGTAATATTATAATATTATTAATATATATTATTAATAAATATTCAAATATTTATTAATAATGATTATTACTAATATTATAATATTATTAATAATTATTATTGATAATATTCTAATATTTATTTAGTAATATTAATAATATTATAATATTACTAATAATAATTATAAATAAATATTCTAATATTTATTAATAATGATTATTAGTAATATTATAATATTATTAATAATATAACCAACTATGATATAATATATATTATTAATATATTATTAGTTCTTTTGGTTTATTAATAATATAACTATCTATGATATATTAAATTATTATATACTATTAATATTATATTATTTTTATATTAATATATATTATATATATTTCAAGTTAATTTATAGTATGTATATAGTTAATATTTTTAATATATTAATAAATATTTTTAATATATATTATTAATACTTATTATAATATTATTAATATATATAAAATATTTTTGTGATTTTAATCATAATTAATATATTTAATATATTAATATTCTTATTAATATATAATATATATTTTTCAAGTTAATATAATAAATTTATTATATATTGATGTATAAATTAATGTGATGGGTAGTGGATATAGGCCTATCGGCGTATATCAACCACATTGGTAAATGTGGTTGTAAATCTATTTTATATACGTCTATCGGCGTATATCAACCACATTAGTAAATATTTACTAATGTGGTTGTGCTAGTCAGTATCTTTGGTGTATTATGACGCCAATACAAAGAGGTTAAAGCGTATTGGCCAATGGAAATAGATTAGTCTAATCGTCACAATTTTGGGAAAAAAAAAATAGAAAGTTTGGATGATTTTGAGAAAATTTGACGGCTGCCATGGATAGCGTGTCTTTATTTGTACAGGATTTACCTGCTGACAACGTGTTTTTATTTGTACAGGATTTGTCTTTATTTGTACAGGATTTATTTGCTGTTATCAGTATTTTTGGTGTATTATGGCACCAATATAACGAGGTTAAAGCTTATTGGCCAATAAAAGTGGATTATTTTAAAGGTTTTAATTTTGAAAAATAAAATAAAATTTTGGTATGATTTCGAGAAAATTTGATAGAAATTTTTGAAAATCTAGTTACTTAAGTTCATTTAAACACTAATACACTCAAATATTCAAATTTCAGAGCTCAAAAATTATTGATTATTGATAATGCTGAATCTATTTCAATCGTTAAAAAAATATTAAACATTACTGGGATCAAATTTCTTGAAAATAGTCTCTTCTAGATAGAAACTTGCCATCCAAAAGAATTGCCTCATCAGACAACGCCATGGGATAGTTACAGAATGGTTAGGCATCAGAGCATATCTGTAAAGGAATCTCACTTCCACGTTCCAGGGCTCCTCTGCCTGAATTTACTGCCCGTGGCATTTATTTGGTGGCTTTTGAGAGCACTTAAAAATCAATATGAATCTAAAATAAATATAATCATGTTAACTACATAAAAGGATTAAAGAGAATTGGAATACAAAATATTGAGGGATTATAAATCTCCGTGATAGTAGTTCACAAAATTATTTATTTATTTATTTTAATTTTCTAAAAAAGTATTTGAATCTTATTTTTAATGATGGAAATAGATTCAACATTAAACTTTGTAAGGCATTTAAAATTTTGAAATTTGATAGATATTTCCTAAATTTTTTGCAAAATTGTAATTTATTAGACTCTATTGATATACATATCTAAATTTATGAATATGTATATTTATTGATGTACATATTATAGAGCCATTTTTATTTATTTATTTATCTAATTTGTCACTATGGCTAGGATGGCAAGTTTAACATGTGAACTCTTCACAATCCAAGTGCTTCAAGTGTTTTTGAGGTGTCTAATCTATATATGCAATCAAAAAATCAGTTTAAATAACACAAATCAAGACTTGGCCACAATTTTTTTTGAGCACATTCCAGCTAGAAATCAACCCAATACTTCTAAAAATCACACTTAAAAACTTACTCCTTTTATTGAGTTGTTTAATTTTTTTATATGTTTAAGAGTCATTGGATGAAAATAATTTCTTTTAGATATACAGAGTAATTCTTGGTGATATTTTGACTTGTAATTTGATGAAAAAATGAAGAAGAAAAAGCAGAATGTATAATCTTTTGGCCATTGATTAAAGTACGGATCTCTCCCTACAATGAATGATATTGTAATTATTAATTTGTTTGGGTGTTGTGTACAAATGTTACAAAATAGTTTGGATGGCAGTTTTTTTTTGCTAGAATTGGTAAAAGTAATTCAAAAAATCAAGTAGTTTTAGTGTTTGAATTGTTTTTTATGGTGGAAAAGGATTCAGCACCATCCAATTTCCATTATTTTCTAAACTATTTTATGATTTTTTAGACTACGCTTTTAATTTTAATTTGCTTACAAAAAATTTATGTGATATGGAACTTTCAACAAAATTGTGTTCATTCCGAGTATTATTGTAAATTTATTAGGTTGAAGGCGTTTTTTTAAGGGAGAGGTACTCTGCAAGCTTTAGTCGTCTGTCAACAGCATATAAAGATATGCCAAGTGTCTACATTATTTTCGACTTCTGAGATCGCGAGTGTCTACTTTTTGAAGGGTTTTATGTTGGTTTTTTCTGGTCTAATTTCTTTAAAATCCAGCAGAAATTTATTGAAAACAGAAGTTTGATGAGTA